>SJYX01024715.1:0-58163 GCA_006410675.1 Oreotragus oreotragus | reverse complement strand
TTTTTTTTTTTTTTTGCAAAAACAGCTAGCATTGGAATACACTCTTTTAAATGATTGAGATTACATTCCTGAATTTAAGATTTTTTTTAAAAAATGAACTATCTTTGGCATTGAGACAGCTGAAACGTTTGAGAGCCGTGATTCCACATGTTAAGCCACCTCTCCACGTGTAATTCAGGTCTCCGCCTGCAGACAGACTCTGTGATAGGGGAATCGCAGCACTGATTTGCACGCTGGCTGAATTACTCATGCCTCTTCTGTCATGTCTTTCATCCCTTGATGTGGAGACAGGTCAGGGAGATCCTAAACTCTCTGCCCAGAACCTGGTAGAGGCTGCATCAACACAGCAGAAGGCATGAGTGTGCCCCCACAATTTATCCTCAGGAGCCCCGTCCATCCTGCCTGGGCAGATTACAGGCTTGGTAGCTCGCTGCCACTAGCTCAGACCCAGCGGTCAGATCACAGTTTATTTATTTGTTTATTGCATCCCCTGGGCGATGCCAGCTATAGTTTCTTGGCACCTGCCATGTTCCTGTGGCTCAGGTGTTAAGCACTCTGCCAGTAGACCCAAGTTCGGTCCCTGGGTCGGGAAGATTCCCCTGGAGAAGGGAATGGCAACCCACTCCAGTATTCTTGCCTGGAGAATCCCACGGACAGAGGAGCCTGGCGGGCTGCAGTCCCTGGGGTTGCAAAGTCGGAGCAACCCACACTTGCACTCGTTTCAGCCTCGATGCGTGCACCGCCAACGTGGGCAACTGTAGAAGATGGTGGGAGACTCCAGGCTGCGGAATCTCTTTAGTCTCCCAAAGAAGGGCGAGGCGCTGGCCGTGCAAGAGTCATTCACTGCAGGAGAGATTTCTGGGATGGATACCGTGTCATCAGTGGCGGGGAGAAACGCGAGGAGAAGGGCAGCGTGGAAACTTGTAGGCAAAACCCCCGATGATGGCCGTGCTCCTCCTGGGTGGCTCCCAGACCAGCAGCGTCTGTCTCCCACAGGAGCCGCTTCGAAATCTAGAACCCCAGCCCTGCCCCAGCCCAGCGAACCAGCATCTGCACCGTCATCCCATCCCCCAGCTCAGTGGAGGTGGGGCGGGCTGCTTACGGGTTGCTGATTTCAGCCGTTTCAGCATCAGCTTTCAGGAAGTCCTCTGTGCAGCTGAGGAGAAGGGTTGCCTCGAGCCTGACAGCTTTGTGTCCATTTGCAAAGACAGCAGCATCGGCCCCCTGGCAACAGATACACCCCCGGAGAGTCCCCTGAACTCAGGGAGACAGGCCCGGCTGGCAGCCCCGGCCGGGTGCAGGAAGTGACATGCTGTACTTTTCAGAGACTGTCCAAGGCCCTGTGCAAAACCATGGGCTTCCTTGTCACAATCCTGTGTCCCAGGAACCCCTCACTGTGTTGCTTGTTGTTCACTTGCTAAGTCATGCCCGACTCTTCGCGACCCCATGGACTGCAGCACACCAGCCCACCTCGTCCATCATCGACTCCTGGAGCTTGCTCAAACTCACGTCCATCGAGTCGGTGATGCCGTCCAACCATCTCATCCTCTGTCGTCCCCTTCTCCTCCTGCCTTCAATCTTTCCCAGCATCAGGGTCATTTCCAGTGAGCTGGCTCTTCCCATCAAGTGGCCAAAGGATTGGAGTGTCAGTATCAGTAGCTTAGTTACAGTGAAAGCAACTGACAGTGTGAGACAGTATGAATATACACTGTTTTTGTTTTTGTTTTTTTTTAAGATTTTTTGATGTGGGCCATTTTTTTTAAGGTTTTAAAACTTTTTTATTCTGTATCGAGGTATAGCTGATTCACAATGCTGTGCTAATTTTGAACAGCAAAGGGACTCAGCCACACATATACACGTATCCATTCTCCCGCAGACTCCCGTCCCCTGTCCGGGCTGTGATGTGGACCATTTTAGAAGTTCTTTACTGGGTTTGTGACAGTATTGCCTCTGTTTTATGTTTTGCTTTTTTTGGCCACGAGGCATGTGGGATCTTGGGTCCCTGACCAGGGACGGAACCCACATTCCCTGCCTTGGAAGGTGAATTGTTAACCACTGCATGACCATGGGAAACTCGATGAACTGACTGTTTTAATAACCTGAGTACTGAGAGGTAGCACAAAACCTTTTCTGAAATGCACACAGTGAATGTGGGTGCCCATTAAATAACCCCAAATACCAAGTGCCTCCTTTTTCCTTCAGCTTCCTTTTACTTAAAAAAAGAAAAGAAAAAGAAACCTCATAATTACCTAGTTATGTTACTGTTGTGTCAGCTAGACAGTGAAGTCTGGAAACGCAGGGCTTGTGTCTGCTTCTTGTTCCAGGTCTAGCATTGCCAGATTTAGCGAACGTGGCTACACAACTCAGCTAATAAACCTGAATCTCAGAGAAGCAAGGATGTGATGTGGTACAAAGATGGCTCCTGCTGTATTTGAATCAGGCTTACGCTTTTCCAAGAGAGAGTCCCTTGGACAGCAAGGAGATCAAACCAGTCAATGCTAAAGGAAATCAATCCTGGATATCCATTGGAAGGACTGATGCTGAAGCTCCAAAACTTTGGCCACCCAGTGCAAAGAAATGACTTATTAGAAAAGCCCCTGATACTGGGCGAGATTGAAGACGGGAGGGGAAGGGAACGACAGAGGATGAGATGATTGGATGGCATCACCGACTCCATGGACATGAGTTTGAGCAAGCTCTGGGAGTTGGTGATGGACAGGGAAGCCTGGTGTGCTACAGTCGGGGGGCTCGCAAAAAGTTTGACATGACTAAGCGGCTGAACTGACTGGTTTTCAGATACTTGCTGTTTTCTCTGACCTTCAAATCTAAGTCAGTGTCTTGGACTCTGTCTGGAGACCATCTGGACCTCAGCATTCTCATGAGTACTCAGCACTGATCGGATGATCAATAAATATTGAACGCTTCTGCTGCGAGGCAGAAAGCTGCGTGTGGCAGTTGTGTAAGGAGAGAAGGTAGGTGCAGAGAACAGTGAGCCATGAGAAATCAGAGCCTGGCTTGTTGTAACCACCATGGAAAGTAGTTTATCGGGAGAGTTTATCAAGGAGAGCATCATCCATGGATGAGTTCCTTCACTGAGAAGAAGGGGAAACTGCCTTCCGGGCAGATAGCTGTGGCTCTGAGCTCATGGGAGGGTCTCGCCTTCTCCAGGGAGCCTTCCTATGAAAGCTGGAGCGTGAATAACCCCGGGAAATGTTGGGTTTCTCCGTCGGTGACAGATGACAATTTAATGGCCAAGTGGGAGACGCCAATACTGCATACTTGTTTCTTTGGGGAGCACACAAAAGTGAGTCTCATAAGGAGGGAAAGTTGAGATATAAAAATATAACAGATAGCTCTTTTGCAAAACAAAATTCAGTCGTGTCTGACTTCGCAACCCCATGGACCACAGCATGCTAGGCCTCCCTGTCCATCACCAACTCCCGGAGCTTGCTCAAACTCATGTCCATCAAGTTAGTGATGCCATCCAACCATCTCATCCTCTGTCGTCCCCTTCTCCTCCCACCTTCAATGTTTCCCAGCATCAGGGTCTTTTCCAGTGAGTCAGATTTCCTTCCAAGGAGCTTCCTTAGTGAGGCTGTTGCTAACCCAATGGCATAATTTATTTCTCAACAACCTTGTTCATAACTAGAAATAAAAATTAATTGGATAATGGTTTGCTTATAGCCTACTTCCCAGTAAAAAGTCTCTTTTTTCTCTGCAGTAGCTATATTCTTAAGCATAATGCCTTTCTCATAGTAGACGCTCAATGAATTTCTCTTTAAAGGAGACAAATGAATGCATCCTGGTGAATGAAGGAGACGTAAAGCTTGTCTTCCTGAAGTCTTGTCTCTCTGTTACATGCACACATATCCTGGTTGTTGAAAGTTCTTTTATTCTAGTCCTGAGTATGTTGATTCTTTGTCTTTTGATAGTTACCATTGCTGGTTTACAGGGAGTGCTCAGTAGCTCATTCTTGTCCTCAGTAGGTCATTCTTGTCCAACTCTTTGCAACCCTGTGGACTGTGACCCAGCAGGCTCCTCTGTTCGTGGGATTATCACATCAAGAATGCTGGAGTGGGTTGCCATTTTCTCCTCCAGAGGATCTTCCCTAGCCAGGGATCGAACCTGTGTCTACCGTGATTCCCACGTTGGTAGGCAGATTCTTTTTCCTCTGAGCCACCGAGGAAGCCTAGTTTATAGGGAAAGGTCCGCTTCATTCCATGCTATCATAAGCTTGCTTATTTCCCTTGGTAGTTGACTCACGGTCTTTTGTTATACTTTAGTTTTTAAAGTATCCATAGAGAATGTACCTGCATTTTCACTCATTTTGCCAAGAACTCCATGGATCTGCTAGTTCGATATTATGTACTTTATGTTTTTATGCTCAAGCAAGTTTTCCTCAATTATATTTTTGTTACTTCTGAGAGAAAAAGGTAGGTGACAGAAGATGCCTGCTGGCTCAGCTGGTAAAGAACCCACCTGCAATGCGGGAGACCTGGGTTCGATCCCTGGGTTGGGAAGATCCCCTGGAGGAGGGAAAGGCTACCCACTCCAGCATTCTGGCCTGGAGAAGCCCAGGGACTGTATCGTCCAGGGGGTCGCACAGAGTCGGACATGACTGAATGAGTTTCACTTTCACTTTTGACGGTTCGGTTCAGTAGTAGCATCTCTGTCCTTTTTTGCCATTTCATGAAGTGCGTGGAAGGTGCTTTCACATTTTCTGTCTTTCCGCACTAGTAATTCTGTTAGTTTTTATTTTTGTTTTCTGTTTATCCTGCTTATGGGTGTGAAAAGTGTTTCTTGGTTTCCTCATATTGTTTTTTCTCACTGCATCTTGACTTTAGCCTAAATAATAACATGGTTAAAACAAGATGTTCTTTATATTGATAAGATAAAATGTTGATAAAATAAAATACAAACCCTAACACTTTGCAGTCCCATGGAGTATACAGTCCGTGGAAGTCTCCAGGCCAGAACACTGGAGTGGATAGCCATTCCCTTCTCCAGGGGATCTTCCCAACCCCGGGATCGAACCCAGGTTTCCCACATTGCAGGCTGATTCTTTACCAGCTGAGCCACCAGGGAAGCCCATTAATAAAATAAAGAATCAAATAGCACAAGTGAAAGCCACGGAAGGATCCGTATTGATAGTTCTTTTGCCCTAATGAATTAATTAGTGCAGTGTGTACTCTTTAAGATCCCAGACGATTTTAATCTGATTTAGTATGCTCTTAACAAAATACCGTCTCGAGTGGACACTTAAATGCTCCCTGGCTCACCTCTAAAATTTAATGTAATCATTTGCATCTCATTTGGCTTGCAGTTAGGATAAAGAGCTTCAAACAAAATTGACATAAAATGCATGGTGAATCCATTTTTATTTGAGGCACGGCTAAGCGTACACGGTAAGTGCACGCATTATGAAGACAAATAGAGCATTAGAGTAAGTAATTAGGAGGCAGACCTATGACAGTGAAACAGCTGCGTTCTGATATAAAATACAGCCTGCGTAGCCCTGTAATACGTTCTTATGACCTACTCTATGTTGTTCTATTTATCACGGATGACAGAGAACCATCAGTACCTTACTGAAAGTCAGCAGAGAGAGTTACAAAGTTTTAAAATTCTTCCCGACTCACCTTGTGGCACACGTTTCTTGTCTCACCCACACCCCTTCCCAGTTTGCAGAGCTTTGATGATCAGCTCTTCCATTCAAGTCCTCATTTGTAAAATGGTCACGAGAGGAGCTGTGCCCGTGGTTCTAAATCTTACGTGTGTATCCGATCAGTTTTGTTTGTGTCAACTGTTATGTCAATTTTGTTTGCGAAACACTGATCCCTGTAGTATCCCCACCGTCTGCCCCCTACCCCCAGGCTCTCTCATCTGCTGCCCTCTGGGTTCAGGCTCAGCCTTTGCGTTCCCGTTGGGTACCCTGGTGATGCTGATGCTGCTGACCTGGGGACGACAGTTGGAGGAGGTAACCTCTGAGGCCTGGATGAGGAGCTCCCATGTGCACTCTTAGCCCAGAGATTCTGGCTGGAGTGACCTCGAGGGGCTGGCATGGCGGGGATTTAACGCGCTGAAGGCTGGACGGCCATCCGTCTGTGTGAAACTTCGGCTGCCTGCGTGGTGATTTCAGTTGCTTGATTTGTTCTGTTTTTCTTGGTTTCATTCTGGTTTATGGCTCACCATTCTAAGTCCCTGCATGAACCCAGATTGGTCCATAGATGTCTGTTCCTTTGTTTAATGACTACATACATTTCAGCCTCAACAAATAGAACTGAAACCTAGCTCTCTGGGCTCATGGCCTCGGGTAATTGACTCTTGTCTTTTCTCACACCTGTTAGGTCCACGGGTCCATTTTATTATGGCTCATTCCAGTGCTGGAGTTGGACAATCCATAGGCAAAATTCCCACAAATGAACCTTCTACGTGTGTTGGTCGCTCAGTTGTGTCCAACTCTTTGAGATCCCGTGGACTATAGCCCACCAGGCTCCTCTGGCCATGGAATTCTCCAGGAAAGAATACTGGGGTGGGTTGCCATTTCCTTCCCTCCAGGGGATCTTCCCGACCCAGGGATGGAAGCCTGGTCTCCTGCATTGCAGGCTGATCCTTTACCATCTGAGCTATTGGGAAGCCTTTTATGGTGATTTTGGTAAAGGTGCTAGGATAAGCACTTTTTACTTAAGATCTCATCTTTGTAAATGTTTCATGTTTGTCATAAATCCAAGATGACTGATAATTAGTTGCATAACTATTAGTGTGTTAGTTGCTCAGTTGAGTCCAACTCTTTGTGATACCATGGACTGTAGCCTATCGGGCACTTCTGTCCGTGGAATTTTTCCAGGCAAGAATGTTGGAATGGGTAGCCATACCCTCCTCCAGGGAATCTTCCTGACCCAGGGATCCACCCTGGGTCTCCTGCATTGCAGGCAGATTCTTTACCGCTTGAGCCAACAGGGAAGCCCTGCATGAGTATTAAAGTGCAGTCAAAACCTTCTGCAAAGTAGTCAACCAGAAGGCCTTTGAAAACGGGCGGAGGGGGGTGGGGGAGGGCGAGGAAGCAAGCTTCCCAGGTCATTACTCCCTTTTGAAACTGCAAATAATTCCCCTAAAGCTGACCCAGTTCTATTTTCTTAAAATGTAAATAAATCTCCAGATAAAAGAATCTTTAGGGAATAAACAAAGACTTACACTTCTTTTGACATTAAAAAAAAAATTGGAGGAGGCCCCCTCCACCTTTTAAAAACTTTTAATTGGAAATGGGCAGCAAAGGGATTCAGCCATACATACACATGTATGGAGGAGGCCCTTTCTTGTAACTGATAATTTATAGGAAAGAGATCTGGTTCTAAATACCAGAGAATTAAATTGTTTTCAACGATGCTCATAATGTCTTTTGAGTATTGGCACACTTTTCTTCAATAAACCTTTGACAAATGGTAATATCTTCTTCTTGGCCTTGTGTTAGATGTGGCTCATAAAGTCCAACAAAACTTTGACTCTGGACTCAAAAATGCGAACACTTGATAACAGTCATTTAGTTTTGGCTATTTGGGACCCTGAAATATGGAATGTGAACAAGGTTGAAAAATCTTCTGATGAGGGTAGGGGATTGACCCATGAAAGGAGAGGCAGCTTGGAGGTCAGCATAGATGAGCAGCTTGAACTAACTCTTGGCTGAGGCTGACCCCCTCCGGTATTTAGGAGACCTGTTACCTACTTGCCATTCACTCATTCTGTGCCCGTGGCCACCTTGGATTTCTACAAAGGTGGCATCCTGAACTCTCAAAATGATCGAATATATCCTGGAAAATTGCCCAGTCTCATATGTGACAAAGGAGCGTTTTTTAAACAGAGGATTTGGTCAATCCCTGAAGCCTTTCTCAGGACTCCTGTATGAATGCTGAAATATTTTCTGAAATCTTCGAGCTGTTCCTTTCTTTAAAAGAATGCAGAAGTCTGTACTTCCCGATGTTTGAATTAAGGAATCTTTCGAGGGAATGTTCCGTGACTATTACTGGATTTGGTGGCTCTTTCAAAAAATTTTTGAGTAAAATCTCAGTTCTGCAAGAGGCCAAATCAAGGGCAAATTATCCCTTAAATATAAATGATTGGGTTGTAGTACATGTTACGCTATTATTGATCCATTTAAACAATGATGTATCCATAATATATGGATAAGGATAAGACGGGGACTTCAAAAATGTTTTTTATTTAAAATTTTTGAGAGCAGGTGCTTTACGGCGTTGGGTGAATTTCTGCTGTACAATGAAGTGAATGAGCTACATGCATACATATATCCCGCTTTTGAGTTTCCTTTCCGTTTAGGTCACCACAGCGCATTCCCTAGAGGCTATAGAGCAAGTGACCATTAGTCCTCTATTTCATACACAGTATCAGTAGCAGATGTGTATCAATCCCAGTCTCCCAGTTAATCCCACCCACCTCCCTGCCTTGATCTCCACGTGTTTGGATTCTCTGCCTGTACCTCTGTTTCTGCTTTGTAAAGAAGACTCTCTGTATCTTTTTTTTTTTCCCCCGTAAATTAAACGAAGTGTTAAGGTAGAAAGACTGTGGGGTGGCATTTGTCTCTTCAAAAGTCTTACGTTGCTGTTATAACAGCCTCTGTGCAACTTTTAAGAGAAAACAGTCTCTGATTTTAGAAACCTATGTTTGCAACCTATTTTAGCAGCTTCCCTAGAATTTGAACCTGGGGAGGGAGGGAGGCAAAGAGAGGTGAAAGACTGGTTTCCTTCACACTTAAGTCTATTACCACCCTGCCTGTGTGTGCTCTTCCAGAACTTTCTCAGGAAACAAGACTAAACTTATCCAAAGGCATATGCAGTCAGGAATAGCATAGATGCAGGACAGGGGCAGTGTAGATGTGGGGAAGGACAGCTTAAAAATATCAACAGCCTGGGATGTCAGCAGACTGAGTTTCTTCTAATATGGGAAAAATAGACGGTCTCATTCAGAGATAACTGATTGACTGTCATTTGCTTGAGCTCTGAATTGATAGCTGGTGGTATGTGAAATGTTCTTCAGCTCTGTCTTTCTTTTTTTCAATGAAAAAATTTTAATGTAAAAATTAATTTTAATGGAAAAAGTTTTGATTTTTTTAATCTGTAAAATTTTTTGACTTTTTTAAAATGTAAAAATTTTTAGTTTTTTTAATGTAAATTTTTTTTATTAAATGTAAAAATGTTTAATTTTTAATGTAAAATTTCTTGATTTTTTAATGTAAATTTTTTAATAGAGTAGCATTTTATTTATTTATTTTTTGTTTACATATAGTTTTTTTTTTTCATTTTTATTTTTACTTTATTTTACTTTACAGTACTGTATTGGTTTTGGCATACATTGACATGAATCTGCCATGGGTGTACATTTGATTTTTAAAATGTAAATTAAAATTTTTTTAATGTAAAACTTTTTAAATTAAAAAAAAATTACTTATCTATTTGAGTGCACCAGGTCTTAGCTGTGGCAGGTGAACACTTAGTTTCAGCATGTGGGATCTATTTCCCTGACCAGGGATGGAACCCAGGTCTGCTACATTGAGAACCTGGAGTTCTGGCCAGTGGACCACCAGGGCAAGTCCATCAGCTCCTAAATCTGTTCTAAGGTCTTTGATTTTTAAAATGTAAATTAAAATTTTTTTAATGTAAAACTTTTTAAATTAAAAAAAAATTACTTATCTATTTGAGTGCAGCAGGTCTTAGCTGTGGCAGGTGAACACTTAGTTTCAGCATGTGGGATCTATTTCCCTGACCAGGGATGGAACCCAGGTCTGCTACATTGAGAACCTGGAGTTCTGGCCAGTGGACCACCAGGGCAAGTCCATCAGCTCCTAAATCTGTTCTAAGGTCCCAAATTATTCTTCCCAAAGCAACTTTCTCAGAGAGTGGAGGGGGGATGCGGGGGGGAAAGAGACAGAGCTTTCTATTTTGGCAACAGGAGGATGTTCTCATCGTACTTGTGACTCAAAAGAAACTTTCCCAAGCGCAACAGAAATAGCTCCCCCAGAGTTTTGAACGATGAGAATCAAGCCCAGATGGTCTGGACCGAAAATATTAAATCCGATGCTGTTACTATGGTCAAGTGAGATGACATATTTGCATTTTTTTTTTCCTGAGTCTATTTAAAATTAGTCTTTTTAAGAAATCCTGCTGCTTCAAATATGCTTTCCACTGCTCCCTTAAGTGCATGAATTTTCCTGTCTGAGTCATGCAAATGGGTAAAGAAACCAAGCTTTGAGAAGGCCCTTGTTTAACGTAACTATGTCTGCAGTGTGGACGTGATAACATCTGAGAGTACCCAGTACTCCAGCCATATGAAGTGTTCATTGGGTGGTCAGGAAGTACTGAGAGAATGGTGTTGAGTCCATCGGAATAGACCTGGGACGTGAAAGCTCTCCATGTTCATAAGGACCAGTTTTCTAGGGCTAACATGTTGGACTGGCCAAAAGTGGATTCAGGTTTTTTCCATACGATGCATATGGGACCCTAACAGTGTATAGAGAAACCTGGACAGACTTTTTGGCCAAGTCAGTGATAGCTGGATTACATGTCTCCTTCCCTCTCAGTCTCCTGGTGTATTTCCTCAACTGATAATGAGCAGCCTTGTGCTGTTGGGCTTCCCTGGTGGCTCAGCTGGTAAAGAATCTGCCCACAATGCAGAAGACCTGGGTTCAATCCCTGAGTTGGGAAGATTCCCTTGGAGAAAGGAAAGGCTACCCACTCCAGTATTCTGGCCTGGAGAATTCCATGGGGTCGCAAAGAGTCAGACAGGACTGAGCCACTTTCACATTCAGCCCTATGCTGAAAGCCTGGTAGAGGTGACAGGGTGATTCCCATCTATTTAGGCCAAAGGTCGAGCCCAGGATTCCTGAGTAAGCACATGTGTCCTCACATGGGACGGTTAGAGGGACTCACCCACTCAACAGACATGAGTTTGAGCAAGCTCTGGGAGTGAGAGAAGGACAGGAGGCCTGGTGTGCTGCACTCCATGGGGTCACAAAGAGTTAGATATGACCTAGTAACCAAACAACATCAGCAGCAAGGCTTTTTAAAATGTGTCTCTCCAATATCTCAGGTTTCCTTCAGTTCAGTCCAGTTCAGTCTCTCAGTCGTGTCCGACTCTTTGCGACCCCATGAGCTACAGCACGCCAGCCTCCCTGTCCATCACCAACTCCTGGAGTCTACCGAAACCCATGTCCATCGAGTCGGTGATGCCATCCAACCATCTCATCCTCTGTCGTCCCCTTCTCCACCTGCCCTCAATCTTTCCCAGCATCAGGGTCTTTTCAAACGAGTCAGCTCTTCCCATCAAGTGGCCAAAGTACTGGAGTTTCAGCTTCGGCATCAGTCCTTCCAATGAACACCCAGGACTGATCTCCTTTAGGATGGACTGGTTGGATCTCCTTGCCGTCCAAGGGACCCTCAAGAGTCTTCTCCAGCACCACAGTTCAAAAGCATCAATTCTTCTGTGCACAGCTTTCTTTATAGTCCAACTCTCACATCCATATATGACCACTGGAAAAACCACAGCCTTGACTAGATGGACCTTTGTTGGCAAAGTAATGTCTCTGCTTTTTCATATGCTGTCTAGGTTGATCATAAATTTTCCTTACTTTATGCCTAGCTCCAGGCACATGAAGTTCAGAGAATATCTCTTGTCTAATTCCCAAAGAGCAGGCAAAGAACCGTCCTGATCTTCCTTAACTGGCAAAAAAAGAGCTGGCAAGCCAAGTATCTTGATTGCTTTTCTCATTCTGGCAGTTATGAGTGAATATGATCATCTCTTGGCTCCAGAGGGGGAAGAGAAGATAAAAATAAAGGGACCCAAGAGAAGCAGATGAACTCTGGATGTGGTGGGGTTCTGACCCAGGAAAGTCCTGGTCACATGGAAGTCTCTGCCTTCCTGTGACCACACCATGGGACACGGCCTCACACATGTAGGATCATCTTATCCTCCTCTCTCTTCAATTCATCACAAGTGCATGGCTTTTGGACCTGTTCACCTCCATTCATAATCTGCTCTCTCTTTAAAAAACAAAAACAAAACAAAAAACAGAACAATCTATTCAGCTGTGGTGAGGCTTAGTTGCGGCATGTTGGATCTAGTCCCTTGACTAGGGATTGAACCTGGGCCTCCTGCATCGGGAGGGCAGAGTCTTAGCCACTGGACCACCACCTATAAGAAGTCCCCATAAATTGATGGTTTGCTTTATAAAACCAGGAGTTCATGACTCTACAGTGGTTGGAAGACCAAAGAAAATCATCTCGAGTGGTTGTAGGCAACTGGCCACCTCCCATGGGCTACGTGTGTAAAAGGCAAGGCACGGCAGAACTTAGGGACAGACCACAGTCAGTTCTGGGCAGCGCACGCGAGGTTTAATCTCAGCAATTAACTGTAAGAATCTGACGGTACGCAGCGGGTGTGATGGACAGTCTGTCTGCCTGTGTCTGCTGTCCCTGGCTGTTGGGGCCCATTGCTGGGGAATCTTGACCACACACCCCAGGGCATGTGAGTCTGCTTGGACTTGGCATTTGCTGAAGTGAAGCTACGTCTGTGGGTCGGTGTTTATGAGCTATGGGAAACCTCACTTTTCCCAGAAGTGAGCCCCCGCCCAGCTGTGAGTAAGCACACAGCTTAGCTTCTGCCGGTCAGGGGAACACAGCTGTAGAGACTGAACGGGCAGCTGAGTGGTAAAGCATACACGGGAGGCAAGACACGTCTTTGTTACTCTCATCTCTCCACTTGCCAAGCCCTCCTAGTCCGGGAACACTCTGGAAGCAGGTTACACGGTTAGGGCTCCCAACTTTTAGGGTGCAGGAGGCTTCCCCGGTGGCTCAGTGGGTAAGGAACCCACCTGCAATGCAGGAGACTCAAGTTCAATCCCTGGGTCGGGAAGATCTTCTGCAAAAGGAAATGGCAACCCACTCCAGCATCCTTGTCGTGGAAAATTCCATGAACAGAGGAGCCTAGCGTGCTGCAGTCTGTGCGGTCGCAAAGAGTCAGACACAATTTAGTGACCAAACCACCTACCACCGCCATTAGCACACACGCAAAAAGAAATCACACAAATGATGATGACTTAATATGCATCCATAGGATGAGTCTACAAATCTGTGCCATATAAATATTGATTAAACAGAGGTAACAGCAAAAAAAAGAAAAAGAAACAGTGAGCAAGCTAAAAAACAATTGGAATTTAGTCACATCACAGCGGTATACACAGGGATTCTGAAAATCATTTCAGTTATCCAGGAGTAACTCACAAAGGATTCCGAACACAGATGAAAGAATCTTTCATGTTGCTGCTCCCTTCTTTGGGTTAAACACGACGTGGTTAAACTCACATGAAGCTAGGTCTCACTGAAGGCTTTTCTCAGCCCCCAGTTGTATAGCAGTATTTCTTTAATAGTGCTATGGAGATGTATTTGTATACTTTGTTATATATTACACACCTCTTTAAAGTGTACGTTTCAGTGTTGCATAGAGCAGCAGTCTCCAACCTTTTTGGCATGAGGGACCCCACGGATGGGGAGTGAAACAGTGGTTCAGGCGCTAAGGAGAGCGATGCGGCTGCTGCAGCTGCTGCTAAGTCACTTCAGTCCTGTCCGACTCTGTGTGACCCTGTGGACAGCAGCCCACCAGGCTTCTCCATCCACAGGATTCTCCAGGCAAGAACACTGCAGTGGGTAGCCTATCCCTTCTCCAGGGGATCTTCTGGACCCAGGAATTGAACCGGGGTCTCCTGCATTGTGGAGAAGGCAATGGCAACCCACTCCAGTACTCTTGCCTGGAGAATCTCATGGGCGGAGGAGCCTGGTAGGCTGCATTCCAGGCAAGAACACTGCAGTGGGTAGCCTATCCCTTCTCCAGGGGATCTTCTGGACCCAGGAATTGAACCGGGGTCTCCTGCATTGTGGAGAAGGCAATGGCAACCCACTCCAGTACTCTTGCCTGGAGAATCTCATGGGCGGAGGAGCCTGGTAGGCTGCAAGTCCATGGGGTCGTGAAGAGTCGGACACGACTGAGCGACTTCACTTTCACTTTTCACTTCCATGCATTGGAGAAGGAAATGGCAACCCACTCCAGTGTTCTTGCCTGGAGAATCCCAGGGACGGGGAAGCCTGGTGGGCTGCCGTCTACGGGGTCGCACAGAGTCGGGCACAACTGAAGCGACTTAGCAGCAGCAGCAGCAGCTCCTGCATTGCAGGCAGATTCTTCACCAACTGAGCTATCAGGGAAACCCAGTCTGTTCCAAAAAAACCTATTGGATAGTAGTTTGTATCTAACCTATACGGTATAAAGTAACACAGTTTATGTTTCAACTATGCGTGTATGTGTGTGTGTGTGTCAGAGTCAGTAATACAGTTTATGTATATTTGTATTTCCTCTCACACAAAACATACATTCTGACTCAGACACAGACACACACGCATAGTTGAAACATAAACTGTGTTACGTTATACCGTACAGGTTAGATACAAACTATCCAATAGATTTTTATTTCAATTTTCATTGGAGCATAGTTGATTTACACTGTTGCATCAGTTTCAGCCGTACATGTACGTATATCCCCTCTTTTTTTGGATTCTTTTCCCATATAGGTCATTATATAGTATTAACTAGTTAGAGAAGACTCTTGAGAGTCCCTTGGACTGCAAGGAGATCCAACCAATCCATTCTGAAGGAGATCAGCCCTGGGATTTCTTTGGAAGGAATGATGCTAAAGCTCAAACTCCAGTACTTTGGCCACCTCATGCGAAGAGTTGACTCACTGGAAAAGACTCTGATGCTGGGAGGGATTGGGGGCAGGAGGAGAAGAGGACGACCGAGGATGAGATGGCTGGATGGCATCACGGACTTGATGGACGTGAGTCTGAGTGAACTCCAGGAGATGGTGATGGATAGGGAGGCCTGGCGTGCTGCGATTCATGGGGTCACAAAGAGTCGGACACGACTGAGCGACTGAACTGAACTGAACTGATAGGGTTCTCTGTGCTAAACAGTAGGTCCTGTTACTTATATGTTTTGTATATAGAAGTGTGTCTAATTGTGTCTCAATGTGTCCAATCCTGGTCTAATTGATCCCTTCCCCCTCTCTTACCCTCTGCTGCTAAGTTGCCTCAGTCGTGTCTGACTCTGTGCGACCCCATAGACGGCAGCCCACCAGGCTCCCCCATTCCTGGGATTCTCCAGGCAAGAGCACTGGAGTGGGTTGCCATTTCCTTCTCCAGTGCATGAAAGTGAAAAGTGAAAGTGAAGTCACTCAGTCGTGTCCGACCCTCAGCAACCCCGTGGACTGCAGCCCACCAGGCTCCTCCGTCCCTGGGATTTTCCAGGCAAGAGTACTGGAGTGTGGTGCCATTGCCTTAAGTTGTTGTTGTTGTTTTTTTCACATCTGTGGTTCTGTTTCCATGTTATCACTTCATTTGTATCATTTTTTTTTTTTTTTAGATTCCACATATGCAAGATGCCATATGATATTTGTCTCTCTGTCTCTGACTTAATTCTGCACTATGACAGTCTCGAGGTCCATCCATGTTGCTGCGTATGGCATGATTTCATTCTTTTTTTATGGTGAATAATATTCCGTTGTCTATATATAGCACATCTTCTTCATCTGTTCCTCTGCTGATGGACATTTAGGGTGCTTCTACTTCTTGGATGTTGTGAGCAGTGCCGCTATGAACATTGACGTGCATGAATCTTTTCAAATCATGGTTTTCTCCAGGTATATCTCCAGCAGTGAAATTGCTAGATTATAGGGTAGATCTGTTTTCAGTTTTTTAAGGAACCTCTGTACTGTTCTTCACAATGACTGTATCAGTTTACATTCCCACCGACCGTGTGAGAGGGTTCCCTTTTCTCCACACCCGCCTCCAGCATTTATTGTTTGTAGGTTTTCATTGATGATGGCCATTCTCACCAATCTGAAGTGACACCTCACTGTAGTTTTGACTTATGTCTCTTTAATAACTAGTGGTGTGAAGCATGGTTTCATGGGCTCTTTTTAGCCATCATAGGTCTTCTTTGGATAAATGTCTATTCAGATCTTCTACCCGGTTTTTGATTCGGTTGTTTGTTTGTTTTTTTATTGACGCACATGAGCTGTTTGTATACTTTGGAGATGGTGAAAATTGCTCGGTCGTATCTGACTCTTTGCAACCCCGTGGACTGTAGTCCATGGAAATCTCCAGGCCAGAATACTGCAGTGGGTAGCCTTTCTCTTCTCTAGTTTTGGAGATTAGTCCCTTGTCATCTGCTTCATTTGCAATTTTCCTCTCATTCTGAAGATTGTCTTTGCATTTTGTGTTAATGATTTCCTTTGGTGTGCAAAAGCTTTTGAGTTTAATTAGATCCCATTTGCTTATTTTCATTACTCTAGGAGGTGGATCCAAAAAGATCTTGTCACCACTTATATCCAAAAATTTTACAGTTTGTAGCAAAACACAAAAGACCACAAGTCAGCTAATTAATCTTAAGAAAGAAAAAATGTATCTGGCGGATCAGACTCTCTTACTTCAGAGCCACAGTCATCAAGACAGTATGGTCCTGGCACAGAAACAGAAAGACAGACCCGTGGAACATGATAGAAAGCCCAGAGATAAACCTATACACCTGTGATCACCTAATCTATGACAAAAGAGGCAAGAACATACAGTGGAGAAAAGACAGTCTCTTCAATAAGTGCTGGGAAACCTGGACAGCTCCATGTCAAAGAATGAAATTAGAACACTCCCTAACACCATACACAAAAATAAACTCAGAATGAATTAAAGGCCTAGATGCAAGGCCACATATGGTAGAACTCTTGCGTTAGTCGCTCAGTCGTGTCTGACTCTTTGCAACCCCACGGACTGTAGGCCACCAAGCTCCTCCATCCATGGAACTTTCCAGGCAAGAATATTGCAGTGGGTTGCCATTCCCCTCTCCAGGGGATCTTCCCAACCCAGGGATCGATCCCAGGTCTCACGCACTGCAGGCAGACTCTTCACCAGGCAGGACACTGTCATAAACTGCAGCAAGATCTTTTTTGATGCAACAGCTGAGATATAAGCTTTGGAACTGAGCATGCCTACAGATGCCTTGAGTGTCATCATGTGAGTTCATTGAACACATTATCGACTCCTATAGTTCTCTGGGTGTCCTTTCATGCATCCAGGGCAAACATAATTTCTCTCTTTCTGTGGGTAGATGCTGGGGACTCAGGTACTGGTGCATGATTTGTGAGAAGTGACATCTTGGAACAAAGGCCACCTCCACCCAGAGCCACACTCGTGGATGAACCGGGCTTGGACCCACAAAACGTGAGTGAGCTGGGCGTAGCTCCCTATCACAAGGGAGGAAGGCCTGTCTCCCCGTCGTCCCTCCCAGGTCACACACTGTGGGTCACACTGACCTCTCCCCGCACACACACAGTCTGAACCCTGGGGGACCACCACGGCGCTCAGTTGCAGTCGTGACCGCAGTGACTTATCTGTATTCCCTCGAATCAGAATACGTATGGTAAAGACGTCTCTCTGCGAAGCAGTTGTGGGGAGGCCCAAAAAGGAACTGTCAGCTTTGACCAGAAAGAAATTGACTCTGGTTGTGTTGATGGATCCGGGGCCGCCACAGAGCAGGAGGCAGGAGCTCTCCAGCCCAGGGCCTGACACTGGTACCCAAAGGCTGTGTGCTCTGGGATGAACTGGTGTTCCACTGGGCAGCCCAGGTCTTCTGGGTCAGATGCAGATGTATGAAGCTCTGTTTCATAAGGCTGCCATGAGGCTGAAATGAAACAATCGGGGCCTGGCGTCTGGCACGACGGAGGTCCCATGTGTGCACCCATCAACCTGCCAAACTCATTATTATCCTGAGTATTATTAATACTAGCCCAGTGCCAGTATTGTTAGTTGCCTCCTCATTTCATGAGTTCTTCAGGTGAGCCTTCAAAAAGGTGAGAAAGTCATACAGACTGTCACACATGGATATCAATTAACCGCAACCTCATCTTGTATATACGTTGACTGCCACTTGTAAATGAGTGAATTAATTAACCACAGACACATCTTATGAATAAGTTTACCACTCCTTGTAAACAAGTCAGTTAATTAACGACAGGCTATACAGTCCATGGCATTCTCCAGGCCAGAATACTGGAGTGGGTAGCCTTTCCCTTCTCCAGAGAATCTACCCAACCCAGGGATTGAACCCAGGTCTCCCGTATTGCAGGTGGATTCTTTACCAGCTGAGACACCAGGGAAGCCCAAGAATACTGGAATGGGTAGCCTCTGTCTTCTCCAAGGGATCTTCCTGACCCAGGAATCGAACCAGGGTCTCCTGGATTGCAGGTGGATTCTTTACCAACTGAGCTACTAGGGAAGCCAGTTAAGCATAATCAGAAAATAGTGTTTTTAGTAGAAAAGGGCTAGTTTTTTTTTTTAATACAAAATGAGTTTCAACTATGAAATATAAATATAGAACTGACACTGTGTATCACTGACAATATTGTAAGACAGCGGAGGCTTCTTTTTTTTTTAAAGCATGTTGAATCCTCATAAGCTTCACTGCACGTCAGAGGCACTGAGAGTGTTAATGGTGGAGAGCTGGTTGCATCCCCAGAATTCCTTATTCTGTCAGTCTGTGTAGGGCACAATCAATTCTATTTGCAAAAGTTCCCCAAGTGGTACTGATACTCTTGCTCCAGGGACTGCTTTTAGAGAACCATTTAATATCAAGAAACATTTTTACTCTTGTTTCCATGATATCCCTTTTTGTGGAGGTTGAAGACTAATTTCAGTGAAGTCAAAGATATCATTGTTGCTGTTTAAACTGTAGTGTGTGCGTTAATTCCGTTGTCTGCATCTCCTAAACTGTGCGAGGAAAAGGATTAAAAGGTCAGAGGGAGTTTGGGAAGGTGAGAAAAATAACTGGTACCCACAGGCCACAAGCTCTGGGATGAGGTAGTCTAGCACGGGGTGGCTAGTTAAGGACGCCCAGTTCCACTGTGGGCATCTGTCTGGAGGGAACACTATTTTGACAGCCTGGTGGGCTGCCGTCTATGGGGTTGCACAGAGTTGGACACGAGTGAAGTGACTTAGCAGCAGCAGCAGCACCGCGACAGCTCCAGCTGCGGGGAAACTCCCTAGATTGTGAATCTTCCATCTCATGCAGAAATGGATGACAATGTCTGTGTCAATGGCCATCTGTCTCGGCAGACACATTAGCATTAGTGAGATAACGAAGCCCACTTCCTTTCTGGGTGATGTATCTGCCTCCGTCGAGGGGAAGGGAAAAATCCCAGTTCCTTATGGAAATGTCTGTTGCCTCTTTTTTAAAGAGACAGCTTGAAAATTTCCCCAGTCTTAGCCAGACCCAGGGGCCGTTAAAGACATCTCCCCCACAGTAAGGGCACTTCTCCTGTGCCGTGAGAGTGTTTACTCTGGAGGCAGGCGGGTCCTCCGCCCCAAGAGGTGGAAAATGGCTACCTGATTTGCTAACTACAGTTTAGGGGTCTGAACTTGGCATGTTCAGCTAATGCAGGGAGCTTGAGGCGGCAGGGAGGGGACACCCCATTTTTGCAGTGCCACATGCAGCCTGGGGCCACATCCCAACAGATTGTTAGGAAACCACTTTAACTCAATGGACATGAGTTTGAGGAAACTTGGGGAGTTGGTGATGGACAGGGAGGCCTGGCGTGCTGCAGTCCATGGGGTCGCAAAGAGTTGGACACGACTGAGTGACTGAACTGAACTGAACTGAACTGGGTCTCAATTCCTCCTCCATGAAAGATTTTGATGCAACTCACGCATCAGTCTATGTCTCTCTGTCTCTCTCTCCTCTTCCCACCATCCCCTTTTGATCCTGACCACAGTCTTTACTTTTGGCTTAAATATTTAAACTGACTTCCCTGGCGGCTCAGACAGTAAAGCATCTGCCTACAACGCAGGAGACCCGGGTCCAATCTCTGGGTTGGGAAGATCTCCTAGAGAAGGCAATGGCAACCCACTCTAGTACTCTTGCCTGGAAAGTCCCATGGATGGAGGAGCCTGGTAGGCCACAGCTCACGGGATCTCAAAGAGTCAGACACAAAACTGAACGACTTCACTCACTCACTAAATATTTAAACATTACCTTACATCCTTTTCATACTTGCATTTAACACAATGGTACATGTCTGGAGGAAAAAAAGTCTCCAGTTAACTTATTTGAAAGCTCATGAAATTGTTAGCCCAGAAGGAAAAACCGTGTCTGAAATATATTATAGATGTAAATGAAACCAGAAGACGTCATGACACACACATTGTGGAAAAGGTCCAAAGGTAGAATTGAACAGTAAAGATGCTTTGCTCTGTAGGTCTGTCTCTCCTGTATTCTGATGATGTTCTGAGATTCCTTTCCCTTAAAACGTTTTGATTTTCCTCGTTTCCCTTTCTCCCTGTGTAGCTATTCCTTCTAGCTTCCCTGGTGGCTCAGATGGTAAAGAATCTACTTGCAATGCAGGAGACCTGGGTTTGATCCCTGGGTTGGGAAGATTCTCCTGGAGAAGGAAGTGGCAACCCATTCCAGCAGTCTCGCCTGGAGAATTCTCATGGACAGAGGAGCCTGGCGGGCTATCGTCCATAGGGTTGCAAAGAGTCAGACGCGACTGAGCGACTAACACTTTCTGCTTTAATAGCTGAAGCATCATACCATGGTACAATTACGTCCTGATGTCTTTAAGCACGCCATTAATCGGTTATTCCAATAACAGGTAATTTCTGATGTTCAGCTGTTAAAACCAGCATAAGCAGTGGGAAGGCCAGAGTACACTCAGGTGAGAAATTCTGCAAAATAAATTTAAAGAAGTGAAATAGTGTGTTTCAAATGTCAAACACATTCGAATTTCTGATTTTGATTAACATCACCTATTAGAAGAAAGAGAATTTCCGCTTGAATCTTAGGACTCTGGTCTTTATTACAAATGCTAGAAATCCTGTGTTGTGTATGCGTGTGTGCACACTCAGTCACTTCAGTTGTGTCTGAGTCTTTGTGACCCTGAAGTCCCAATATTGTGTGTAAGTTTCTGTGGAAAAAAAACCCCACAGTCCATATATTTGTGGATGTTCAAGTAATGCTTTTGAACTGTGGTGTTAGAGGAGACTCTTGAGAGTCCTTTGGACTGCAAGGAGATCCAACCAGTCCATCCTAAAGGAAATCAGTCCTGAATATTCATTGGAAGGACTGATGCTGAAGCTGAAACTCCAATCCTTTGGCCACCTGATGCGAAAAACTGACTCATTTGAAAAGACCCTGATGCTGGGAAAGATGGAAGGCGGGAGGAGAAAGGGACGGCAGAGGACGAGATGGCTGGATGGCATCACTGACTGGATGGACATGAGTTTTAGCAAGCTCTGGGAGTTGGTGATGGACAGGGAAGCCTGGTGTGCTGCAGTCTGTGGGGCTGCAGAGTCAGACAGGACTGAGCAGCTGAACTGAACTGAAGTAATCCCCACTATACACCTGAGGAGAAGGCAGGTTGCATTTGAAGGACTTTGAGCAGAAAATCACAAATCCGGGGTGACATTCAACACGATGGACCCCCGCAGGGGTGGGTGGGGTTGTAGATTCCTTAGTACCTAAGCATTGCTTTTTTTTTTTTTTCCAGTACTTTTTAACAGTCTTTTCTTTTAAAAATGTATTTATTTTTGGCTGCACTGGGTCTTCATGGCCTTTGCATGGGTTCTTCTCCAGGTTTAGGAAGCCAGGGCTACCTGGAGACAAGCAGAGCATGGCCTTCTCCTTGCGGCAGCGCCTCTTTCTGTAGACTCTTGAGAGTCCTTTGGACTGCAAGGAGATCCAACCAGTCCATCCTAAAGGAAATCAGTCCTGAATATTCATTGGAAGGACTGATGCTGAAGCTGAAACTCCAATCCTTTGGCCACCTGATGCGAAAAACTGACTCATTTGAAAAGACCCTGATGCGGGGAAATATGGAAGGCGGGAGGAGAAAGGGACGGCAGAGGACGAGATGGCTGGATGGCATCACTGACTGGATGGACATGAGTTTGAGCAAGCTCTGGGAGCTGGTGACGGACAGGGAAGCCTGGTGTGCTGCAGTCTGTGGGGCTGCAGAGTCAGACAGGACTGAGCAGCTGAACTGAACTGAAGTAATCCCCACTATACACCTGAGGAGAAGGCAGGTTGCATTTGAAGGACTTTGAGCAGAAAATCACAAATCCGGGGTGACATTCAACACGATGGACCCCCGCAGGGGTGGGTGGGGTTGTAGATTCCTTAGTACCTAAGCATTGCTTTTTTTTTCCAGTACTTTTTAACAGTCTTTTCTTTTAAAAATGTATTTATTTTTGGCTGCACTGGGTCTTCATGGCCTTTGCATGGGTTCTTCTCCAGGTTTAGGAAGCCAGGGCTACCTGGAGACAAGCAGAGCATGGCCTTCTCCTTGCGGCAGCGCCTCTTTCTGCCAAGCACTGGCTCTAGGCCCCTGGGTTCCATATCTGGAGCACACGGGCTTCGAGTTGCTCCGAGGCACAGTGGGATCTTCCTGGAGCAGGGATGGAACTTTTGGGCTGTTGCTGAACCACGAAGAGATTCCAGGTTCCTTGGCCTCTGGAGAAGAATTCAATCTGGGGCCAGAGACCAAGCTTGATGGCTCAGATCTTTTGTGTCATAAGGTTTTATTAAAGTATAAAGGAGACAGAGAAAGCCTCTGACATAAGCATCAGAACAGAGCAGAAAGAGTACCCCCTGCTAGTTTTTAGCTGGATGTTATATAGTCACTTCAGTTCAGTTCCGTTCAGTTGCTCAATCCTGTCCACCTCTTTGCAATCCCTGAATCGCAGCATGCCAGGCCTCCCTCTCCATCACCAACTCCCGGAGTTCACTCAGACTCACGTCCATCGAGTCAGTGATGCCATCCAGTCATCTCATCCTCTGTTGTCCCCTTCTCCTCCCGCCCCCAATCCCTCCCAGCATCAGAGTCTTTTCCAATGAGTCAACTCTTCGCATGAGGTGGCCAAAGTACTGGAGTTTCAGCTTTAGCATCATTCCTTCCAAAGAAATCCCAGGGTTGATCTCCTTCAGAATGGACTGGTTGGATCTCCTTGCAGTCCAAGGGACTCTCAAGAGTCTTCTCCAACACCACAGTTCAAAAGCATCAATTCTTCGGCGCTCAGCCTTCTTCACAGTCCAACTCTCACATCCATACATGACCACAGGAAAAACCATAGCCTTGACTAGACGGACCTTAGTCGGCAAAGTAATGTCTCTGCTTTTGAATATACTATCTAGGTTGGTCATAACTTTTCTTCCAAGGAGTAAGCGTCTTTTAATTTCATGGCTGCAGTCACCATCTGCAGTGATTTTGGAGCCCAAAAAAATAAAGTCTGACACTGTTTCCACTGTTTCCCCATCTATTTCCCATGAAGTGATGGGACCGGATGCCATGATCTTCGTTTTCTGAATGTTGAGCTTTAAGCCAACTTTTTCACTCTCCTCTTTCACTTTCATCAAGAGGCTTTTTAGTTCCTCTTCACTTTCTGCCATAAGGGTGGTGTCATCTGCATATCTGAGGTTATTGATATTTCTCCTGGCAGTCTTGATTCCAGCTTGTGCTTCTTCCAGCCCAGCGTTTCTCATGATGTACTCTGCATATAAGTTAAATAAGCAGGGAGACAATATACAGCCTTGACGTACTCCTTTTCCTATTTGGAACCAGTCTGTTGTTCCATGTCCAGTTCTAACTGTTGCTCCCTGACTTGCATATAGGTTTATCAAGAGGCAGGTCAAGTGGTCTGGTATTCCCATCTCTTTCAGAATTTTCCACAGTTTCTTATGATCCATACAGTCAAAGGCTTTGGCATAGTCAATAAAGCAGAAATAGTCACTTAGCAGTCTGTTAATGAAAAAAAAGACTGTCTTAAAACTCAGAGAATGACACCAGGCCCCTCATCCATAAGATGTATTTTGGAATAATCTTGGAACCAGAGGAGTCATCCTGGGCCCTAAAATGATTGACTTGAATCTTGTATAGAGGCAGGTTACCATACAAATAGTTTCGTTTACATAGATTAGGGGAACAATGTCTGAGTATTACACTAGTTTGTCAAGTTGGTTCTGAGCCATTAGGCGGAACGACTTGAAGACAGAGGTCTGGGGTAAATGCATAGTACATTAACATAGCTTAAGACAAACATTTCCATACGATAAATGCATTGGTTAACTCAAGGTTTGAGAACGTTAACTTCAGGTGGAACCAGGTGTCATTATGGCAACACAGTATTTTAAGAGAAACCTCTTTTTAAATTGGTATGCTGCTGCTGCTGCTAAGTCACTGCAGTCATGTCCGACTCTGTGTGACCCCATAGACGGCAGCCCACCAGGCTCCGCCATCCCTGGGATTCTCCAGGCAAGAACACTGGAGTGGGTTGCCATTTCCTTCTCCAGCACGTGAAAGTGAAAAGGGAAAGGGAAGTCGCTCAGCCGTGTCCAACTCTTAGCGACCCCGTGGACTGCAGCCTACCAGGCTCCTCCACCCATGGGGTTTTCCAGGCCAGAGTACTGGAGTGGGTTGCTATTGCCTTCTCCTTTAAACTGGTATAGAGAAGGGGAAAAAATATATCACTGATTTGTTTCCTCCTGTCGCTTAAGAGAGATTAAAAAATGTCTGACACTTGCAGCCTATTTCCTCCATTTGGAGACCCCTGGCCTTCCTGCCTGTTACCCTCTCAGAACCCACATCCCCTAGCACTGGCAGGCAAGATGCTTATCCACCGAGCCACCAGGGGAATCCTCAGCACTGCTGTTGATAACGGCGCCAGTTGCCTTGTTCAGTGACATCAACGGTGTCAGAAACCACAGTCAACAAGAGACAGGGTCATGGAATGAACGGTGTTGGTCGCGAAAGCCGGAGCGTGGTCCCTGCCCTGCAGGCACTAGGGGAGCGGGCCAGCCCTCAGCCCAGGGTAGGCTCAAAGCTCAGGGTGGAAGACGGCTGTTTCTAGGACTCGTGGAGCCCGATCCCCGAGGCCATGGTATCGGGCTGCAGGTGCATCTTAGAAGCACAGCGCTCCTTGGTTTCCTAAGAGCAAGAAGCCAGGCTTCCCCCTGCTGCTACAAGAGGCTGCCTGACCACTTCCACACCTGCTCACGTACAGATGTGCGCGTGCCTGGCCACCGGGCACAAGGAGCTACAAGAAGACAGCGTCATTCCCGGCTGTCTCTGCTGTGCCTTGTCCCGTGGTGGGGAAGCTCCAACACGGAGATCAAAGGTTCTCGTCCCTCCACTGGGGGCCGGAAGCCAGCAGATGCTCAACTGATGGTCAGTCAGGCTCATGGTCAGAAGGGGAAAGAGTCTAAGTTAACCCAAGGCGCGTGGTTCTTCTGCAGGTCCTGGAATTTTAGACAGACGTCGCCAGTCAGTGAGCAAGCTGCTGTGTGAGACAGAAAGGGATGCTGACTGCCTTCCTGCCCCTTAACTCTGTCTCTCTGTCTCTCTCCACATGGGCAGATTCTGAGACATCTGATTTTATGACTTTAGGAGAAAGCCCTTGCACCCGCAACTTCCTGCCCACCCCGTACTCTGACTATGCTGTGTAAAAATGTCTCCCACTCTCTCTATTTAAAATGTAATCCTCAGTCCAGAAACAGCATGACTCTACTTTGGCTTAGGAGGAAAGTTTTCTTTTAAGATAAAACCCACATCTCTGGGATTCAGTCTCCCACCTGTAAGGAAAGACTTTAAAAGACACTTACATATTTTAATACATTTTGACATACATGTGATTTATATGTATTGATATAGTGAAAAAAATTGAAAAAGAAGTGTTGTATTCTTTTCAAGAATATGCCCATCAAGAAACAGAAAGCTTACTCCATTAAAAAATAGAATATTAGAGAGGATGATAATTTTACCTAAAATAAGTCAGTCAAAAAAAAAAAAAAACTCCTTTGAATGTTGCTTTTGTTTCTTGCACTGAAAATTGTTGAGTCTAGTTTAAGATAAACTGCTTCATGTTTTTTGTAACTAACATAAGAAATGTTCACAGGAATAGTTTAAAATGAATGAGGCTCTTTCCTCAAGCAAGCAAAAGAAATGTAAAGATGTTCATAGTTGGACACTGAAGAGCAGGAAAATGCGATCGTGATGTTCCAAGCACCAGGACTCATCTCGTAGCAATCCTTCTTTGTCACGGTTCAGGCCACTCACTGAAACAGACTAGAGAAACCTGAATCCAGGCTGCCTAGTTAACAGCTGATTATGTGATTCAGAGCAGTGATCCTCTTTATAAGGAATGCAGAACACTATTCTGTAAAGCAATTCGTTTGTCTGTCTTAAAATTAAAATAGAATCCCTGAGGGATTCTCCTGAGAAATGTTTATTTTGAGTGGTCTACGCATTGTCAGTTAAAGCAGCTTTCTCCCTCTGTGATCCATACTGCTGGCAGCCCTTTAAAACAGGAGTCTATTGAGAAGACAGATGACGTAGCACTGTGATCGTTAAGCTCATTGTCCCGACTCTTGTTTCTGCAAAGTTACATGTGCAGTTTAAAAGGCACCTTGAGCCGTGGTGGATGCTGGAAACTCTTTGTCTTTCAGACTTACAGCTTGTGCCTGTGTGCGTTTAGTCGCTCAGATGTTTCCGAGTCTTTGCAACCCCCATGGACTGTAGCCCGCCAGGTTCCTCTGTCCTTGGGATTCTCTAGGCAAGAATGCTGGCCTGGGTTGCCATGCCCTCCTCCAGGAGATGGATCTTCCTAACTCCGTGTCTCTTGCATTGGCAGGTGGGTTCTTTACCGCCGAGCCACCAGGGAAGCCCGAGTCACAGCAATGTGTCTCGAATCCTCCCCTTTATTAGCTGGTCTTATATGCGCCGATCATCTGATTGTAAGTGGGTACTGAGAATAGAACTGACTCTGAAATAAATTAAAAAAAATTTTTTTAATAGAAATGTTAAACATGTTCAATAAAAGATGCTAATTGAAAAAAAAAAAAAAAAGCCAAGATCCTCAGCTGGGAGTCACTTAGCACCTCTCCCTGGGGGCTGTGTACAGAGACATTTCTTCTAGACAGGGGAGGGGGTCCCTCTGGCTTCCAGTGGGTAGTGGTCAGTGATGCTGCTAAATATCCTTCCTACAGTTCCGACTTGGCCATGGTGAATGATCTAGACCCCAGTTGTCTGTAGTGGTGAGGATGAGAAAAACCTGGGCTCCAGGAAGGCTGGTTTTTTCCCTTCACCTTCTGAAGCTTTGGGTTTTGTTGACAAGGCATGACTCTAGTTGGGACTGGATCACTCTGCTTTTCCAGGAAAGAGCCCCGTGTGAGTCCAGACCTACCTGCTCTGAAGCTTCACCGTAGCGAGGAATACCTGCCCTCAATCCCCCTCTGGACCTGGAGTCTGATGTCATGCTAGCTTGGCACCATGAATCTGTGCCTGGAGCCACCCGAGTGGAGTGCCCCTGTTCCTGGGGCCACGTCCCGAGACCTGCGTTGGGAAGATCCCCCTGGAGAAGGAAATGGCAACCCACTCCAGCATTCTTGCCTGGAGAATCCCACGCACAGAGGAGCATGTCGGGCTACAGTCCATGGGGTCACAAAGAGTCCAACACGACTGAGAAATTTAACAACAAAAGCAGTCATCAAGTGACCAGCGTGTGGTCCTGGGTCTTAGAGCCCGGGATTGCAGCTGGATCAGTAAGCAGACGGTCTCTGCGAGTGCTTTGCGGTAGACTGAAGCCTTTCTCTGGAAAGTGTCCTAGTGAGCTGAGTTTTGGAGGAGTCAGCTAGGCGGGAGAAAGCAGTGGAGGGACAGAATCAGGAGGAGGGCTTTCAGACTGAAGGAACATCCCGGCCACAGCTTCAAAGGGGATGCAGAGAAGTTTTTTTGTAAATAGATCACTGGCTACATGATGAGACATTAGAAAAGGGCGTCACACACTGCGCTCTGGAATTTATTGTAACAATGTTGAAAGCTGTTGGAAATGTGAAGGTGATCTGCAAGGCATAGAGCAACTTCACTTTCGCTTTTCGCTTTCATGCATTGGAGGAGGAAATGGCAACCCACTCCAGTGTTCTTGCCTGGAGAATCCCAGGGACAGGGGAGCCTGGTGGGCTGCCATCTATGGGGTCGCACATAGTCGGACACGACTGAAGTGACTTAGCAGCAGCAGTAGTGACATAGTGAAAGTCATTCAGTCGTGTCCAACTCTTTGCAACCCCATGGACTATACAGTGCATGGAATTCTCCAGGCCAGAATATGGGGGTGGGTAGCCGTTCCCTTCTCCAGGGGAATTTTCCCGACCCCAAGGATTGAACCCAGGCCTCCCGCATTGCAGGTGGATTCTTTCCCAGCTGAGCCACCAGGGAAGGCCAGGAAGACTGGAGTGGGTAGCCTATCCCTTCTCCAAGGGAATCTTCCCGACCTAGGAATTGAGCGGGGGTCTCCTGCATTGCAGGCGGATTCTTTACTGCCTACCAGGGAAGCCTTGCAATGCATAAGCAGTGAATTTGTGCTCTGTTGCTCAGTGGTTTTTGACCCCAAGGGCCATAGCCCACCAGGCTCCTCTGTCCAAGGGATTTTCTAGTCAAGGGCACTGGAGTGGGTCATCCTTTCCTCCTCCAGGCGGATCGTCCCAGCCCAAGGATCAAACCCAAGTCTCCCATGTCAGCAGGCAGATTCTTTACCACCTGAGCCACCTGGAATGCCCAAGACACAGGCAGATTGAAACCTTCAGGTGATCCTTGTGGGCACAGCTGGATAAATGAACGTTTAGCATGAATGAATGTGGGGAGTCAGGGAGGGAGCTGGGCACCCTAGGGGGAGGAGAGCCCGCAGAGGCTTGAGGGAGACAGGAAGCCCCTGCTGTGTTAATTAAGAAAAATAGGAGGGGCTGGGTGCTGGGGGCAATGTGGGCAGAGAGGCCCAGAGGTCCTGCTTGGGCAGTGGAGGTGATGGAAGTACTGTCCACTGAGGACTGGAGCCTCAGGGGAGGTCAGACACACTAGGGGAGAAGGTGGGTCAGCGTGGCAGAATGTCGAACCTCCCCTCCAGGGCTTCGGGCATCCCCGAGTGGAATTATGAAAGAGGATTCAAGAGTCTGATGCTCAGGAGGAAGGTCTGAAAGGCTGGGAAGACCCCTGTGAGAAGGCTTCGTTACACAGTGTAAGACATACACACACACATGGTCATTACAGAGGGTGGGGAGTATGTGCAAAGCTGGAGCTGAACCAGGGGTGGCTTTACTCCTTGGGAACATGTGGTGATGTCCCGGGACATCTTTTTTTCTTAATTATTGTTTTTACATATTTATTTTCATGGCCGTGCTGTGTGTTCTTTGTGGGACGAGGGATCTCTCGTTACGCTGCACAGGCTCAGTATTTGTGTGGTACGTGGACTTTGTTGCTCCGCAGCACGTGGCGTTTCCTGACAGGGATCGAACCCAGGTCCCTTGAATCGCGGGGATTCCTAACCCTTGGGCCATCAGCGATGTCCCACATGTCGTATATTCACACGTGTACGTGGAATCTAGAACGACAGTACGGATGAACCTGTATGCACGGCAGGAAGAGGCACACAGACGTGGAGAATCGACTTGTGGGTGCTGCAGGTGGCAGGGGAGGGTGAGATGAATTAAGGAAGGAGCATTGATCTATGCACATGACAAGAGACAGCTAGTGGGAAGCTTCTGTAGGGCACATGGAGCTCTGTGTAGACCCTGGCAGGTGGGAAGGAGGCTCGAGGGGAAGGGAGGTTCAAGAGGGAGGAGACATGTGTATACATATGGCTGATTCACGTTGTCCTACAGTAGGAACCAAGGCAACATTCTAAAGCCATTATCCTCCAGTTAATTAAAAAAAAAAAAAAAAGCGTGGTTAGAAATTTGAGACTCAGCTTTGCTGCTTTGTGTAACTGGTTTTCTGTCTGGCTCCATTTCTTATTTCTTGTTTTGCTTAGTTTTTCATTATGTGCTTATCTAGAAGTCAGTGGCACTCCACTCCAGTACTCTTGCCTAGAAAATCCCATGGGCAGAGAAGCCTGGTAGGCTGCAGTCCATGGGGTCGTGGAGAGTCAGACAGGACTGAGCGACTTCAGTTTCCCTTTTCACTTTCATGCATCGGAGAAGGAAATGGCAACTCACTCCAGTGTTCTTGCCTGGAGAATCCCAGGGACGGGGGAGGCTGGTGGGCTGCTGTCTGTGGGGTCACACAGAGTCGGGCTTCTGTGATAGCTCAGTTGGCAAAGAATCCACCTACAAGGCATGAGACCGCGGTTCGATCCCTGGGTTGGGAAGATCCACTTGAGAAGGGAAAGGCTACCCACTCCAGTCTTCTTGGGCTTCCCTGGTGGCTCAGCTGGGAAAGAATCCACCTGCAATGTGGGAGACCTGGGTTCGATTCCTGGGTCGGGAAGATCCCCCGGAGAAGGAAAAGGCTACCCACTCCAGTATTCTGGCCTGGAGCATTCCATGGACTGTATCATCCATGGGGTCGCAAAGAGGAGGACGGGACTCCCCAACTTTCACTTTCACTTCACTTCAAATATTTCTCTGGCTGTGTTGGCCCTTAGCTGCGGCACTCGGGACCTTCCTTGCAGCGTGTATGATGGTTCGTTGCAAGGCACAGGCGTCTCAGGCTCAGTAATTGCATCACACGGGCTCAGTTTCTCTGCAGCGTGTGGGATCATAGCTCTCTGACCAGAGGTTGAACCCTCATGGGCTGCATTGGAAGGTGGAGTCCCAACCACTGGATCTCCAGTGAAGTTGCCCCCTGCCCCTGTTCCTTCTTTTGATAAGTCAGCTGATAGCATATGGAGAAGGCAATGGCACCACACTCCAGCACTCTTGCCTGGAAAATCCCATGGACAGAGTTTCGCTCAGTCATGTCCAACTCTTTGCAACCCCATAGACTGCAGCACTCCAGGCCTCCCTGTCCATCACTAACTCCCAGAGTTTACTCAGACTCATGTCCATTGAGTTGGTGATGCCATCCAACCATCTCATCCTCTATCATCCCCTTCTCCTCCCACCTTCAGTCTTTCCCAGCATCAGGTCTTTTCCAATCAGTCAGTTCTTCACATCAGGTGGCCACAGTATTGGAGTTTTAGCTTCAACATCAGTCCTTCCTTTGAATTCAGGACTGATTTCCTTTAGGATGGACTGGTTGGATCGCCTTGCTGTCCAAGAGACTCTCAAGAGTCTTGTCCAACTGTAGATTTCAAAAACATCATTTATTTGCACTCAGCTTTCTTTATAGTCCAACTCTCATATCCATACATGACTGCTGGAAAAACCATTTTCTCATTACCTTCCATCTTCTCTTAGGTCACCAAAGGATAGTATCATTATATTCTCATTATTCCTATTTTGCAGGTGAAATAACTACATTTTAAAGAAGATAACTGTAATATGTACATTAACACAGATAGTAAACTATATCAAAATTTTAAAGCTAACTTTGATAACAGCCAATATTTTATTAATTTGCAGTACTTATTTTAAAATGTGTATATGCTTTATATTTTAATGAAAGCTAATTGACAATTTAAGTAATATTATATATCTCTCTTTTTTCACATATCTGAAAGGCTGATTTTAAGATTGAGTTTAATAATCAGGCTGAAATTACTGGTGAATATTCCAAGGGTGAATATAGTTTACATCTTTATTTTCAAACCATACTATAAGGGTGTTAAGAAGTAAAAAGATGGAAAAATATAGTCAGGATTATTTTAGTTGGGTGGTGGTGGCAGGGTAGTCAATAATTCTGACTCTTATGAGCCCATGGGTTCCTCCATCCCAGGGATTTCCCAGTGAAGCCCACAGGAGGAGGTCACCATTTCCTTCTCCAGGGGATCTTCCTGACTCAGGGATCAAACTCGTCTCTTGTGACTACTGCATTGCAAGCAGATTCTTTACTGCTGAGCCATCAGAGAAGCCACATTGTAGTTGGGACTGATGTAATATTTTTATGGAACAAGTAGACTCTTGAAATAAACATAAGCTGTTAGTGTAGAACAGGTTTACAGTGATCACAAGCAGAGCAGACATTAGGATGGCCCTGACTTGAGTATTCTTATTCTGTAAGAAAGCATGTATAGAAATCCAAATTCCTGTATATGGACTCCTAATAGTTAATCTTGGAGGAGAGGAGTGTGGAAAAGCTAACTCCATGCCATGTTAAATGGATCAAATATAGTTGTTCAAATAGTGTTTACAAACCTATTTCTTTTTATCTTTTTGCTTTGTTTCATGTTTGACTGCTTAGTTTGAAGTTGTTTTGTTTATTTTAAAGGAACTATAATCATAATTGTTTTACATTAAATCTAGATTTAAGTATTTTAACAATGGATTTAAATTAATGCTTGGATACCCTTTGATTGTCTTTCTTGTCTTGGCTATTTAAGTTTTCAAAAAGTCTTAATCTATTACTTAAATGAGAGAAACCTTACATTAGATATGGTACATGTATTAAAACCTTGGCTTTCTCAATATATTAAATCATATTACAAGAAGGTTTTGCTGACCTAGAAGGTACTTAATCTCTTTAAGGTGACTCAGCATTATTTCTCAGCTCTATCATGCATCCATTTTACAGTTGACTTCTCAAAAATCAATAATGCTTTCCTCATTTCAAGTGCCTTTTAACTCATATCACTGGAACCATTTTATATAATATCATGTTTAATCTTCATGATCACTCTATGTAATAGTTTCACTTATCCATTTTTCATAAACTTACTTGTGGATAAACAAAATTCATTCTCATTCTTTTCATTTTTAATGCTCCTATTTTTCCCATGATATATTTTAATAAACCTGATAGGAAATTTCTTCAAGTTTACGATCATGCTATCTTCGGAAACTTGGAAATAAAACTAAATAACAATTTTCTTCATAAATGCCTGTTACTATAAGAAAGTGAAGACAACTGTTACTCATAACAGGTGCCAACTATAATGTTTTACTTCCTAGTGTTAGTAATCTTGCTTTTGCAAGCAAAATAACATAAAGGTAAGCAGTAAAGAAAATTATATGATATAGCTTCTTATCTTCAGAGGCACAAGAGGCTAATGTTACTCTTTGTTTTATTCAATGATAATTTCAGTTGAATCACTTTCTCCCTGTTTCAAGCCAAATTAAGGATACGATAGGAAAAGACTATACTGGAAGCAATCAAGAAAAACCTAAAGTGGATTATTAATGCAATAGTAACTTGAGTATATACTGGTAAAGACACGAGATCAGCACTTACACTTTTTTTTGTTTGTTTGTTTGTTTTTATTACATTTCTACTACCTAGTATACAATGTCTTAGGACACTTTGGTTACCATACATGCTGTCTCTTATACACATCTCTAATGCTCTTTCAAGCCTCTATAACAAATCTTTACTAGGATTCTCTAACAGTAATTTTCCTTCTAGTACAACTGTGTTTTTTCCTTCCACTAGTTGAGTGTATTCTTACCAAGAAACATTGTGTGTGCTCCCAAACCTGGCTATTTAATTACCCATTTACTACCATTACATACTTTAATTAAATGGTAGCAAACTCATGATCTATGTGTACAGAGTATTTTGTCTCTTTAAAAACTACTTTAATATCATGTAAATATTTATAAATTTAGTCAATAAAATTGCTACTAAATTAGGTATCTATAAGAAAATCTTAAAATATAGTGGCTCTAGTGATAAAGAACCCACTGAACCATGCAGGAGAGGTAAGAGATGTGGGTTTGATACTTGGGCAGGGAAGATCCCCTGGGGCAGGGCCTGGGCAACCCATTCCAGTTTCTTGCCTTGCGAATTCCATGAGCAGAGGAGCCTGGTGGGCTATAGTGCATGGGATCACAGAGTTGAACACAACAGAAGTGAATTAGCACACATGGCTTGCATGCAAAAAAATAACAAAGTCTACAGGATTATGCTCCTGATTGACTTCATAGATGCTTTTAAGATTATTTTATAATACTTCAAAGCCATTGAAACTGGAAATCAGACTTGGCATTGCTGATATAGTTAAGGCAAGAAAAATGGAATGTATGAACCAAGGAATCTTTTCTTAAAAATACTTTTAAACCAAGAGGTAATATTAATGTATTGAGTGTCTTTATTCAAGTAATCTCATTTAACTACCTTCTTCTATTAATTCATAAAATTCCATTAAATTTAAAAAAGGGGGACTTTTATTATCTCTCCTTTCTGTTATTTTTCACCTTCATTCATTTTTACTTTTTACTATTTATTACTTCAAGAATAAATTTCTATGGAAACCAACTTGATTCACCTTAATTTTATGATACTTAATGATCAAAAACCAACATTAATAATTATTTACATATAAAATGATTCAATAAATCATTTATTTTGCATTACTTTCAATAAAGACTGAAATCAAAAGTATATTCTAAAAAATGGAATTGCTGCATCCAAAGGCACTATGTACTTTTTTTTTTTTTTTTTACAGTTTTAATACCTATTGTCAATCCTAACCTTCAGGAAGTATATTCCAGTTACAGTGACAGTAATTTATAAAAGTAGAGAATTAGAATTGATACTTAATAACTTGGTCAGTATGGTTTGTTTCCTTCATGACTTTCTGTTCTCATGAACTTCAGGGATACTCTTGAACTCTAAGACAATCAATCACAGAGTTCCCTACACCCCAGTACTGACCTAAACCATAAACTTGCTTTTCTCTAGTTTCTTTGTCTGTATCTGTAAGGTTGCAAATCTATCTATAGCCAATCAAACTACCTGTTTCCTATACTGAGTCTTATTAGTATAGCTTTCCCATTTGAGCTAAATGGAATGTTTCCATATCATGGACAAAATCATACATAGAATTATATTTCAGATTCTAAATTTTTTGCTCCCTCTTAGTGATGAGAGGAGATGGGCTGTCTCTTATACACATCTAGATGTGTATAAGAGACAGTTCCTATACTGAGTCTTATTAGTGTAGCTTTCCCATTTGAGCTAATTGGAATGTTTCCATATCATGGACAAAATCATACATAGAATTATATTTCAGATTCTAAATTTTTTGCTCCCTCTTAGTGAAGGAGCAACCATCTGATTATCACCCAGTGAATTATTAACCAAACCATGTCTGAACTTACCATGTCCTTCAGACATGGTGACTTTGAAAAATCCCCAAGCCAGCCTCTGTCAAAAAGTTATCTTTCCTTCTCTAAGCCTCATTCCACATATCAGTGAATGAATTAGTCATAGGTCTTTCTTTCATCTCTGTTCTTTTTATTATTTCTGAGAAAAAGAGCTGCCTTTCTTCTAGCAAGGCTTAACTACAAATAAAAGTTCAAGCTTAGGTCACTTATGAAAGTTCGTGAACATTTCAAATCTAACAAATTACTCGGACATGCTTATAAATCCCCTTTGAATAAAATCAATGTTGAAATTATTAAAAAAAAAAAAAGACAGGCTTCAGATTTAGAACAGCTTGGGGTTTACCTGAAACAGGCTTAATAACTTTATCACTTTTTCTCCTAGTGATTTTAATTCCCTCAGAAGATCTACACTTCAAATGTAATACACACTAGTAGATGAATGTTGCACAGTTGGAAAATATTCCTCTATAATTAGAAATCTGCAATAGGTTTTAAAACAGGTCAAGAAACTTGTAGACGGTAATTTACCATAAGGAAAGGTAGTTTTATTCATTTTCCTAACTGTCCTGTCGATTTGGCCTCTGAAATTGTCAATGGAAATATGTGAAGCTATCACCAGACTCACAACATCTATTCTCATCAGCTTAAGGATAATGTCAGAATCACTGCTGTGGAGAATCAGCCAGAAATCTTCCTTCACAAAGATTTTCTCTCACTTCCCAGCCCATAGGATTTAGCAAACTACTTCAAATCAGCACTAAGAGAGATTAGGACCAACAGAAACATGTTGTAACATTCATAACCTAAAATGGATCTATTAGCCATAATCTTTCATAAAATTATGAAACTTATCCTTCCTTAGTTTTCCATACTTCAGTCATTTGTGGTAATTTTATTCATTTCTTGTGAGGACTTTATAAATGTTTTATAAATGTTCAACATTATAGCAATGTTCATCTGTCTCTTACCTTTTAACCACCATGCACCCTGCAACTCATTCAGATATTCAACACTGATTTGGTTATCCTGTTGACTATGGTAGACACTGTCCCAGCCAAAAAATAAAGCGAATGAGTGATAGTTGCTCAGTCATGTCCAGCATTTTGCAGCCCAATAGATGGTAGCCCATCAGGGCCTTCTGTTCATTGGGATTCTCCAGGCAGGAATACTGGAGTAAAGATCAATACCAACTTTTCTTTCATTAATATGGTCTCTGTCACAAGGTGTGAATTTAAAAATAACAAGAAAGCATATCAAATTGTTAAAACTTTCATGCAGAGAATTAAAATGAGATATAAGATCAAAGTCATTGGGTAACTGTCTCTTATTATTGTAAAAAAAAAAAAAAAACACTATGAAGTGGAAATCTGAAGACAAAATTATATGACCTTAAAATTTTAAGGGAAAGAACATTCTTGGTAAAAGAAAAAGAAATGGTTAGTAGATGGGCCCTAAGTTTTCATAAAGTTCAGTCATTTTATGGAAATAAAAATGTCCAGTTTGGTTGAAGCATAATGGATGAAAAGACTAATATAAACTAGCAACCAGTTGATAGGCCCAGACTAGGTCATGGAAGGTTTGAAAAGCAGGATAAGAATTTAGATTTTATTAAAGTGCAAAGATGAACCAAGACATCTTAATCCTGGGGGACAGGATTAAGCTATGAGCTATGTTTTACATAGCTATAATGAGCTATGTTTTACATAGCACTTTGATTGCTATCAAGTGAATTAATGTAGGGCTGGGACCTGGACAAGAGAAGGAGCAATGCAAAGGAATATTGTGTGTGAGATATTGTCAGTTCATAGTTGGGGGAACAAAATATGAGACACATTACAGAATTGCACAGTCTGCTCAGGGTGCTTGACCTTTCCTCTACAAAGACTGTATACACAAACATAGGGCTTAGAAAGGCCATTCCTAGCCCTCAGCAGTCCCGGGGTGCTCTTCTGAGCTGCTACTTCTCCCAGGACCCCATCTTGAAAGTCAGTTGAAGGGGATAATTCTTTTTTCAACTCTCATGCCATTTTTTTTGTGTGCACTTTTGGTCTTTAGTACAGACTGGAACCTGGTGGACCGGAGTCAACGGAAAGAAAGACAGAAGAAGAGAGAGAGAGAGAGCAGTATCTCTGGGGTTATATGGAATACCAATAAAGCCCATGTACAGGACTTGCACTCCTCACAAAGACACAGGGCGTCCCCTCAAGAAGGTCTTGAAAGCCTGAGTGAGAGAGGGAGCTCAGCAGGTTTCCACGCTCCAAAGAGAATGAAGACAGAAAGAAGGATGTGGGCGACCCAAGTCTCTAGTGGAGCAAGGGTGTTTTATTAGCAGAAATGCAGGCTTATATATATTTAGTAAAAGATTACTCAGCTATTACAAAGAATGAAATTCCATCAGTTGCACCAAAATGGATAGTCTAATACATACAAGGTCGCTGATGCTGAAAAGAGTCACTGAAGGGAGTTACTGAAAGGAATCCGAGCAGGTACCCTTTCCCATGATCTCAGTCCTGAGGACTGCATGTAGATCTACTCAGTCCTAGAATAGGAACTGATAAGGAACAGAGAATCTTTGAAAAATGGCTCACAAAGGAAGAAAAGTGCAACACATTGGATTCCTCAAAGTTGAACATCCCCTGACAGTGCATCATCTACATGAAACTAAGAAAAACTTTCTTTGCATAGTATCTCACTGAAGAAAACACAAATTGTAGCCATCCTTAAGGATACAAAAATCTGCAGCAGTATTGTTTCTCCACATGACTCAGAATGGTGCATTGCAGAAAATGATGGTTACTTAAAAATGTTCAATAAATGTGGCTAATGTGGCAAGAGCTGAAATACAAAATGGTACTTAAGAGCCGAGAATATAATAGAAGACAAGTGCAGGACCTGCATTTCCTGGGACCGAAAGACAAGTCATTCTGCAACCGAGGTTGGTATGGTGCAAGGTTCTGTGAGAGTAACAGGAGAAAATGCACTAGCAGTTGGGGAAGGCTGGGGTGGGAACAGGAATGCTTTAACCATGGTAATTGATGTGATCTTCCATCTCCTGTCTTGACCCTCTCAACTCAGTCACACTGACTCTGTTCCCAGTCCTTTCCTGTGCTGATCTTTCTCAGGATTTAAGTACTGGCTGCTGTTTAGGCTTTGATATTCTCATCCCCAAATCCAGTTATATGTTCACACATCACAGTAAGTCCTGTACATACAAACGACTTCTATTCCAAGACTGCATTGATAAGTCCAATTTGTTCCTCAGTCCAACAAAATGAGCCTAGGTACCCAGCCAATACAATCAGCTGTATAGTGCTGTACTGTAATATAATCAAAATAATACATTAAAAAGCAAACAAAAAATAAACATTTTTAATCAAACGGTTCATTGCCTTGAAAAGTATGGTAGTACAGTACAACTGACTTGAGTATCTGGCATCAAGTGAACAGGCAGATAGAGTCACTAACAAGGTGGGAGAGGAGATGGGAGATGATAGAACTGAAGGATCGTCAGCAATAGGAGACAGGCAGCAAGTTGCAATTTCACTCATGCCTGATGTTGATGGCATAAGTTCTGGTTCCTTGACAGAAGGAGATGCATGCTCACATTTTTTAAAGTTCACAACTTGAAAGCTCCAATGAAGGGGACTTACTATATTCAGTTTGCTGTGCAACATTCTACTCATCAGAGAGACTACCCTTGACTATGTTATATGAAATGCCTTCTACTTTGTTCCTAATTCCTTTTTTTTTTTCTTCATAGGTAATACTTGACATCTTTACTCTTTGTCATCTCTCTGCACTAGCAGGAAACATTTGTGAAAGCAAGGACTTGACCTAATTTTGTTAACCAATTGAGCCCCTAGACCTTTGAACATAGAATGCTCTTCAGTTCAGGCACTCAGTCATGTCCAACTCTCTGCAACCCCATGGACTGCAGCACACCACGGCATGCCAGGCTTCCCGGCCCATCAACAACTCCTGGAGCTTACTCAAACTCATGTCCATCAAGTTGGTGATGCCATCCAACCATCTTATCCGCTGTCTTTCCTTTCTCCTCCCACCTTCAATCTTTCCTAGCTTCGGAGTCTTTTCCAATGAGTCAGTTCTTCACATCAGGTGGCCAAAGTATTGGAGCTTCAGCTTCAGTATCAGTCCTTCCAATGAGTATTCAGGACTGATTTCCTTTACGATTGACTGGTTTGGTATCCTTGCAGTCAAAGGGACTCAAGCGTCTTCTCCAACATCACAGTTCAGAAGCATCAATTTTTTGACACTCAGCTTTCTTTATAGTCCAACTCTCACATCCATACATGACTACTGGAAAACTGGAGCTTTGACTAAATAGAGCTTTGCTGGCAAAGTAATATCTCTGCTTTTTAATATGCTGTCTAGGTTGGTCATAGCTTTTCTTCCAAGAAGCAAACATCTCTTAATTTCATGGCTGCATTCACCATCTGCATTGATTTTGGAGCCCCGAAAAATAAAGTTTTTCATTGTTTCCATTGTTTCCCCATCTATTTGCCATGCAGTGATGGGGCCAGATGCCATGATCTTAGTTTTCTGAATGTTGAGCTTTAAGCCAACTTTTTCACTCTCCTCTTTCACTTTCATCAAGAGACTCGTTAGTTCCTTTTTGCTTTCTGCCATAAGGGTGGTTTTATTTGCATATCTGAGGTTATTGATATTTCTCCCAGCAATCTTGATTCCAGTTCGTGCTTCATCCAGCCCAGCATTTCTTATGAAATACTCTGCATATAAGTTAAATAAGCATGGTGACAATAAACAGCTTGACATACTCCTTTCCCAATTGGAACCAGTCTGTTGTTACATGTCTAGTTCTAACTTTTGCTTCCTGACCTGCATACAGATTTCTCAAGAAGCAGGTCAGGTGGTCTGGTATTTCCATCTCTTGAAGAATTTTCCACAGTTTGTTGTGATTCACACAGCCAAAGAGTGCTCTTAGTATTTGCTGAATGAGGGGCTGACTAGACAGATGCATGAAAGCAACCTCTGGGTACTGTTTTGAAGATTTAATGAGAGTTTGGTTCAAATATGAAGAAATGGTGAAAAGAAATTCCAAGTAAAGTTAGAAGCATCATTATATGTACATTCAAGGCACTGTAATTAATTCATTGTTATTTAAAAAAAGATATTTCTTTCTCTGCTCTGATTGCTGTGGCCAAAACTTCCAAAACTATGTTGAATACTAGTGGTGAAAGAGGGCACCTTTGTCTTGTTCCTGACTTCAGGGGAAATGCTTTCAATTTTTCAGCATTAAGGATAATGTTTGCTGTGGGTTTGTCATATATAGCTTTTATTATGTTGAAGTATATTCCTTCTATTACTGCTTTCTGGAGAGTTTTTATCATAAATGGATATTGAATTTTGTCAAAGGCTTTCTCTGCATCTATTGAGATAATCATATGGCTTTTATTTTTCAATTTGTTGATGTGGTGTATTACATTGATTGATTTGTGGATATTGAAGAATCCTTACATCCCTGAGATAAAGCCCACTTGGTCATGGTGTATGATCTTTTTAATGTGTTGTTGGATTCTTATTGCTAGAATTTTGTTAAGGATTTTTGCATCTATGTTCATCAGTGATATTGGCTTGTAGTTTTTTTTTTTTTTTTTTTTTTTTGATTTCCATTTGAAATCAAAATGCACCCGAAAATCACCAACCCTCATTAGACATCTTTTCAAGAGTTCTTTTGCAGAGCTTTTTCCGAGTCCAAGCTCACTCTGCTTTCCGCAGGACAGGCTGATAAATGGGATAGGCAAAGTGTTGAGGCAAGGAAGAGACTTTAATCTGGGAGCCAGCCGACCGAGAAAATGGCAGGCTAGCATCTCGAAATAAGGATCTTATTAGGGTCTGGATGCCAGGTTATTTTATAGATCAGAGTGTAAGAAGCAATGAGGAACTGAAGTGAGCTGACTGAATCATTTCTAATCACAGGTCGGCAGTGACAAGCTATCTCTCCATGAGCTGAACAAAGACACTTTAGTATACAGTCAAGCAGAGGTGCAGGGTCCTCCAGGCAAATCATTGAGTGTGATTATAATAATAAAAGCAAGTCAAAGAAACATTTCCAACATGGAGTACAAATTGGCTTTCTCCCTGCAACAATCTCTTCCTCAGTCAACACTCTGTAGAATTTTCTGCATTTTCAAGTTTACTGATGCAGGGCTCAAGTCTCAGGGATCTCTGCAAGAGGAAAAGAAATTGCTGGAATGTCAAAACTTGCAGGAAGCCAGTTGCAGGCAATGGACTTTGTGGTGTTTGATTTGGCTCATTTCTCAGCTTTCCTGGTGACTCAGACAGTTCAATCTCTGGGTCAGGAAGTTCTCCTGGAGAAAGAAATGGCAACCCACTCCAGTATTCTTGCCTGGAGAATTCCATGGACAAAGGAGTCTGGCTGGCTACAGTTCATGGGATCACAAAGAGTAGGACATGACTGAACCACTATCACTTTCACTTTCAGGCTCCTATGGAGTCCTCCATTTTCTGGCTCACATACTTTAGAAAGTAACCAAAATGGCGTCTCTCCTTTTCAGTGTCTTTGTAGATTGGAGAGCACACTAGTAACTGAAAATAAGCATTCATATTTAGTTATTTTCATTTAAGGAAATGCTAAAAACCAAAGTTCAAAAGAGAAAATTTTTAAATCTAATTGGTTTTATTGAATGATTTATGAATTAGGCAGCACCCACCTAGCAAGTAGAAGGGAGCTCCAAAGGGGTACAGGAAAGGAAAAATTTTCAAAAGCAGGACGAGTAAGTCGTAAATAGAGAAAACTATTATTTCTTCTCCCTTCTGGAATTAGGGAGTTTTATTATTTGATTTACCTCATCTTCCTTTGGGTGATGGAGAGGGCCCATGTAACATAGTACCTCGTTGGTGCTAATGAGAAAGTTATTGATTGTTTCAATTAAGACTGTATTTCTGAAGGAGGTTGAATTGTCAATTCAGTTAGACATTAAGCCCTAGTTTGCTGGTATGGCCTAGCATAAGTGACTCCATTTTGGGCCTGTGGTTTTCTTTTCTTACAGAAATTAGAGTCAAACTCTACATAGGTTTTCTTTTTTTTCATTTAAGTATAGTTGATTTACAATGTTGTGCCAATTTCTGCTGCACAGCAAAGTGAATCAGTTATATACATATGTACACTTTTTGTATGATCTTTCCATTATGGTTTATCACAGCTTATTAAATATAGTTCCTATACTATACAGTAGGACCTTGTTGTTTATCCTTTCTAAATGTAATGGTTTGCATCTACCAACCCCATGGTTTTTGAATGCCATGGTTTTTGAGTGACTTTCACTTTAAGATTCAAGTTTTTTATCAAATGACTTTTCTTGTTTCTTTATACTTTTATGCCTCATATAGATCTGTATTTTAATTTTTACATAAGTATTAATGTTTTCTAAGAATATATAAATAATGTGTTTTTAATAATGAATTTGATAATTAAGTAGAAACTATAAATTGTGTACTCTAAGTGCTTACATAATTTATGGACCAAATTAGACAGCTGCTGTAAACTGTAATTTCCCAAGGCAAGTTAAGAGGAATGTTCACTGTATTTACAGTTCCATAGTCCTGAGACAAACACTGATTACATTTTTATTTGATCTTGACCATGTTTTATATTTACAAAAATATATTGATGCATTTTAATTTACATATGTACATACATGTTTTACAATAATTGGGTATTTTCTTACTTATCTGTTTCATTTTATACCTTTTTCCCTTTTGCATTTTATTAGCATTTTGACAGTATAGTTTAGTTATCCGAACTATAATTTAAAAATATGTAAAAAGGGAATTCCCTGGTGGTCCAGTGGTTAGGACTTCTTACTCTCACTGCAGAGTGCACAGGTTCCATCCCTCGTTGGAAAATGCAAGCCTTACTATGTGGCCAGAAAAAAAAAAAGCAAAACTGTTTATTACTTATGAAAAATAATCTTTTTTCAATATAGAATATTTAGTTCATGTGGAATTCAGATAAGTGAACACAAAGAGGCCTATAATATTATTTGTATTTTATCTTTATATACAACTTGGGTAATATATGTTGGAATTCTGCTGGCTAACTTTGTATCCTCTTCTTTATTCACTATTCATTTTTCTCTACTACTCAGTGCCTCATAATCCCTGGGGTCCCAAAGAGTCGGACTGGACTGAGTGACTTTCACTTTCACTATGCCTCAAATGGTTGACCTGAATTGATTACACAATCTGTCTACCTTGCCATATTTATGAGTCCTGGTTATGTTCTGCCAGAGGGTTCTGGTATGATTTCAGAGATAGGTTGGGATATTTCTTTAATCAGCCCTCTCAGGTTGACTTCATCCCTTGGCCCAATATTGCTGATCTTAACAGTATCCAGAAGGAGTAATAGAAATATTTGGTAAATAGCCAAAATTAATTCATGATAAGATACTGGCAAATATATATGAAGACAATGCAGCACTTACACAGTTAAACAATGTTAGCAGGTTTCTTCTGATTATTGAAACACAGAGACTTGAATGTGTTTCCTTTCCTCTCCACTCCCAATTCATCAGCATTTTCTGAGCCAAAGGAGTCCAGAGATATATACAGGTAGCTGAGTATAAATGGGGCCTTTATGGAAATTTCTTCCTAGGCCTGCTTATCCAAATAAAAGTCAAGTTAGGAGAATTTGGAAAGTTTAAAGGTTTGAAATAAAACGCAGCACGTTGTAGAAAGAGCTTAACCTGAGAAACAAGTGGACTAATGTTTAGAAGGTCAGTAGAACCTGACTTATTTTTATCTGTGTTCCTGTATGCCAAGAATCCAAGATGGAACTGAACTTGTTTCCTGAATCCTCTCTGCACCTGAGTCTTAGAGAATGTAAGCAAAACAGAAAAGGTTGGGAGGCTTTCTCAAGGTGTCCCAGAACTGAGCCTATAGTTTATTTCTCTAGTGCTTAAGAGTATGAGTTCTGAAATCTGATTATTCTGGTTTTTAAATTGTCTCTATTCCTTGGAAAAGGTTTGTAAAATTTCTGTGCTACATTTCCTTATTAAGTGGCAAGAATCACTCTACTCATCCAGAGGGATGCTGTGAAGAATCAATCTATGAGTTCTACCAAAAATCTGTGGAATACTTACTGGTACACTGTAAATACTCAATAATTATCAGCAACAGCTGTTGCCTAGAAATGCCCTAATGTCCTTGATGTTCTGGACTGATCTTTTTTCTCCTAGGCCTGGCTGGCTCCTTGAGACTTGGCCAGAGAAGCAGACTATTGTGCTAACAAACACATGAAAAGATGCTCAACATCACTCATTATCAGAGAAATGCAAATCAAAACCACAATGAGGTACCATTTCACGCCAGTGAGAATGGCTGTGATCCAAAAGTCTACAAGCAATAAATGCTGGAGAGGGTGTGGAGAAAAGGGAACCCTCTTACACTGTTGGTGGGAATGCAAACTAGTACAGCCACTATGGAGAACAGTGTGGAGATTCCTTAAAAAACTGGAAATAAAACTGCCTTAGGACCCAGCAATCCCACTGCTGCACATACACACTGAGGAAACCAGAACTGAAAGAGACACGTGTACCCCAATGTTCATCGCAGCACTGTTTATAATAGCCTGGACATGGAAGCAATCTAGATGTCTGTCAGCAGATGAATGGATAAGAAAGCTTTGGTCCATATACACAATGGAGTATTACTCAGCAATTAAAAAGAATACATTTGAATCAGTTCTAATGAAGTGGATGAAACTGGAGTCTATATACAGAGCGAAGTAAGCCAAAAAGAAAAACTCCAATACAGTATACTAATGCATATATACGGAATTTAGAAAGATGGTAATGATAACCTTGTATGCGAGACAGCAAAAGAGAAACAGAAGTATAGAACAGTCTTTTGGACTCTGTGGGAGAGGGCGAGGGTGGGATAATTTGGGAGAATGGTACTGAAACATGTATAATATCATATATGAAACCAATCACTAGTTCAGGTTCAATGCATAATACTGGATGCTTGGGGATGATGCACTGAGACGACCCAGAGGGATGGTATAGGGATGGAGGAGGGAGGGGTGCTCGGGATGGGGAACACGTGTATACCTGTGGTGGATTCATCTTGATGTATGGCAAAACCAATACAATATTGTAAAGTAACTAACCTCCAATTAAAATGAATAAATTTATATTTAAAAAATAAATTAAAAAAATAAATGACGCAAGATTTTCTTATAGAAATTTTTTAGATTTTCTAAATTTTGCATTACACCTGTCTCACAGAAGGTGATATAACTGCTTTCTGTAAGTTAAATGTTTTTTTTTTTCAATTTGTTTTCCTGAGAATCTCTATTTAAAAATAAATGTACATTATTTTTCTTGCAGTAGATTTGTTACACTTTTGTTTTACTTCCAAAGTTATTTGATATAACAAAATTTGCCATATTGCCAGATGAAATTAACTTAGATTTTTAAGGATAAATAGAATGCAAGGTTAAATCTGAAAGTTTTAAATTTTATTATATTTATTCCAGGTTAATTTTGAAATTTATTAAAATGTGACAAATATTCAACATCTTAATTTCACAGCAAGTAATTTCTGGGAATTCATATATCGTTGTAAAATAATCTGTAATTTTGATAAAAGCAAGAGGAGAATGTTTTGACGGTATCACTGCCTCAATGAAGATGAGTTGAAGTAACTATACTTATCCACCTTTGTCAAGAACTGTAAAAATTACTTACAGATCACTTTTTTTTATTCTGTAAAAAGTATTACTTCAAAACAATAAGTTCTTGCCCATGTTATAGCCCATGGAATATGCGTGGGTGAGGTGCTAAGTCGCGTCAGTCGTGTCCAGCTCTTTGAGACCTCATGAACTGTTGCCATTGTCTGTCATGGATTCTCCAGGCAAGAATACTGGAGTGGGTTGCCTTGTTCTCCTCCAGTGGATCTTCCCAACCCAGTGATCAAACCCTCCCCTTCCCCACCTCCACGCACTGTAGGCAGTTTCCTTTTACAGTTGAGCCACCAGGCTACCCCATGAAACACACTAGTACTTAAAATATTTGCTGTTTTTCTGAAATTTTAAATTGAACTGAACACTTAGGTTGTGATTTTATATGTTAAATCTGGCAACACTCCTTTCACATGATCTGCATTAAGCTAGTTCTCTTTAATCTTGTATTTTCGGTAAATATTAACCTCAGTGCTATTTTTTTCCCCATTATATAACAACTGAGTCTTTATCAGTAGATTACAAATTCCTAGCAGGCTAAAACAATGTTTTACTCATTTGCATTTATATCAGATTACCAAGCACAGCATCTTAGTAATAACAGTTCATGATCCAGTAAATATTTGCTCATTAAAATTAGATAAACATATACTCAAGTTCCCTGGGCTTCCTTGGTGACACAGATGGTAAAGAAGCCACCTGCAATGCGGGATACCTGGGTTCAATGTGGTTGGGAAGGTCCCCTGGAGGAGGGCATGGCAACCCACTCCAGCATTCTTGCCTGGAGAATCCCATGGTCAGAGGAGACTGGCAGGCTACAGTCCATAGAGACACAGAGTTGGACACACCTGAAGAGACTTAGCATGCTCATATGGCTACCAGCTTTAAGCATTGTAGTTAAGTGTGGATAACTGTTACAAAGCAATTTTTTTTTTTCTCACATGGTATATTCTTTATTCTCATTTATTGGGAGAAAGAGTTGACTGTCATTTCTCCTTTACAAGAGCATTGTATGTTTTATTTTAAACATGCTGTCTCCAAACTAGTACGGGTGTAGCCTGGTCAAGGCATCTTCATCTTTAGAGACAAATCATCATCAAGGAAAGGATCTCTCACGATTCCCTGGGATGTAAGGCAGTTTCAAGCCAAATTAAGGATACGATAGGAAAAGACTATACTGGAAGCAATCAAGAAAAACCTAAAGTGGATTATTAATGCAATAGTAACTTGAGTATATACTGGTAAAGACACTAGATCAGCACTTACACTTTTTTTTGTTTGTTTGTTTGTTTTTATTACATTTCTACTACCTAGTATACAATGTCTTAGGACACTTTGGTTACCATACATGATCCTTAGATTAATCATTTTAACACACATTACATGTTGAAGGGGTAATTTTTCATCAGTTCAGTTCAGTCGCTCAGTCGTGTCCGACTCTTTGCAACCTCATGAATCACAGCACACCAGGCCTCCCTGTCCATCACCAATTTCCAGAGTTCACTCAGACTTAGGTCCAACGAGTCAGTGATGCCATCCAGCCATCTCATCCTCTGTCATCTCCTTTTCCTCCTGCCGCCAATCCCTCCCAGCACCAGAGTCTTTTCCAATGAGTAAACTCTTCGCATGAGGTGGCCAAAGTATTGTAGTTTCAGCTTTAGCATCATTCCTTCCAAAGAACACCCAGGACTGATCTCCTTTAGAATGGACTGGTTGGATCTCCTTTCAGTCCAAGGGATGAGTCTTCTCCAACACCACAGTTCAAAATCATCAATTCTTTGGTGCTCAGCTTTTTTCACAGTCCAACTCACATCCATACATGACTACTGGAAAAACCATAGCCTTGACTAGACGAAACTTTGTTAGCAAAGTAATGTCTCTGTTTTTGAATATGCTATCTAGGTTGGTCATAACTTTCCTTCCAAGGAGTAAACGTCTTTTAATTTCATGACTGCAGTGATTTTGGAGTCCCCCAAAATAAAGTCTGACACTGTTTCCACTGTTTCCCCATCTATTTCCCATGAAGTGATGGGACCATATGCATGATCTTCGTTTTCTGAATGTTGAGCTTTAAGCCAACTTTTTCATTCTCCTCTTTCACTTTCATCAAGAGGCTTTGTAGTTCCTCTTCATTTTCTGCATAAGGGTGGTGTCATCTGTATATCTGAGGTTTTTGATATTTCTGTCTGCAATCTTGATTCCAGCTTGTGCTTCTTCCTGCCCAAGATTTTTCACGATGTACTCTATATGTAGTTAAATAAGCAGGGTGACAATATACAGCCTTGACATACTCCTTTTCCTATTTGGAACCATTCTGTTCTGGTTTCAACTGTTCTTCCTGTTGCTTCTAACTGTTCTAACTGTTGCTTCCTGACCTACATATTTCTAGGTTGGTCATAACTTTCCTTCCAAGGAGTAAACGTCTTTTAATTTCATGACTGCAGTGATTTTGGAGTCCCCCAAAATAAAGTCTGACACTGTTTCCACTGTTTCCCCATCTATTTCCCATGAAGTGATGGGACCATATGCATGATCTTCGTTTTCTGAATGTTGAGCTTTAAGCCAACTTTTTCATTCTCCTCTTTCACTTTCATCAAGAGGCTTTGTAGTTCCTCTTCATTTTCTGCATAAGGGTGGTGTCATCTGTATATCTGAGGTTTTTGATATTTCTGTCTGCAATCTTGATTCCAGCTTGTGCTTCTTCCTGCCCAAGATTTTTCACGATGTACTCTATATGTAGTTAAATAAGCAGGGTGACAATATATAGCCTTGACATACTCCTTTTCCTATTTGGAACCATTCTGTTCTGGTTTCAACTGTTCTTCCTGTTGCTTCTAACTGTTCTAACTGTTGCTTCCTGACCTACATATAAGTTTCTCAAGAGGCAGGTCAGGTGGTCTGGTATTCCGATCTCTTTCAGAATTTTCCAGTTTATTGTGATCCACACACTATGGTTAATATAATGCTAATATTAATTAAATTGGTTTCATTTTATAATTTTAGATAGGATATTTAAAAAGTAAAATGGAATATGTGGTTTGCACCATATTTTACACTGGACACCACTGATTCAGAACTGTTGAAGTTAATTCTGAAAGCTGTATCTCTATATGAAAAATTTGTTTTTCATTTGTTTTTAACACTTAAAAAGACTATTTCATTCCCTTTTGTGTCAGTTTATTTTAATTTTTATAAAACAGTAAAAGCATAAATATAAGAACTAATTATACAACAATAGATTTATTTTCAGAATATCTTCTTCCCATTTATTCATAGATTATTAATAAAATTTGAAAATTATTTAAATTAAGTAATTTACTGGAAATATGTTAAACTAATAAAGAGCAGCAGACATGTATCATCTATTTTAACTGTCCATAATTTTCTTTTTAATACATTTGTTCCTCTCAGAAAAACATTTACATACAGAGCTTAAATTATCATGCTAAACTAAAATGAACATTTATTTATGCTTTATTTATAATGCAGTTGACTCATAAACACTGTAAAATAAAGAAACCTACTACTAAAAATATTTCTTTTAATAAATAAAAATTTGCTGAATAATCTTTTAACATTCTCTACAGAAAACAAGAGCATATATTAAAGCATGATTAGTATGTTTTAACAGTTTCATTTTCTTAGATAAATCCTTACATGACTCTTGTGATAAACCGACTAGCTGCTCTCCAGCAATTGTAATAAGACTTTGGGTAAAAATGCATTTATAAATAAAGGATCAAAGTTAAATTCATCTTGTCTCATCCTGGATCTTCCCTCCTACATTGGAAGAACTCAGACATAGCTTATTATTGCCCCAACAATCCCCTACCCCTGCCGCTATTGTTCCATGCATCTCAGAGGACTCAAAGTCCAGAAATAATAGCCCCTTTGACAAAAGTGGTTGAAGTTTATATGAACTGAGAATTTATTTATGCTTTCATGTTAACCATTCTATCTTAACAGTTCTATCAGGAAAGTACTTTTATTACTATATAATAGATAGGAAACAAAGGCACAAAAAGTTTTAATTTGCTCCTGTTTTAAGATTTAAATTCATAGAAATAAAATTTGAACATTGGCAATTTGCACAATGCATGTGATCTTAACCATTATGCCAAGTGACTCATGTGTGACTTCGTGTGTCATTACACTTTTCTAAAACCACCCTTATGGCAGAAAGTCAAGAAGAACTAAAGAGCTTCTTGATGAAAGTGAAAGAGGAGAGTGGAAAAGTTGGCTTAAAACTCAACATTCATAAAACGAAGATCATGGCATCTGATTCTATCTCTTCATGGCAAATAGATGAGAAAACAGTGGAAGCATTGGCTGACTTCATTTTTGGGGGCTCCAAAATAACTGTAGATGGTGATTGCAGTCATGAAATTAAAAGACATTTACTTCTTGGAAGGAAAGTTATGACTAATCTAGACAGCACGTTAAAAAGCAGAGACATTATTTTGTCAACAAACGTCCGTCTAGTCAATCCTATGGTTTTTCCAGTAGTCATGTATGGATGTGAGATTTGGACTATAAAGCTGAGCACCGAAGAATTGATGCTTTTGAGCTGTGGTGTTGGAGAAGACTCTTGAGTCCCTTGGACTGCAAAGAGATCCAACCAGTCCATCCTAAAGGAAATCAGTCCTGGGTGTTCATTGGAAGGACTGATATTGAAGCTAAAACTGCAATATTTTGGCCACCTGATGCAAAAAGCTGACTCATTTGAAAAGACCCTGATGCTGGGAAAGATTGAGGGCAGGAGGAGAAGGGGACAACAGAGGATGAGATGGTTGGATGACATCACCAACTCGATGGACATGGGTTTGGGTGGATTCCGGGAATTAGTGATGGACAGGGAGACATGGCGTGTTGCAGTTCATGGGGTCATAAAGAGTCAGACACGACTGAGCAACTGAACTGAGCAGGTTAAATATTCATAGATATTTTACAACACTTGTGTGTGTGTCTGTGTGTGTGCATGTACATGTATTTAGTCCTCTCTGACTCCGCAACCTCCAGGGACTACAGCCCATCAGGCTCCTCCATCCATGGAATTTCCAGGCAAGAATATTGGAATGGGTTGCCATTTCATTCTTCAGGGAATCTTCCCAACCCAGGGATCAAATCCATGTCTGCTGCACTGACAGGAGATTCTTTACCACTGAGACACTTGGGAATATTTAGTAAATGTTAATCAATCAAGATATGTTTTAAACCAAAATAGATCTTCCAGTTATTATTTATTACACATTTTATATATATTTTATTTAATGCTAAATATCCAGAAAAGTATTTTTGTGTATTGAACAGTGTGTGAGCCCAAGTAACATCAGAAATTGTTCTTATATCAATGACTTCATTTAATGTTTCTATGTTAATAGAAACAGAGTATAACATTTACCACACAGTGATTCTTTAGTAATATTTTACCAGTGACTGTTATGTTTCAGTGCATAGTGTGATATTATTTCAGTATTTATGACTATAATTTAAATTTATAGTTCTGAAATTTATCGAATATTATTTTCCTTCCTCTATACCTTTTCCTGTTCTTTACATGTCATGCAATTAGAAGTTGTTTTATAGCTCTGTCAGAATTGTTAAAATATTTAGAGCCTTAAAATATTAATCAGGAATCATTACATATTCATTTAATGACTTTCTGACTAACTGACATGAAGGGAAATGAAAAATGAAATATCTCTCATAAAGGCATTGAAAGAAAATAAAATTGTCTATAAAATATCCATTACATGAAATGAATCCCCACAGTCCTCTGGCCTTGAACTCATCAGATGGCTTCATGATGAACATTACTTTGCCTTTTTAAGTTAAAAATGTGTAGTTTTCAATTACACAGATTTAATTTACTTTAAAATTTAAATTGCTTAATTAGTCAATTTCAAACACAAAATTTCTGATGTATTGGGAGTTTTACACTCCTATCAAAATGTTTATGGATAACTCCTGCTATAAAGATTATTCATTTATAATAAGATGACTATTTGACTTTACTTCCTAATTAACACCTCTATGATTTTTTCCTTTGTAATCATATCAATCATCATGAGTATCACTATGTAACAACAATTATTAATAAGTATTTTTCAGTGCATATAAAAAATGAATAATCAAAACATGCAATTTTTAATGTATATTTCAGCTTTCTATTTGTGATGTTTTAATTTCAAAATGAATACTAGAAAGAAAAAGAGAGACATATATTTGGTGTCAAATTCCTGAACAGTTTCTACCATATATTCTCTCAGAATGGTCCCTATAGTATTTTCTCTGGGTATCCCTTTTATCTTCCTTCTCTAACAAAAACCTGCTTCTCTTCTGAGGACACTGCTTCCTATGTGGGCTTCTCAAAGGATAACTGTTTGTCTGTTTGTTTTCCTACTGTCACTAAGCCTTATTGAGGTATAACTGATATACAATAAGCTGCATGAATTCAATGTGCACATAATGAATTTTGACATATGTATAATACCTACAGATCAATACAATCAAGATATTGAGTAGCTATATTTATATTTATTATTTACATCTACATATTTGCATCCATCTTCCCCCAAAGTTTCCTCAAATCCCTCCTACACTGACATCCCCTTGCCTGTCCCTGGCAACCACTGATGAACATTATGTAAGTTGTGGGTATTCTATTTCATTTTTCTCTGTAGATGTTGGATCACAAGACTTCAAAGTGGATAAGGTATTGCACTTTCAAACATTCTCTTTCCCTTTCTCTTGAATTTCTAAATAGATGTTGATTTGATAGATGGTGTGTTCTCAAAAGTTGCACATTTATTTAAACATCTTTATATTTTCAAATGAAGATTGATTTCCTTAGACACAGAGGCACACAGCTTGTTCCTGGAGCTGCTCTATGTGCACAGAGCATCGATTGCTTCTCTTTTCAGGCACATGGCCACTCAACTCCAGTGCTTGCTAGACTGAATTCCTTTTATTCTCCTGTGCCACTTGTCAGATGTCCTCTGAAACAGTAAATTTTGAAGACCATGTTGTATAGCACGGTTTGAGGTTGATGAGGGAAACTGAGTCTTTCTCTAACTTTTTTTCAGAGTTGAGAGAAGTGTGTTGAGGCATGGCGTTCATGAGCCACAGGAGTTTGATTTTAGTCAAACCTGTTTATATACCTATCTGCACACTTTTTATTTGTTATCAACACAAACCCACAGTAATTTAGTATATCTTGTAAATATAAACTCTATATTACCTCTGTGAATATATTAGCATGATTTCAATTTAAAATGTATCCTCTCAGTCCTCTAATAAGCAATCAACTTTCACCCACTTTCCTGAAAACAGAGAAAATTTTAATTATTTTAAGTAATATGCTGAATAATTTACATATATATTTAAATACAGTTTACTATTTTTTAAAATTTATAAGAGAAATAACAAAAGTACTTATGTTGTCTAAATATTATTTGCATTTCCAAAAGAGTAATTAATTGTATTACTTACCTTAAAAAAAAAAAGAAAAGACATACTAGCATAGGATTTTAGATGTCTCTCTGAGCATGAAACTAATTCAAATTAATAGAGGGATAATTATCCCTCTCTGTTGCTACATGTATTACTTAATTAAAGAATGAGTAAAATGTCACAGCAAAGAGAGTGGCATTTGTTTAACAAGAAATCATTAACAACATGTCTGTTCCTATTGAATTCAGGAAAAGCTATACATTTGAATATGCCTGATAACCTGGCTTTTTTACTTCACTTCAAGTCGTATAAAATGTGAAAACAGCCACAAGTCCTTTTACACCTGTTCTTTAGAAATAAAACTATTTGTCCAGAAGAATAAATACCAAAGACAAGTGAAAATAAAATTTTATAAAATAATCATATTTTCTTCATGTCTTATTCTGTTGAGATTGTTACCCAATATTATAGAATGAGATTTTGCTTATTGATCTTAATATTAAAAAATTGAGTGTATTATATCATTCATTAATGGTCTGGATTAATTTTATATATTAAAATTCTCACCCATTTTATTTTATTAAAAATAATGATTGCTTATCAAATTATCATTTTTAGAATAAGAAATTGCTTGTTTCATTATAAAACTTTCAAGTGTGCTTTAATTTACTTTTAAGACTTGATAGTGAATTTAAATTTCCTTATGATTTTCTTTTTTTATCCAACATTTACTTTATTATTCAACTAAGATCAAATGCTCAGACAAATCTTATGCAGAGTTGTACATAGATAAATTATTTCTTAGAGACCCTACAATTTTCTTCCTAGCCTTAAAAAAAATCACTTACTCTGTTTCTTTATTTGTCTACTTTATGGGTCTACTTCTATTTCCACAAGACTCCCCTTTATGCTTTTCACATTGTACTTTTTTAAGTAGAANCAGAGTTGTACATAGATAAATTATTTCTTAGAGACCCTACAATTTTCTTCCTAGCCTTAAAAAAAATCACTTACTCTGTTTCTTTATTTGTCTACTTTATGGGTCTACTTCTATTTCCACAAGACTCCCCTTTATGCTTTTCACATTGTACTTTTTTAAGTAGAATTTTGTTTTCATCATATTTCACTATTACTGCCACTAGCCAACAGATATATTCTCTTTTTATTTTCCTTTTGCATTTTCTCAAAATAATTTTACTAAAATTAATTAGTAACAATTGCCAACAATAAAGGTTTCAACTTTAGTCCAAATTTAGTTTCTACTTTTCAAATATATTTATAGATCTTCTAAATCTGATTTGGTGAACAAGATAATCTGGCAGTTTAGATAATACAATGAAAAATGCCTATATATATATGATCTAGAAATCATCAATAGAATTGAAAAACTCAATGAGAATATTTGATGCTACTCCACTTTGCAAACACTGGGACAGATGAGTAGTTTCTGAACTGAATGAGTGTGGCCTCTACTGTTAGTTCAGGACTTTGCATTTTCCAAAGTTTTCCATATGTCTTTTGTTGTTAATTCTTCACAATTGCTCTTTAAAAATGTTATTATTGCAATTTAATGATGATTTCAATGTTTTATCTGGTAGTATGCTGACTCAAAAGCCTTCTTTTGCATCTAATTCTTTACAGTAGCTTTCTTGTATTCACACAAGTTGGATTCAGTTTGCTGATAGGTTAAAGAGGAGAAATGTGATGGCTACTAGGAAAAAAAACCGTGTTTGTTTGCTGATATTTTATTGAGGATATTGCATCTATATTTATCACAATATTGGCCTATAATTTTATACTTCTGGTTGTTTTTTTTTTTCAGGTTTTGACATAAAGGTAATGTCCTCAGAATAAATTTGGGTGATCCATCCTCTTCAATTTCCTTGAATAGTTTGAAAAGGACAGGTATAAGTTCTTCTTTATATGCTTTATAGAGGCCCCTCTGAGGTCTTCCAGTTCTGGACTTTTGTTTGTTGGGATGTTTTGTTGTTGTTTTTGTTGTTGTATTTAATTAAAATAAACAGCCTATTTTAGTTGATTTTTCCATTCTATAGTTGAATCCACAAATGGGCAGCTCAATGATAAGGAGGGCTGATTATATTCCTAATGTTCTAGAAATCTACTTAGGATCACTTAAGAGTTAAAGTAATATTATTAATTTAATATTAATTTAAGTAGCAATATTATTACTATGTTTTTCCTAGTAGTCATGTACTAAGTTCCCTGGTGGTTAAAGCATCTGCCTGCCATGTGGGAGACCTGGGTTCGATCCCTGGGTCAGGAAGATCCCCTGGAGAAGGAAATGGCAACCCACTCCAGTACTCTTGCCTGGAGAATCCCATGGACAGAGGAGCCTGGAGGGCTACAGTCCACGGGGTCGCCAAGAGTTGGACATGACTGAGCGACTTCACTTTCACTTCACTATATACTACCTTGAGAGTTGGACCATAAAGAAAGCTGAGCACTGAAGAACTGATGCTTTCTAATTGTGGTGCTGGAGAAGACTCTTGAGAGTCCTTTGGACTACAAGGAGATCAAACCAGNGTCGCCAAGAGTTGGACATGACTGAGCGACTTCACTTTCACTTCACTATATACTACTGTGAGAGTTGGACCATAAAGAAAGCTGAGCACTGAAGAACTGATGCTTTCTAATTGTGGTGCTGGAGAAGATTCTTGAGAGTCCCTTGGACTACAAGGAGATCAAACCAGTCAGTCCTAAAGGAAATTAACCCTGAATATTGGAGGACTGGTGTTGAAACTGAAGCTTCAATACTTTGGTCACCTGATGCGAAGAACCAACTCATTGGAAAAGACCCTGATGCTGGGAAAGATTGAAGGCAAAAGGAGGGGTGGGCAGAGGAAGAAATGATCAGATAGCATCACCAGCTCAACGGACATGAATTCGAGCAAACTCTGTAAGACAGTAAAAACCAGGGAAGTTTGGAGTGCTGCAATTTATGGGATCACCAAGAGTTGAACAAGACTTAGTGACTGAACAACATCAATATTACTGTGAAATTGTTCACTGGCACCACAACCAGGAACCAGGAAACACAAGTGAAAATCTGTTTTTGCCAACAATCCTTAAATGAATCTAGCAAATCATCTCCTGAAGCTGAGATGTATGGGTGAGCCTATCTCCATTTTGTGTGTGTGTTGTGTGTAGACAGCTTAACTAAGTGATTTTCATCTTCAGCATCTGTTATTTTTGGCCAAGTGCCTATCGTGATCTTAAACTGACACCAGCTCCTCTTACAAGTGGGTTCCCTAGAAAGCAGCCTGGAGGGTCACAAGCAGGTGTAAGGTTCTGACTTCTCCAACTCCCCATCATCTCCACTGTCTCTTAATGCCTTTCCCTGATGAATACCTTGGAAAAGATCCCAGTGGGGGTTTCCAAAAGCCCCCTAATTTGGATTGAATTGGCCAACTGGGGGCTTAGCCCAGGATCTCAAAAAACTATCAACAGACACTAAGAACGGCATATGCCCCAGGTCCTGTCTCTCCTTCATTTTCTGCACTGTGTCTTGATGTCCCCATGCAAAGAAGAAATGGGAAAAATAGGGCTTCCCAACCTGACAATGCAGGAGACACAGAGATGCTGGTTTGATACCTGGGTAGGAAAGATCCCCTGGAGGAGGTTGTGGCAACCCACTCCAGTATTCTTGTGGACATAAGAGCCTGGCAGGCTACTGTCCATAGGGTCACACAGAGTTGGACACGACTGAAGCGACTTAGCACACATGAGTATAAATGACAATATCAACATGAAGGTTTCAAATATTCTTTCCAATATCCTATGCAGATGAAATATTCCAATTTTCTTTTTGCCTTATCACACAATTGGTGGCATACAATCCCATCAGAAAACTCTGCTAGAATTCCCAGACAAGAGGATCATGCAAAGTTTCTTTGTGACATAAAAAAATCTAAATCTTTCTTGACACAAACTCAGATTCTTGCAGAGGTCAGACTGTGAATGAGAATGGATATATGACCCTATGATACCAGGCAGAGTGCTAGGAATTAAAGTTGAAATCATGATAAAGCCCTTTCAGTCTCAGGTATTGCTGTAATATGGGCATTATTACCCTATTTTATCAGATAATTGGCTTTTTCAAGACAAATTTGATATATGAATATGTATATGATGAATCATAAATGTTATAAAATGGTAGCAAATTAAAGCTATTTAAAGCCAATGGATAAGTCAACAAAATACAACTGGCAGGTCAAATAAATGCTGTGTGTTCGAGATTCCTCATGAAAAGAAGGATTGGAGTGGGCTTGACAAATAAGGTACCTGTGCTCTGCTGCTGCTTGCGCTGCTGAGTCACTTCAGTCATGTCTGACTCTGTATAACCCCATAGACAGCAGTCCACCAGGCCCCTCTGTCCCTGGGATTCTCCAAATAAGAACAATGGAATGGGTTGCTATTTCCTCCTCCAAAGCATGCATGCATGCTAAGTTGCTTTAGTTGTGTCCAGTTCTGGTTGACCCCATGGACAGAAGCCCACCAGGCTCCTCTGTCCATGGGATTTCTCAGGGAAGAATACTGCAGTGGGTTGCCATGTCCTTCTTCAGGGGATCTTCCTGACCCAGGGTTCAAACCCACCTTTCCTGCATTACAGGCAGATTCTATACCACTGAGACACTTGGATGATTTCAGGCGAAATATTTGTATGCAAATGGAGTTACATACAGGAAATAACAAGATATATTTGGAAAAGTGAATTAGAAAAGACAAAAATAGTGCAGTTCAGTTCAGTCACTCAGTCGTGTCCGACTCTTTGCGACCCCATGAATCGCAGCACGCCAGGCCTCCCTATCCATCACCATCTCCCGGA
>SJYX01024714.1:255200-267041 GCA_006410675.1 Oreotragus oreotragus | reverse complement strand
TTTTTTTTTTTTTTAAACTGGAAGTCTTTATATTTTTAATTTACAATCCCTCAAGTTCTGACCTCTCATCTTGGTCTCTAGAGGGAATCCACACAAATCTGAGTAAGAACCTGCTTATATCACAACTGCTTTTGTACAACAGCAAATCTTTTTTGGCTCTAGAGGAAACATCATGCAGGGAACATTTGTGAAAATGTGGTTGTGAAATCATGGCAATAGTAGCACAGTAACATAAGTCAGAGGAAAAGAAAAAAAAATTACCCATAAACCCTTCATCAACCCCTATAAATCAAACTACCTTCATTTTGTCTGTGATTTTTTTTTTCTATCCTTATAAGTGTGGCTACATAAACAATGGAAAAGTTGATGTGATTCTCAATGTATGCTTGCATCTCCCAGAGATCAGTCCAAAATGAGTTGATATTTCCAGATGCTTAAGCAATTACCCCCAAATTATCTGGCTTTGAATGTTCTAAAGAAAAAAAAATATTTTTCAGACATCGTCTACCAGAAGCTAAATGTGGCAGTATTTTATTCTCAACTAGCTACTTAAAAATCCTCAAAGAATGTATTTTAAAACTCTTTCAAACGAACATGTTTTCTCAAAGTGTCAAATCTATCTTTTTTCTTTCTTTTACGAGAAGTTGATAAGTGTCAAAATAACGATAAAATGTTGGAAGTTTTGTCTTAAAGTATGCAGTTTGGTTTTTTTTTTTTTTTTTTGGCATTTGGTTTCAAATATGAACGTTTCAATTTATCTGCTTATAGTTCCCAACAGATGAAAGTGACAATAAATATTTTTAAGACCCAGAATTAAATTTTTTCTTTATTGTTTGCAAGTTTTAGTATCTTTCATAATAGGAGTCTTGTGCAGTGTGCTTATGTTTTATTATCCTTGAACATATGGCTAAGCAACTTTACAAAACCCACAAGGCTTTTACGTAATGTGAGCCTCTGTGACTCCCTCAGGTTCTTTTTGGTGCCATCAATATTTCATTGTTTACCATTTACTTCATGTTTTGAAATGCTTCCTGTCCTCCTCCCAACCCCATAAAACTCTGCAGCTTAAGCAGCAGCTTCAGGGAATGAGGGAGGCAAGATTGGTAGGGGTCTTCTGAAACCAGAGGACAGGTACAGAAGCCTAAACCTACTTTGAAATGAAATTGTTGGACCTTTAAGCCCATAAAAGAGACTTTTAAGAGTTGAAATATAGGAGACAGGCCATTTTATATTTTCTGAAAGTTATCTTCTCTGATTCACGTGGAGCTTCAACGTTGCTGACATAAAATTCTTACTCTCAAAAAAAAAAAAATCAAACTGCACACAATTATGCTTAAGAATGTATAAGCAGGCTTCCCTGGTGGCTCAAAATCTGCCTGCCAAAGTAGGAAATAGATTCAGTCCCTGGTCTGGGAAGATGCCACATGTTGTGGAGCAACTAAGCCTGTGCATCACAACTATTGAGCCCGTGCTCTAGAGCCCACGTGCCACAACCACTGAAACCCTAGACCCTGTGCTGCACGAGAGAAGCCACTGCAATGAGAAGCCCGTGTATTGCAACTGGAGAGTAGCCCCTGCTCACTGCGACTAAAGAAAAGCCCCTGCAGCAGTGAAGACTCAGTGCAGCCAAAAACAAGAATTTATAAGCATGTTCTTGACACAGATCTAAAAGCAATCAGTCAGTTCATTTCAATCGCTGAGTCATGTCCGACTCTTTGCTACCCCATGGACTACAGCACGCCAGGCCTCCCTGTCCATCACCAAGTCCCAGAGCTTGCTCAAAGTCATGTCCATTGAAGCAGGGGCATCATCCAACCATCTCCTCCAATGTCATATCCTTCTCCTCCCACCTTCAATCTTTCTCAGCATCAGGGTCTTTTCCATTGAGTCAGTTTTTTGCATCAGATGGCCAAAGTATTGGAGTTTCAGCTTCAGCATCAGTCCTTCCAAAGATTATTCAGGACTGATTTCCTTTATGATGGACTGGTTGGATCTCCTTGCAGTCCAAGGGACTCTCAAGAGTCTTCTCCAACACCACAGTTCAAAAGCATCAATTCTTCAGCGCTCAGCCTTCTTCACAGTCCAACTCTCACATCCATACATGACCACAGGAAAAACCAAAGCCTTGACTAGACGGATCTTTGTTAGCAAAGTAATGTCTCTGCTTTCTAATATGCTGTCTAGGTTGGTCATAGCTTTCCTTCTGAGGAGCAAACGTCTTTTAATTTCATGGCTGCAGCCACCATCTGCAGTGATTCTGGAGCCCAAGAAAAGAAAATCTGTTACTGTTTCCATTGTTTCCCCATCTATTTCCCATGAAGTGATGGAACTGGATGCCATTATCTTAGTTTTCTCAATGCTGAGTTTTAAGTCAACTTTTTCACTCTCTTATTTCACTTTCATCAAGAGGCTCTTTAGTTCTTCGATTTCTGCCATAAGGGTGGTGTCATCTGCATATCTGAGGTTATTGATATTTTTCCTGGCAATCTTGATTCCAGCTTGTGCATCATCCAGCCCACCATTTCATATGATGTACTCTGCATATATGTTAAATAAGCAGGGTGACAATATACAGCCTTGACGTACTCCTTTCCTGATTTGGGAACCAGTTTGTTGTTTCATGTCCAGTTCTAATTGATGCCTCTTGACCTGCATACAGATTTCTGAGGAGGCAGGTTAGGTGGTCTGGCATTCTCATATCTTTAAGAATTTTCCACAGTTTGTTGTGATCCACAGAGTCAAAGACTTTGGCATAGTCAATAAAGCAAAAGTAGACGTTTTTCTGGAACTCTCTTGCTTTTTGAATGATCCAACAGATGTTGGCAATTTGACTTCTGGTTCCTCTGCCTTTTCTAAAACCAGCTTGAACATCTGGAAGCTCATGGTTCACGTATTGCTGAAGCCTGGCTTGGAGAATTTTGAGCATTATTTTACTAGCGTGTGAGATGAGTGCAATTGTGCAGTAGTTTGAGCATTCTTTGGGATTGCCTTTCTTTGGGATTGGAATGAAAACTGGCCTTTTCCAGTCCTGTGGCCACTGCTGAGTTTTCCAAATTTGCTGGCATATTGAGTGCAGCACTTTGACAGCATCATCTTTTAGGATTTGAAATAGCTCAACTGGAATTCCATCACTTCCACTAGCTTTGTANCTTGATTCTTCTTCTTGAATACCTGAATCAAATACTTGATCTGCTCTTTAACAACTAGGAGAAGTCAGAGCCAGCTGCCCTTGCAGGATAGTTTGATAAGCATGACCAGCCTCAGTACCTAAAGACTGTGCATGAGGTAACTCTTATCTCCGGCTCAGAGGAAGCCCAGCTCCAGCACCCAGTTCAGTATTCAACAGATGTGTATGGAGCATCTGAGCCCATCTCTGGGGAGACCACAGTGACCAGGACAGGGATACCTGCCCTCATGGACCTTACAGGGGAGAGAAGAAGTAGATGGTGAGTAANAAGCATGACCAGCCTCAGTACCTAAAGACTGTGCATGAGGTAACTCTTATCTCCGGCTCAGAGGAAGCCCAGCTCCAGCACCCAGTTCAGTATTCAACAGATGTGTATGGAGCATCTGAGCCCATCTCTGGGGAGACCACAGTGACCAGGACAGGGATACCTGCCCTCATGGACCTTACAGGGGAGAGAAGAAGTAGATGGTGAGTAACTGACAAAAGAAGTTACAAGTGGGAGGAAGAGAAAGCAGAGTGCCGTGAAAGCTCAATAACTGAATTCATAGAGAATGTTGCAGACTAGAGGAAGACCTCTTGGAGAAGGTAGCATTTCAATAAGACTTTCTGGTCAAAGGGGAGAGGACTAGACAAAAGGAACAGCATGTGCAAAGGACCCAAGGTGGGAAGACAATTGCCTATTTGAGGAACAGAGGAAGGCCAATATGACAGGGCACTTGGGCAGCAAGGAGAGGCTGTGGCTCATGGTGACTACTGGCAGGGGTCTGAATAAGAGTGTTGCAGGGAAAAGCCAGTTCTGACTCCATGTTGGAAATGTTTCTTTCACTTGATTTTTGTTGCTTTTGTTGTTATAATTATACACAATGGCCTGCCTCAAAGAGCCCTGCCCCTCTGCCTTAAACTAAAAGTTCTTTTTGTTCAGAGCCCAGCCCACCTGTGCATGGAACACATCCCCTTGCCTGAAACTTGCCGTTCTAGGAGATATTTGCAAGACTAATGGTCTTTTTACTTTGCTTCCTCACCTCCCCACATCTTTGATCCATAAAACAACCTGACATCCAGACTCTATAAGATGATTATTTTGAGACATTGTCTGCCACCTTCTGGGTCTGCTATTTTCCAAACAAAGCTGTATTCCTTGTCTCAACCCCTTGGCTCTGATTCACTGGCCTGTCGTGCGACAAGCAGGGTGAGCTTGGGTTCGGTAACAATTGGACCTTACTCCATAGCCCCACAGCCACAAGATGACACTCACTGGCACAGGGGGCACTAGCTATGACACATTTCCAAGAGGAGGCAGGTTTCTGTGATGCCAGCCACGCCTGAAAACGGGTTTCAGAGAAGCTAGAGGATAGCCATTTCCACTTCAGAAGGATTTTGTAGCTCACAGATTCCATAGAGTTGTAATAAGAGAGCTGTTTGCTTGTTTGGAAACAAGCACTTACTATTTGCCAGGTTTTAGAAACACAATGGTAAGCAAGTCCAGAGTAGCCCTACCCTTTTGGGGTTGCCAACAGAGCAAGGAAAGAGGGAAGGTATTGAACATGTAATTTATATCAGAACTGAGGAATGTGAGCATTATGATTGAGGAAGTAGAAGCTGCAGCTCCCAGGAGTATGCAACACTTAGCTGTTTCGTGTGCCTTGGGTTTGGCAGCCCGGGGCACCAAGGTGCATGATGTAGCATTTGGCTGCTTGGAGGTCTGGCAATCCTGTGCCTTGGGGAAAAAGAAGGCCACCTCCAATTCCCACTTATCTCTCTTGCTACCAATTAAATTTGGGGCTTGAAAGTAAGTGGGAAAACGTAGGCTTGGGACCATTCCTCCAGAGTAGGGTGGACCTGTGGCTTTGTCTGTACCTTATCCTTGAGCTATGCATCTAATCTCATCTGCCTTAGCTGTGTGCCTGACACTTATGGACTTTTTAAAAAAACTCAGAAATGAAGTGGGGATGGGAATTATGTGTCAACTTTTAATGAGTCCTCAGGTATCACAGAATACCCCTTGGCTTATTTGCTAATGAAAGTTGGAATTGGCTCACAGAGAATGTCGGTGGAGTTTCACAGGCAGTTCAGGGCAAGTGTTGTTCATCTCTCTGTGTCCACCAAGAAGGATGCTCAGGGACCTTCATTGATGAGAACACTGGGGTACAGCTGGAGGTGGCAGGTTCAGATGAGATATACTAATTGTCTGTGAGAAATGGAGTATTTCCTACCATATTAATAATAAGAATGTCATCAGTTCAGTTCAGTTCATTTCAGTCGCTCAGTCGTGTCCGACTCTTGGCGACCCCATGAATCACAGCACGCCAGGCCTCCCTGTCCATCACCAATTCCCGGAGTTCACTCAGACTCACATCCATCGAGTCAGTGATGCCATCCTGCCATCTCATCCTCTGTCGCCCCCTTCTCCTCCTGCCCTCAATCCCTCCCAGCATCAGGGTCTTTTCCAATGAGTCAACTCTTCGCATGAGGTGGCCAAAGTACTGGAGTTTCAGCTTTAGCATCATTCCTTCCAAAGAAATCCCAGGGCTGATCTCCTTCAGAATGGACTGATTGGATCTCCTTGCAGTCCCAAGGGACTCTCAAGAGTCTTCTCCAACACCACAGTTCAAAAGCATCAATTCTTCGGCACTCAGCCTTCTTCACAGTCCAACTCTCACATCCATACGTGACCACAGGAAAAACCATAGTCTTGACTAGATGGACCTTAGTCAGCAAAGTAATGTCTCTGCTTTTGCATATACTATCTAGGTTGGTCATAACTTTTTTTCCAAGGAGTAAGTGTCTTTTAATTNTGGCCAAAGTACTGGAGTTTCAGCTTTAGCATCATTCCTTCCAAAGAAATCCCAGGGCTGATCTCCTTCAGAATGGACTGGTTGGATCTCCTTGCAGTCCAAGGGACTCTCAAGAGTCTTCTCCAACAGTACAGTTTAAAAGCATCAATTATTTGGCGCTCAGCTTTCTTCACAGTCCAACTCTCATATCCTTACATGACCACAGGAAAAACCAAAGCCTTTACTAGATGGACCTTAGTCGGCAAAATAATGTCTCTGCTTTTGAATATACTATCTAGGTTGGTCATAACTTTTCTTCCAAGGAGTCAGTGTCTTTTAATTTTTTTGGTTACTTGCCCAATAAAAAGTGGGTTTTTTATTTTGTTATTTTTTTCCTAATAAAAAATTTATTTATTTATTTAATATTTATTTATTTTGCTGAGCTGGGTCTTAGTTGCAGCACCTGGGATCTAGTTCCCTGATCAGAGATCAAACCCAGGCCCCCTGCATTGGGAGTGTGCAGTCTTAGACACCAGCCCACCAGGGAAATCCTGGATTTTATTTTGAAGTTGCCTTTGGCATTCAATAAAAGTGCATTCTAATTTTCAGTGACATGGATGGACTTTGTCCCCATGTACTACATAATGGGCCTAAATAGGCTAGCTTTCATGCTAATGATAAAACTCTATTGTTTTACTCTGAATCCTGCTCTTTATTAAAAGCAAATTGGCTTACAGCAAAGTGATTCAGTTATACATATGCATATATCTATTCTTTTCCAGATTCTTTTCCCATATAGGTTATTATGGAATATTGAGTAGAGTTTGCTGTGCTATATAGCAGGTCTTTTTGACTAACTACTTATATAGGTAGTATGGATATGTTTCTGTACACCTGAAACTAACGCAATATTATGAATCAACTATGAAAAGTAAAAGTGAGACTTAGTCACTTAGTTGTGTTGGACTCTTTGTGACCTCATGGACTGTAATCCACCGGGCTCTTCTGTCTGTGTGATTTTCCAGGTGAGAATACTGGAGTGGGTAGCCATTCCTTTCTCCAGGAGATCTTCCTGACCGAAGGACTGAACCTGGGTCTCATGCAATGCAGACAGATTCTTTACTGTGTGAACACCAACTATTAGATCAGATCAGATCAGATCAGTCGCTCAGTCGTGTCCAACTCTTTGCGACCCCATGAATCGCAGCACGCCAGGCCTCCCTGTCCATCACCAACTCCCGGAGTTCACTCATACTCACGTCCATTGAGTCGGTAATGCCATCCAGCCATCTCATCCTCTGTCGTCCCCTTCTTCTCCTGCCCCCAATCCCTCCCAGCATCAGAGTCTTTTCCAATGAGTCAGCTCTTCTCATGAGGTGGCCAAAGTACTGGAGTTTCAGCTTTAGCATCATTTCTTCCGAAGTACACCCAGGGCTGATCTCCTTTAGAATGGACTAGTTGGATCTCCTTGCAGTCCAAGGGACTCTCAAGAGTCTTCTCCAACACCACAGTTCAAAAGCATCAATTCTTCGGTGCTCAGCTTTCTTCACAGTCTAACTATACTCCTATACAAAATTAAAATTTTTTTAAATGGTAAAAAAGAAAAGAAAAAGTAAAGAGAGAGAAAGCAAATTGGTTTATTCCATGCTGCCTAGACTGGTACCGGTCTCCCCTAAGGCCCTGTTTCGTCTTGCAGGTCAGTTTTGAATCCACCATACATGTTGCCATCACTGTGTACTGATGGCCTAACCGCAGATATGATACATGTTTTTTATTCAAAAATATTGAGTCCCCATACCAGGGTTGGATGAGTGGCTGTCACACCTGAGCACAGTTTAGTCTTGATTATGCCATTAGGCATCTCATAGCCTTATTCATCTGGGGAGTGGGGTGTTCCCCAGAGAAACTCAGATCAATTGTCTGAAGCCTTCTGCTTTATTCCCATCAGAAACTCAGTGTTGGGACTTCCCTTGTGGTCCAGTGGCTAAGATTCCAAGCTCCTAATGCAGGGAGCCCAGATTAGGGAACGAGATCCCACATGCCACAACTAAGACCAGGCACAGCCAAATAAATAAATACTTTAAAAAGAAAGAAATAAATCATTGTCTTTCTCTATTCTGTTCTACAGATTCCCACCCATAAGAAGGGGCTTCCTGGTGGCTCAGTGTTTAAAGAATCTGCTTGCAATGCAGGAGACACAGGCAGATGCAGGTTCAATCCCTGGTTGGGAAGATTCCTTGGAGGAGGACATGGCAACCCACTCCAGTATTTTATTCTTGCTTGGAGAATCCCATGGACAGAAGGGCCTGGGTGGGCTACAGTCCATAGGGTAGCAAAGAGTCAGACGTGACTGAAGCGACTGAGCCTGCACATATCCACAAAAACAAGGGGAATGTATATTTGTGCATGGTACACTGTGGGGTGGGCATGGCACTCTATATTTGACTGTTAGAACTGTAGACTTTTATTAATATAAGCATTTGATCATCAAGGCTTATTGTTACACAGCACGCCAGAAGCTATACAATACATGGCCCAATAGCCCAGTGGGAGATGTTTCCTGGAAATTTCTATTTTGATATCCTCTGTAGTAGATGTGACCTGGAAAAAAAAAAAAAAGCCAAAAGATGCTGGAACATGCTAGAGTTCCACTCCATCATGGATAATTAGTTTGGTTCATCATTATATTGTACGACTAAAATGTCTCCAGAGCAATACCACTCAGGTTTGCAGATTCCAAAAGCTGAGCATACGGCTTTACTCTTTCAGGCATCTGATATAGTCATGCTAAGAAACAACATCCTTCTGTTGCTCTGAGCCTCTCTAGAGGCAACAATGCAATATTAGATTTCCCTTGTTGCATAATCCATTTATTCATTCCTCTACTCCCAGTTTTTATTTCTCCTTCTCTCCATTTGTCTTTGATTTTAACACAAATTTTTCCCGCTTTTGAAGGGATAGTAGGTTCAGCCACTGTGCAGGTCCAGATTTGTGGCAGTAGTACCAGCCTATCAAGTGCCTCCCCCTTAGTCCACCCCTGTTCATATAAGGTATGGTCACATCGCAACATGGCTGTACTCATTGTCACCTTAAATTTTGCTAGATAGAGTGAAGGCACGATGTAGCTCATGAGGCCCTTAGGAATTCCGGCATAAAGTTTTAGAAGGTATAGGTACAATTTCTTTCTTAAGGATCACCCCTATTTTATCCTGCTTCAGTGACCCATGGTTGCAACCATGGTCCCAGAATACTGAGTCAGTTAGGAATAAAGAAAGTTGAGGTGATGTGGGGAATAATTGTATAGTTATACTAGCATCCTCCATATGCCCTCTCCCTTAACCACCCTCCTCCAAAAAAAAAAAAAAACAGAGGAAATCTATTGAATGTGAGCACACACTCAGGAAAATACATAAAGCCAGCTCTGCATACCTCTCCCACAGATTTTGCAGTAAATGTTTCAATTGTTCCTGCCAATTCTCTACCAAACCACTACTCTGAGGATGATAAGAAATATGATACATCCATTAACGTGATATCTCTTTGCACACTGCTGCACACTATGAGCTGCGAAGTGTGTTCCTTGGTCTGAAGAAACGTAACTCATTTCCTGGTCCAAATTGGTATCGTATCTTCTGCTCCACTCCTTCCACGGTGTTTTGAGCATTCACATCTACCACTGGGTATGCAAAGTCCAGTGTGGAGTATCTATTTCTGTCAGGACCTATGTATAACCTCCTGGGGCTACTGGGCAGTGGCCACGTATATTCTGCTGCTGCTGCTGCTAAGTCGCTTCAGTCGTGTCTGACTCTGTGCGACCCCATAGACAGCAGCCCACCAGGCTCCCCCGTCCCTGCCAGTTATACTTGAGGGTCTTCTCTCTGGGAATATACCTCACAGGTGTCTGCAGTCCCTCTCTTGTTGGCAGACAGGACAGTTCTGGTTGGCCCTTTGTGCCTCTCAAGTGAAGGAGGATTGTGTAGACAGTCAGCCCATCTCAGCACTGCTGCAGCTCCCCCAGAGCCACTCATTTCATAGACCCAGTTGAACATCTTAAGAGAGTGCACTGAGATACCCACTTGTTGGTTTCTATCACAGTGGAATCTGGAAAAGAGATTCTCCTCCTGGACACTGACGTGTCCTGTTTAATTGTGCTGAATCGTGCTCAGTCGTGTCCTACTCTTTGTGACCCATGGACTGTAGTCCGCCAGGCTCCTCTGTCCATGGGATGTCCCAGGCAAGAATACTGGAGTGGGTTGCCATTTCCTTCTCCAGGGGCTCTTCCCCGCCCTGGGATTGAACCTGTGCCTCCTGCCTCTCCTGCATTAGCAGGGAGATTCTTTACCACTGTGCCATCTGAGAAGCCCTATGTACATATATAAAAGGTAATTAAAATCATGCCACACACACATGTCAGCATATTATCAGTCCAAATTATGGCAGTCAGCTGGTAAATCCAAACAACCCTGGGGCTTTACAGCAAATGTGCATTGTGATCCTTCTCACATGAAGGCAAACAGTAGTTGGCTCCTTTTTTAGACTGTGGTTAAGAAAAAAGCTGCAGATGACACTGCTTTATTCAAGCCTTGATAATCTACTGGAAGTCTCTATGAGCCATCCACCCTTTTCCTGAGCCACACAGGGCTAGCTCACAGAGAATTTGTCTCTTCCCCGCCCTGGGATTGAACCTGTGCCTCCTGCCTCTCCTGCATTAGCAGGGAGATTCTTTACCACTGTGCCATCTGAGAAGCCCTATGTACATATATAAAAGGTAATTAAAATCATGCCACACACACATGTCAGCATATTATCAGTCCAAATTATGGCAGTCAGCTGGTAAATCCAAACAACCCTGGGGCTTTACAGCAAATGTGCATTGTGATCCTTCTCACATGAAGGCAAACAGTAGTTGGCTCCTTTTTTAGACTGTGGTTAAGAAAAAAGCTGCAGATGACACTGCTTTATTCAAGCCTTGATAATCTACTGGAAGTCTCTATGAGCCATCCACACTTTTCCTGAGCCACACAGGGCTAGCTCACAGAGAATTTGTTGGCACCAGCACTCCAACTTCCAATAACATTAATTAAAGAGGAAATCATTTCGTGTCCACTAGGCATCCAGTACTGTGTCAAGTTAACAAACTGTGTGGGCAAGCAAATCTATGGGTTCTCATTTAGTATGTTCAAATAATGAGAGCCAAAGGCAAACTTACCTTGGGTGTAGGGTATCTCTTCATGCCTGCTCCAGCAAAGCACAGCTGCTACCCCACACCCAAGGTAAGAGAAACCCAAGTAAGATGGTAGGTGTTGCAAGAGGGCATCAGAGGGCAAGCACACTGCAACCATACTCACAGAAAACTAGTCAATCTAATTACACTAGGACCACAGCCTTCTCGAACTCAATGAAACCAAGCCATGCCTGTGGGGCAACCCAAGATGGGAAGCTCATGGTGGAGAGGTCTGACAGAACGTGATCCACTGGAGAAGGGAATGGCAAGCCACTTCAGTATTCTTGCCTTGAGAACCCCATGAACACTAAGAGAAGGCAAAATGATAGGATATCAAAAGAGAATCTCCCCAGGTCATTAGGTGCCCAATATGCTACTGGAGATCAGTGGAGAAATAACTCCAGAAAGAATGAAGGGATGGAGCCAAAGCAAAAACAATACCCAGTTGTGCATGTAACTGGTGATAGAAGCAAGATCCGATACTGTAAAGAACAATATTGCATAGGAACCTGGAATGTCAGGTCCATGAATCAAGGCAAATTGGAAGTGGTCAAACAAGAGATGGCAAGGGTGAACGTCGACATTCTAGGAATCAGCGAACTAAAATGGACTGGAATGGGTGAATTTAACTCAGATGACCATTATATCTACTACTG
>SJYX01024714.1:236468-252522 GCA_006410675.1 Oreotragus oreotragus | reverse complement strand
ATCTTCCCAACCCAGGGCTCAAACCCAGGTCTCCTGCATTGTAGACAGACGCTTTACCATCTGAGCCACCAGGGAAGTCCTAACTTTCACCTTAATCCCATCATTGCTGCATCTCCATATGTGCCCAAGCTAACCATGACCTTCTTTAGATTTTGAGCTCACCCAGAATATTTTGTGTCCACCTTCTGGTCACTTTACTCACAGATATGAACATAGCCTTGGGTCCCCAGCTAGGGATCAGACCAAGGAACCCTGACCCTTTTTGCTACTCTTCACCCAAATTAATTTGCTGGCTCTAACCCCCAAGGATACAAAGTTGGGTTTTTCAATGCTGTCTTTGCCTTTCAGCTTAAAAAATTTCTTTTGAATTTTAAAACTAGAGTAAATAAAATGGATTTGTTTAGGACCCTTTCATGTTGGGGCAACAGCAGGATTGCCATCAGTCCACTCAACCTCCAGCAGTGCCTCACGTTTTGACCCCATCACTGTCCTCCATATTCTTCCCATTTCTTAGTAACTTAACGAAGATTTGCACCTTGGTGGGACTAACCCCTTGACTATCCCTCTTTCCTCCATTATGCTTTTGTGAATGATTCCATTTTCTTAGACTAAGGGTAGTAAGTAAAAGTAAAGTTGCTCGGTCATGTCCGACTGTTTGCAACCCCATGGACTGCAGCCCACCAGGGTCCTCTGTCCATGGGATTTTCCAGGCAATAGTACTGGAGTGGGTTGCCAAGACTAAGGGTAAGCTAAGATAAAAATTCTGATACGATTTCTTGGACTGTTGCTTGATTTTGCAGAAGTAAGTTTATATGGGGTGTCTGTGCAAAAGGGGCTCTCTTAGTCACAGCATTTGCTATAAGCTAAGTAAGGAGTCTATTATGTGGGCGCATACCCCAGTCATCATAAAGCCAATTCAGCATATGAACCCCCTCATCTGGGGAGTTCCACTCAGCATTTAAGGAGAGGAGTCATCAGTTAACATTCTCAGTGAATATAAACTGTATAGTGGCTTTCATCTAGTCCATCAGTTTAGCTGTCCCTTCAGAAACAACCTACTGCTTGTTTGGATTATATATGGCTGCCTCTGATTGTTAAACAGTAAGCTATGGGTCCTGCATCAATCAAACGTGCCCTTATTTTCTGCAGCATTCAAAGCCAAGAAGACCGCTCCTAAGTTAAGTCACAGGCATTGAAGTGGGAGGGGCTTCCCAGGTGGCCCTAGTGACAAAGAACCATCTGCCAATGCAGGAGATGTAAGAGATTCCTGGGTCAGGGAATATTCCCTAGAGGAGGGCGTGGCAACCCTCTTCCATATTCTTGCCTGGAGAATCCCATGGACAGAGGAGCCTGACAGGCTATGGTCTGTAGGGTTGCAAGAAGTCAAACACTACTGAACTGACTTAGTATGTATGCACGTTACCCATTTTAGTGAAAGTTCAGGAAGCTGATAATATTGGTCTACAAAATGAAATTGCTTCTTCAGACTATATCCTTTGATTTCATAGTTCCTCTGTTTTTGCACAGCCGCTTCCCTTTACTCCCTGGACTACTATAGGGACGGTAGAGGTATTATCTGATGTGCCAGCATCATTTGTCCCTTTGGGAGTATTCCTGAGGGCAGCAACCATAGCTCTGACCCACTGGGGCAAATCCAAGTATGGCGCAGTGCCAAGATCTGCGCCTTTTACTTTCATTTTAGTAATTACAGGTAAAAATAAGCAAGGGATTATGTATTTAATTTGTTTCTCATTGTTTTGTTCTTTTCCCCTGGGAATCCAGTTAGCCAGCTCTCTGGGAAATGGATCTATCATCTCTGATTTCCATTTGTAACCTTTATCTCTGTAACTGACAGGAGTGTGCCTGGTATTTCATCTCTATTTTGAGAGATGAGGGAACTAAAGTGCAGAGAGGTTATGTAGCTTGTCCAAGGTTACATGGCAAGAGAATGACAGAGCCAGCATTTGAAACCAGGCCTCTTTGACTTCATGGCCTTACCTTTAACCATGAGAAACACTTCCTTTTATAGCAGATTCTAAACCTTAAAAACTAGACTTGTGGACACAGTTGGGGAAGCAGAGGGTGGGACTAATTGAGAAAATAGCTTAGATACATATGCATTACCTTATGTAAAATAGCCAGTGGGAATTTGCTGTATGACACAGATACAGCTCAAACTGGTACTCTGTGACAACACAGAGGGATGGGATGGGGTGGGAGTCAGGAGGGAGGTTCAAGAGGGAAGGGGACATACGAATACCTGTGGCTTATCCATGTTGATATACGGCAAAAACCAACACAATATTCTAAAGTAATTATCCTTTAATTAAAAAGAAGTAAATCAAAAAAATTCTAATGCCCAGATTCACTTTCTAAAGAGACTGATTTAGAGATTTCCCTGGTGGTTCAGTGGATAAGACTCCACACTCCCAGTACCAAAGGGCCCAGGTTCAGTCTCTGGTGGGGGAACTAGATCCTGCATGCATGCAGAAACTAAGATTTTGAGCACCACAGTGAAGATCCCACAAGCCACAGCCGAGACCCAGAGCAGTCAAAATAAATAAATCAAATGTTTAGAAAGAGCCTGATTTAGTTGGTTGATTTCTGTCTTAGTCTTCTTGGGCTGCTTTGACAAAACACCGTAGACTGGGTGAGTTACAAAGAACAGAAACGTTCTGAAGGCTGGGGAGTCCAAGATCCAGGTTCCAGCAGCTTGGCATCTGGCGAGAATCTACTTGCTTTTTAAAAAATTATGTATATATCTTAAAAATTTTTTATTGGAACATAATTGCTTTACAAGATTGTGCTGGTTTGCGCCATACATCAATATGAATTGGCCATAGGTATACACATGTCTCCTCCGTCTTGAACTCCTCTCCCATCTCCTACCACATCTCACCCCTCTAGGTCGTCCAGAGCTCTGGGTTGAGCTCCCTGCGTCACACAGCAAATTCCCGCTGGCCAGTTATTTTACATATGGCAATGTATGTATTTCCATGCTCTGCCTCAGTTCACCTCACCCTCTCCCTCCACACTGTGTCCACAAGTCTGAATCTCCATTGCTGCCTTGCAAATAGCTTCATCAGTACCATCTTTCTAGATTCCATACACATGCGGTAATATACAGTGTTTGTTTTTCTTTTTCTGACCTACTTCACTCTGTACAATAGGCTCTAGGTTCATCCACCTCATTAGGACTTACTCAAATGCCTTTGTTTGTAGCTGAATAATATTCCATCGTATATATGTAGCACAATTTCTGTATCTGTTCATCTGTTGATAAACATCTAGATTGCTTGCGTGTCCTAGCTATTGTAAAAAAGTGCTCCAACGAACACTGGGGTACATGCATCTCTTTCAATTATGGTTTTCTCAGGGTATCATATGGTAGTTCTATTCCTAGTGTTTAAAGGAAATTCCATACTGGAGAACCCACTTTTTAGTTTATAAATAGCCTGTCTTGCTGAGTCTTTACCTTGTGAAAAGGGTGAGGAAGCTCTTTGAAGCTTCTTTTATAAGGCAGTAATACCATTCATAAGGGCTCCACCCTCAAGGCCCAATCACCTCCTGAAGGCCCCACTTCCAGATAACTGCACACTAGGGATTAGGTTTCAGCAAATGAATTTTAGGAAGACAGAAATATCTAGTCTATAGCAATTATTAGTGGGTTGCACAGCAATGAATACCCAGCACAGCCATAAATAAACAAATAAATATTTTAAAAAATTATTAGTGGGCTGAACATTTACTCCCCAAAAGGTATATTCACTTCCTAGAACCTGTGAATGTAGGCTTCTTTGGAAAAAGGGTCTTCACAGATGCAATAAAGTTGAGGATGCTGTGATGAGATCATCTTGGATTACCCCAGTAGGGCATAATAATTCCAACAAGTATCCTTATAAGAGACATTCAGAGGAGAGAGACCTGAAGAAGAGGAAAGAACCATGTGAAGATGGAGGCAGTTATGCGGCCACAGCCCAGGAACATCTGGAGCCACCAGAAGCTGAAGGACACAAGGAAAATCCACTCAAGCCTTCAAAGGCTGCTGACACCTTCAATGGCAACCCTGCTGACACCTTGATTTCAAACTTCTAGACTCTAGAATTGTGAGAAAATCAGTTTCTATTGTGTGATACCTCTGTATTTCTGCTGATTTGTTGCAGTCACAGGAAATTAATACAGTTGGGGGTCTGGGCAGCATATGTTTTAATCCCTGGGTGATTCTAAGGCAAAGCCGGGGTGGGAATCCCTGGATTAGGGAATTTTGGAAACATGTCCCCTGGCAGTTTTCCTCAGCTCCGGGGACAAGCGCTTTTTGCAATATGGTGGTGTCTTTTTATTTAAGCTTTTATTATTTTTTAGCAGAGCAAAAGGATATACAAAGTTTATGGTGCGTAAAAAGATATACAGGGATTCCCAGATGGCTCAGTGGTAAAGAATCTGCCTGCCAATGCAGGAGATGCAAGAGACACACATTTGATCCTTGGGTCAGGAAGATCGCCTGGAGAAAGCAATGGCAACTCACTCCTAATCCCATGGGCAGGGCAGCCTGGCTGGGCTACAGTCTATGGGGTTGCAAAAGAATCGGACAAGACTGGGTCACTGAGCACATAGGCACAAAGGGCTTTGCTCTGTGTGGTCCTTACTCAGGGGCTCAGGTTGACAGAGCCTGCACTGTCTAGATGTTGCCAATGCCAGGGCAAGAGGAAGGAAATATGGAGAATTACATACTGATTTTTTTTTATTTTATTTTTAAATTTATATTTTATTATTATCTAGTTGAAATATAGTTAATTTACTATGTTGTGTTGGTTTCAAGTGTATAGCAAAGTGATTGTTATACATACACATATATCTATTCATTTTCAGATTCTTTTTCCTTGTAGGTTATTACAAAATATTGAGTATAGTTTCCTGTGCTCTGTGGTAGGTCCTTGTCGTTTACCTATTTTATATACAGTACTGTGTATCTGTTAGTCCCAAATTCCTAATTTATCCCTTCTGCAGGCGATGGCACCCCACTCCAGTACTCTTGCCTGGAAAATCCCATGGACAGAGGAGCCTGGTGGGCTGCGGTCCATAGGGTCGCGAAGAGTAGGACATGACTGAGCGACTTCACTTTCACTTTTCACTTTCATGCATTGGAGAAGGAAATGGCAACCCGCTCCAGTGTTCTTGCCTGGAGAATCCCAGGGACAGGGAGCCTGGTGGGCTGCCGTCTCTGGGGTCTCACAGAGTCGGACACAACTGAAGCGACTTAGCAGCAGCAGCATCCTCCCCATACTGGTGCTTACATGCTTCTACCCAGAAGTCACAAGCATCTTTTCCATTCATGTCTTATTGGACTGAGCAAGTCACACGGGCATCAACTAACCTCACAGGAGCAGAGAAGTGTCCTCCCTCCTGCTAGGAAGTAGAAGGGAACAGGAAGTGGGTGGGCAATTATAATGCCTGTCGTGCCCACTCTCACCTGGAGACAGCAGTGTAGTAGGGCTCACAAGGTGCCCTCTGCTGGAGGAGGATGAGCAACTGTCCCTTTTTGCCTGAGGAGTTTCCTCAGCACATGGCACTTTCTGTGCTAAAACTGGGTGAGTTTCAGGCCAGTTGAGATAATGGGTCACCCGTGCTAGGTTCTGCCTTGGGTTGCTCATCCTGAGGAGGGAGATTGGAGGCATCTCTCTGCCTGCTAATGCCTCATAAGGCTGATGTGGGAACTAAGCAAGACAATGCATGCAAAAGAGCTCAGCACTATTGCCAACTGTAGTATAAAAAGCAGTAAAAATCGAGCCAATTCATTGGGAAAAGACCATGATGCTGCAAAGATTGAAGGCAAAAGGAGAAGGGGGTCTCAGAGAGTGAGATGGTAAGATAGTGTCACTGACTCAGCGGACATGAATTTGGGCAAGAAGGCCAGGGAATCCTGGCATGCTGCAGTCCATGAGGCTGCAAAAAGTCAGACAAAACTTAGGGACTGACCACCACCACCACCACCATTATTGTAAATATTCAACTGTATAATCAGCTGCAGAGTGTTGATAATATTGTTGATAGTACCAAAGGGGATTTAAGATAATATATTTTATTTATTAAGTTTTGGCTGCACTGAGTGGCTTGTGGGATCTTAGCTCCCCCATCAGGGACTGAACTCATGCCCTTGGCAGTGAAAGTGTGGAGTCCTAACCTCTGACTTGCTAGGGAGTTTCCAAATAATATATTTAAATAGTTGGCATAATCTTTAGCATACAATAGGCACAACCACAAATGGCGGTTATTATCAATACATACATATTCAAAATAGAAAAGAACCCCTTTCCCCCCAGAAAAGGCAGGGAAATAAGTGTGAATAAATATATTTCAGTTTAGAAAGAATGGTGTTGATATGTATTTTTCATCATCTATTTGCAGAGCAGGGATTATAAAAACAAATAAAAAAATAACATTCCTTTCTCTACTACTGTAACTGAAAATCTATTTCCTTGAGTAGGCTTTGCAAAGACATTCGACCTTGAGACCATGCCCAATTTAGAACTCTGTCGAAAAGACTTTCACTTAAATGTAACATCAGTGACAAAGAAAGGAGGAGAATTAGTGGAATTCATAACAGATGATAAAAGAACGTAGGTTGTGACCTACTGTTAAGAGACAGATGAAAGGAAATTATTGTGTCTTTCTAGAGAAAAAAATAGAAGAGAGTCATTATTTGAAAAACCCAAAATAAACATTGATTTTGAGAGCAGAATGCCTGAATCCTGGTCTTATCATTTTCCTGGTCCTTTAGCTGCCTTGGAACCTCCTTGGATTGGTCTAGGAACTTGTTGAAGAATGTGAAAAAAATGAGGATAAATAACAAATAATTGAAGTGGTCATGATTTTATTTCTTCAAAGTAGTTCTAAGGAAACATGTAAGGCTTTCTCAGTTACCTCCTGCAGAAGACGCTGGACAATTAAACGACGCAAGGGCGATTAGTGTTTTCCATCTGGGTTGCTGGGGTTTCCTTTATTGCTCATTCATATGCAAATCATCACTGATATTAATTATTAGCTTAATCATAATTAATTATTATTGGTAACAGTTTTACCAATAGTTTTACCACAACGCAAGGAGAGAAGAGGGGTTGCTGATTCTGGGACCACTATCTTGGTGGGTGAGTCAGTTCGGATAGCTGTGTGTTTGTGGAATGTTACTAGAGTAATAAGGAACACCTTTTATTGGGAGACAGCGTTACAGTTTTCAATTTATCTTCACACATGTAAACTCATGTGGCTGTGGTTCCAGGGTCACAGGACGAGGGCTTGAAGCTCTGTGGTCTCAGCACTCTCAGGCAGGACATTCTGTGTCTCTCTCTTTTCATCTGTTGCATGGAGTGTGTTCATCTATTGCATGGAGTTGCTCTGTTAGCGCAAATGAAAATATATGCCTTGCCAACTATACAGCTCTGTGTCCACAGAAACTATCATGTTAAAGATGAGGAAATCCAGGCTGTGAAATGTCCCTGCACTTGCTAAAGGTGTCTGGGCAGATGATGATAGAGTTGGACTCCACCATTCTTCTTAAAAAAAAAAAAATAGGGAGGGGCAGTCTGTCACTTTTTTGGCCACCCAGCAGCTGAACCCTCTTGCCTATGTTTTGAAGATGCCCTCCCTCTCAGAGGCATACCCCTCCTCTCATCATGTAAATGCTCACTAATTGCCCTGAAAATGCTACTGCTTTACCTGGCCTCACTTAAACTGGGTGGCAGACTGTGACCTGGACCCCAGGGTGGCTGTCCTCACTGAGCCGCTCTGAGGACTGACTTGTGTTTTGCTCCTGATGTTAACATTCCAAATTTGACTCTTCTGAAGGAGAGTCTGTGAACTACCCAGTATCTTTATTTATTTAAATATTACATAGTAATATTAATTATTAAAATAATAAGATTCAATATTAATAATTTATTTAATAATTTAAAAATTTATTTAGCTGCACCAGGTCTTATTTGTGGCACACGGGATCTTTCATCTAGTTCCCCCATAGCACTGGGATCTTAGTTTGCTGACCATGAATCAAACCCACGTTCCCTGTGTTGCAAGGTAGATTCTTAACCACTGGACCACCAAGGAAATCCCATAGCTCGTATCTTTAAAACCAGTATACCTCAAAGTGTAAGATGCACACAAATCACCATACGTGTGTGTGTGTGCTCAGTTGTGTCTGACTCTTTGTGGGCCCATGGACTGTAGCTCACCAAGCTCTTCTGTCCATGGAATTTTCCAGGCAAGAATGCTGGAGTGAGTTGCTGTTTTCTCCTCCAGGGGATCTTTCCAACCCAGGCATCAAACCATATCTCTTGAGTCTCCTGCACTGGCAGGAGGATTCTTTACCTCTCTGCCGTCTGGGAAGCCCTATAAATCACTGCTGCTGCTGCTGCTAAGTCGCTTCAGTCGTGTCTGACTCTGTGCGACCCCATAGATGGCAGCCCACCAGGCTCCCCCATCCTTGGGATTCTCCAGGCAAGAACACTGGAGTGGGTTGCCATTTCCTTCTCCAGTGCAGGAAAGTGAAAAGTGAAAGTGAAGTTGCTTAGTCATGTCCGACTCTTCGCGACCCCATGGACTGCAGCCTACCAGGCTCCTCCATCCATGGAATTTTCCAGCAAGAGAACTGGAGTGGGGTGCCATTGCCTTCTCCGTTCAAATCACTAGATTATATTAAAATGTAGAGTGGGACTCAAGAGCTCTGGATGGGACTGAGATTCTGCATTTCTAACAAACTCCCAGGTGATGCTGCAGCTGCTGCAGCTGCTGAGGACCTCACTTTGTACAGGACACTTTTTCTATTTGTTTTCAGCTTAACAAATATCTTGACTAATACTTGTAGATTTTGTCATCAATAATGGGTGGGGGCGGGGCATGGTTTATATACAAACCAATACTGAAACACACAAAAAGGAAAAATTTCAATTTTTCTGGGATGACAATTATTCTATTTATTCTATTGTTTTCTAGGGAAAAGGCTGGATGATGCTTAATTTTAAAAATTGAGGTGAGTCAAAATTGTGTTGAGTGATATTTTATTGTTCTGTAATAGCCTTTAGAGCTAATTGAAGAGATGTATCCTGAAACTAGATTTGGAAACCATTCTGTGAGGTATTTACATCTTCGGGTGCATGATTAGAGTGGGGGTGTAAGGGGTGTAGGAGGCAGAAACGATTAACTTCCTGACTAAATTCACTTTCCCAGAATCTTTTCCTCATGCACTCTTTAAATAACTGAGACAAAGAGAGTTCAGCTAGATAAAGGCAGAAGCAGAGTGCATGTATGCTGAGTCGCTTTAGTCGTGTCAGACTCTTTGTGACCCCATGGACTGTAGCCCACCAAGCTCCTCTGTCCATGGGATTCTCCAGGCAAGAATACTGGAGTGGATTGCCAGGCCCTTCCCCAGGGGATTTTCCTGACCCAGGGATCGAACCCACATCTCTTGTGTCTCCTGCATTGGCGGGCGGGTTCTTTACCACTAGCACCACCTGGGAAGCCAAGAAGCAGAGTAGCCCTCCCCAAATTACGGGAACAGGTACGGACAATAGAGGCCTAAAGACTAGTGTCTAAGTCATCTCAAGCTGCCATAACAAACCACCATAGCCTGGGTGGCTTAGACAGACATTACTCTCTCACAATTGTAGACACCAGCTGATTTGGAATTTGGTGAGGGACAGATGGCTGGCTTCTTGCTATTTTTTCACATGATGGAGAAAGACAGTTTTGGTGTCTCTCTTCTTACAAGGACATGAATCTCATTTTGGAGGCCTCACTATCATGACCTCATCTAAATCTAATTACCTTCTAAAGGCCCCACCACTTAATGCCATCACATCAGTGGGGTTAGAGTTTCAACATATGCATTTGTAGGGGGTAGGGAAACAGACATTCGGTCCACTACAACTAGATAAAGACTCTTCTAGATAAATGATTTAGCTTTAGTGCTAGGAGTCTGTCAGTTCTGGGCAGAGTTCCCTGTTACCAGTGGTGGTGTGTTTTTGCTGCAATGAATGTGTGCCCGTGGGGAGCTTTGATTGACAGCAGAGCAGTGGGCAACACCTGCTTTCCTGTGGAGCCTGGAGGATGGCAGCGTTCTGTCAGTGGGAGAAGGAGATGCATAACAAGCCCTGGGAGGCCATGGATAGCACCTTAAACAAGAAGTGGATGCTCTGGTTCTAGAAAACAAACGAGGCAAGCTCCAAGGTAGCTCAGAACACAAGAGAGTGTATCAAATGGACTTTAGGAAGAAAACCAAGGGTTGTGTGAACACACCAAGATTTCCCCTGGCTCATGCCAGCATCCAAAGAACATCTTACTGTTGGTTTCTTGGCTGCACGTGCCTTTCCAAGGCAGAAACAGAAAGACGAAAATCTACAACGCAGAGAAAACAGACATGGAGAGAAAACTGAGGAGTGTTTGCCATAATTAAGTCAGAAAATGGCTAGCCTTCCCTTATTCGCAGCTTACATAAGCAATTCTCACTCTGGTATTGTAGTATTTAAGGAATTCTCCAAGGTGTCTTCAGGAAAACTTCTCTCTTCAGACCTCTCTCCACTAACACCCTTTCTAAAAAATTTGACATAAATAAACTCACATTTTAAATCTGAAAACATACATGACTCACATACAAATTTCATATAGCACATTAGGTATCAAAATGAGATAACTTAACTATCTTTAATGGAATAGAGCTAAAAAATATTTAGTGCTAATAATAAATAAAAGAATAGCAAAATTTGTAGCTAAGATGGATAGATCTTTGAGATATATTGTAGCATAAAAACAAATTGAAAAATGGTGCATATATCATACAATTTTGAGGCAAACACACACAATTTTTTTAATAATATATATGAAGATGTAAGGAAAATGGTCTGGAAGAGACATTTCCATCTGAGATGAGTAATTATCCTAGCAAAGGATTAAACAATAACAACTACATACCAAAATCCAAGCATGGACCTTACCTAGAGAGACCCCAAAGAACAAGCCCCATTTGGGCCTCAGAGAGAGAAGACACACCATTTTTGTGGATTTAACCAAATGTGTTAGGCAAAATCGTGCACCAATATATTTATTTATTCTTAAAATTTTGAAAGCATCATACTTTTATTTTTATTTAATTGGTTGTGTCATGAGCAGCATGCAGGATATTAATTCCCCCACCAGGGATCAAACCTTTGCCCCTTGCAGTGGAAACACAGAGTCTTAACCACTGGACCACAGGGAAGTCCCACCCAATATACTTAAATAGAAGCAGAAGGAGAATTATCTCATTGTCCTCCTCCCCACTCAAATAATGCCTTAGATTCCACTCTCTCAGGCAAAAAGAGGCCAAAACTAAAAAAGTGAAACAAAATAAAGATGAAGAAGTTAGTTCTGGGCCAGGTCATCCCAGTCATTTGTGGGGCCCGGGGCTAGAGTACAAATGGACATCCATGTGTAATATGTCTAAACATATAAGTTATAAGTCAAGCAAACTCGCTGTTTGTTACATGAAATATATTGTGTCTTCCTGCTTTGACAAATATTCCTGCCAAATGAATAACTGACAGGAGGGACAGGTCAAGTGAGAACTGTCAGAGTCGGACACCGGCAAGAGGCAGCATTTGGAGAGCCAGCTCGTGGTCCGTGGGTCTTGCCCTTGGTTTTCTGCTGCTGGCCTGTGTGGTGAGGGGCTCTGTGCATGTATGGACCACTAGGCTTGCACAATCTCCATCCACATCCCTTTAAACAACTACATCTGGTCTCTCCTGGCCCTACTATGTCCCAGCCTTGGACAGTTGGAGCTGGTAAAGGTTGGACTGGGGAAAGGCCTATTGCGGGCCCTGGAAGTGAGCTTAGGGCATTTGGAGAGGAATGTGGGATCTCTCTTCCCCTGAACTTGGTTTAGAGGTGGAGACAGGACAAAAGCTATGGAAGGGCACATCCCTTGGGCCTTATGGACTCCTTAGCCCATGGCGAGTGTAATTGGATGACAGCTGTGGAAGGGTCTTCTGAAGCCAGGGTCCTGGGTTTGGGCCTCCTCTTACACTGGTCTAAAGTCAGTGCTATTTTTGATTTGGGGATGTTCTGGGCTCAGGTCCTGATGAGTGAAGGGGTTTCAAGTGTCATTTTGATTATGTTATATATAGAATCTAAATCAGTGAATCATTCTTTTCACTTTGTGCAGAACATGGATATTTAAAAATACAGGCAACATAGCCAGTATCAAGACTTTCATCTCTGTGAGAGATACCCAGGAGTGAATCAGAGACTGACAGATAAAACCAGACCCACCTCTCTCAACTCCTCCTCTCATTTCACTGGAGTAACCGGCAGAATTGTTGACACTGTAAATTGTTTTCTCTCCTCCTTTTGCAGAGTGAATATGGTTAAATGTACCTTAAAGGGCAAACACTGTGATTCTACTGCACTGACTATGGGATCGTATTTCCTTTGTATTATTTTTTTGCTGCATAACAAATTACCCCCAAATATAACAGCTTAAAACAACAAATATTTATTATTTCAGAGTTTGTGTGGGTCAGGAATCTGTAAATGGCTTAGCTGGGTGGTTGTGGCTCAAGGTCTGTCATGAGATTGTAGGCAAGCTGTCCACCAGGGCTGCGGTGGTCCAAAGACTCAGGTGAGGCTGAAGGACCCAATACAAGTTCACTCACATGTTTTTTTCAGGCTTTAGTTCATTTGCTTATCATATTATATTGGCTTCCTGGAAGCCAAAAAACTTCTGGAAGGTGAGAAGAGTCAAGTGACATAGTAACATTTGGAAAAGGGACTTCAGATCTGGCAGATGCAAGGTAACTTCCAAAACCAGGGTCTGCCAACAGGTGCTGTGTTGGGCCACCTGGGGAGTTTATGAAAAATATACCAGTAGTATACACATCCTTACAGTTAATAATACTGTATTATATAATTGAAAGTTGCTTAGAGATTATATCTTAAAAGTTCTTGGCATAAGAACAAAATTTTTGTAACTAGGTGTGGTGATGGGTATGAACTAGACTTATTATGGTGAGCATTTCACATATATACACCTACCAAATCATTATATTGTACATCTGAAACTAATAAGATGGTGTATATCTAAATAAAAAATTACCTGTTTCTAGGTCTACTTTATTTTTTCTTTTGAAAGGAAGGTGAACTCAAGAGTGTTAAATGACTTGCTCAAATGCCCATAGCTAGGAAAGGGCTGAGCTGGGGCTGGAACTCAGAGTTACTGGGAGAAGATAGCATACCAGCCTGGCTCCCCTCAAACCCATGTGAACATGAAGCCTGCCTCTCCACTGACAGCCAGGCAGCCCTATGTGAGTTTGTTATATAATCTGTCTGAACCCCAGTTAGTTTATATGTGAAGAGGGTGTAATAGTTACTTTGTGCTGTTATTGTGATGACTGAGATATTTTTTAATGCTCCCTTGCCAAAGAACACTAGGAATATTTCCTATCGTTTTAAGAGTTGAATTTATTACTCATTACACTGAGGGAAATGCATACCATGGGAAACCCTGGAGGTGTGTCAGTGAGAAGTTATTAGAAAATATTATTAAAGGATTTGTTTTTTTGTTAGCTGATTGCATGGGGGCTCAGGAAACCAGAGTTCATTCTAAAAATGTATATCTTTGTAAATCTGATTCTTAGAAGGGTACACCAGAGGGAAACTAAGGCTATAATTGGCAAAGAGCTCTAACTGGCCAGAATGGCTGTGTGTCCACTGTGGCTTGGACGATGTTCATATTTCCTCTGTGTTTAGACATGATTAAGGAGTCTTGCTCTTGTCTTTGTACATCGTGGTCAGAAGGGGCCTTGTCTGATGCCAATGTTCTGAGAACTTGTTCATGTTTATGTTAAACAGAAGAACATCAAGGCCCAGTGATAGTACCAAGGCCATCTCTTTCCCAGGTATAAACCATCTAGTCATAGTGCTGGACTCAACTGGTGTTCCAGTCACTGAGCCATGACTTCTACTGTGCTCTCCCACACTGTCAGCACTGGACCTCTGAGCCACAGTGAGACAGATAGGGGTGTTCTGAGGTGGAGACATTTGGAGGAAACTACAAGACAGATGTCCCTTCAAGTGCAACGACTCCTTTTCTTCCCCAGCTTCAGGCATGCTGCTGCTGCTGCTGCTGCTGCTAAGTTACTTCAGTCGTGTCCGACTCTGTGTGACCCCAGAGACGGCAGCCCACCAGGCTCCCCCGTCCCTGGGATTCTCCAGGCAAGAACACTGGAGTGGGTTGCCATTTCCTTCTCCAGTGCAGGAAAGTGAAAAGTGAAGGTGAAGTAGCTCAGTCGTTCCCAACTTGTAGCGACCTCATGGACTGCAGCCTACCAGGCTCCTCCATCCATGGGATTTTCCAGGCACAAGTACTGGAGGGGGCTGCCATTGCCTTCTCCGGCTTCAGGCATGACATGAAGCCATTTCCATGAGGTCAAGGGTATTTCAGCCTGTGGAGAATTTCAGAAAGAGAAAAGAGGGGGCTGCAAGGTAGAGGGCGCATCCTGGACTCTGCCTTAGCTTCCTTCCTGCAGTAGAGGTGTACTCTGCACTTACTGTGAGTCAGACCTGGGCTTGATGCTGTGTGACACCCACCACTACGTGGAAAATAGACAAGCAAAGGATCACGCTGAGAAACGGGGATGCTCAGTCGTTCCCAACTTGTAGCGACCTCATGGACTGCAGCCTACCAGGCTCCTCCATCCATGGGATTTTCCAGGCACAAGTACTGGAGGGGGCTGCCATTGCCTTCTCCGGCTTCAGGCATGACATGAAGCCATTTCCATGAGGTCAAGGGTATTTCAGCCTGTGGAGAATTTCAGAAAGAGAAAAGAGGGGGCTGCAAGGTAGAGGGCGCATCCTGGACTCTGCCTTAGCTTCCTTCCTGCAGTAGAGGTGTACTCTGCACTTACTGTGAGTCAGACCTGGGCTTGATGCTGTGTGACACCCACCACTACGTGGAAAATAGACAAGCAAAGGATCACGCTGAGAAACGGGGATCACGCTGAGAAAACAGGGTACCACAAGGACCACTGGCAGTCTAAGCAGTGGTTCCTATACTTTTCTGAAAATTGGAATCATCTGGATCTTTAAGAAATATGAGTGACTGGATCCCACTGCAGTAATCTAATTCATCTGGGATACCACTCGGAGCATCGAAATTTTAAAAACTCCCTGGGTGATCAAATGCGCAGCAAAGTTGGGAAATTATTGGTTTAGCCCATCCACCTTTACAGTTTAGGGTGGAGGGGCCAGGGTCATAAAGCTGTTTAACCATATGAAAGCTGCGGTCCCTCATTCTAGACACTTGGATTTAGATATAAAATCTGAAAATAAATTTGAGGGGCTTTCAGACCCTAGGAAAAGAATCTGGGAATTCCTCGAGTGCCGGGGTCCAGCCCCGGTGGATCCAGGGAATTCGAAGGTGGGGACGGCGTCCGCGACCTTGGAAAATACATAATTAATTACAGATAGAGAGATTAGAAATGGATAGTGTAGTAGGAAATATTAGTGGAGAAAAAGAGGCTGAATAACTTGGTTTACATGGAATAGCATCCATGCTCCAGATGGGAATTCAGCCGGAAAAACTAGGAGTAAGAAAGAACTACATGGGGGAGTCAGTCTTTCCAGAAACTGAACCCATTTCTTTATTTTTCAGATTTTCTTATATACCTTTTGTTACATATAGGGATGAATACAGAGTCACGTGAGGGTCAGCAGTCCTGACCTTTATCAAAATCAGGTGCTTTACATAAAAAAAAGTTCTTAGGGGTTTTTACATCATCTTCTTGCCATAAGGCTCGCTGACATTTATGACCCTTTCTTTCTGATAACCAAATAACTTATTTTTTCCAAGGGTGTTTTTTCTTAAACCAGGCACCACCCTCCAAATAAAGTTGCATTCCTATAGGGTGAGGGTGTAGTGAGTTACAATCAAGAAAGGAATTTATTTAACCCAAGGTTAACATGATTAATCTTAAAGGTTAATTCTTATTTCTCCTATATGCTTAAAGGTTAATACTTATTTCTCCTATATGCT
>SJYX01024714.1:208446-236462 GCA_006410675.1 Oreotragus oreotragus | reverse complement strand
ACCACCCTCCAAATAAAGTTGCATTCCTATAGGGTGAGGGTGTAGTGAGTTACAATCAAGAAAGGAATTTATTTAACCCAAGGTTAACATGATTAATCTTAAAGGTTAATTCTTATTTCTCCTATATGCTTAAAGGTTAATACTTATTTCTCCTATATGCTTAAAGGTTAATACTTATTTCTCCTATATGCTGGTTATATTAATTATAAAGACAGAGAATATGGAGATTTAGCAGCAAATATTAGCCCAACAAATGAAAATCCTTTCACCAATGTTCCCCTTAAGATCTACTTAGTTTTAAGATAGTGATAAAGTTACATTTTTACATAGCAAGGACACAGTGATTTATAACAAAGTACAGTGATCTATAATAAAGAAGAAAATTTGTTAAATCGAAAAGTCTAGTATTGCTAACCTTTAAAAACTACTATATTTCCTTTTTTATATTCCAAATACATTGATTAATATGTTCCCAGATGCCTAAGGATATGGAGGCCTGGCAGCAATCATTGACTCAACAAGGAGAAAAGCCCTATGCAAATTAAGACTCTCAAAATACTCCAAAACTCTCTGTGCTGTTTTATGATTGAGAAGCAGTAAACAATCATCAGCAGAGAGGTTTTGACCTGAGACACCCTTGTCCCACCCAGGGCAGGGAATTAGCAGCAATTATTGACACAACAAATGAAAAAGCCCTTCACCGATATAATTGCCAACCAACCCACTATACTAATAATTTCTAACTTCCCCAGGAATTTGCCTTTAGTAAGTCTAAAACATCTCATTCCTCTCACGGTCGGGAGGCTGTAAACTACTATCACATGCGGCCAGACGAACCTATACAGGTGGGCTAGATAACCTTCAGAGTTCGTAAGTTGAAACACTCTTGTCACGCCCAGGAATTTTTATTAACTTGGAGCTGCACGTTTACTCCTTCTCCGAGAGAAACAGTTATGGGGAGACCCCCCCCGAAAGTCAAAGGTGTAGGTGAGAGCAATAAACTGACTCTGGTTTTGGGGTAGATGCTCGGGAACAGGGGGTCTCCTGAGGCTTGATCACGCCTTTGCGTATGCCGAAGCCTCCTTCTCATGACCTTTGCCATGGGCGGAGTTCCTCACTCTGGCCCCCGGCAAACTCTCACATCCATATATGACCACAGGAAAAAACCATAGCCTTGACTAGACAGACCTTAGTCAGCAAAGTAATGTCTCTGCTTTTGAATATGCTGTCTAGGTTGGTCATAACTTTTCTTCCAAGGAGTAAGTGTCTTTTAATTTCATGGCTGCAATCACCATCTGCAGTGATTTTGGAGCCCAAAAAATTAAGTCTGACACTGTTTCCACTGTTTCCCCATCTATTTCCCATGAAGTGATGGGACCGGATGCCATGATCTTCATTTTCTGAATGTTGAGCTTTAAGCCAACTTTTTCACTCTCCTCTTTTATTTTCATCAATAGGCTTTTTAGCTCCTCTTCACTTTCTGCCATAAGGGTGGTGTCATCTGCATATCTGAGGTTATTGTTTAACAAAAACAGTGCCAAATTTATACACTGAAAACTATAAAACATTGTAAGAAATTAAGGACCTAAATTACTGGAAAAACATCCTATGCACCAAAAAACTTAACATTGTTAAGATGACAATACTTTTAAAATTGATCTACAAATTTAGTATAATTCCATTAGACTCCCATCTGACTTCCTTACAGAAATTGGCAAGCTGATTCTAAAATTCTAATGAAATTGAAAGGGATTCAGAATAGCCAAAGCAATCTTTAAAAAGACAGTCTAAGTAGGAAGACTTACATTTCCTGATTTTAAAACTTACTGCAAGACAACAGTAATCAACTCTTGGTAACAGCACATGGGTATACATATCCTTGACTGAAATAATGAAAGAACTGAGAGTCCAGAAGTAAACCCATACATCTATGGTCAGCTGATTTTCCACAAGGTGACTAGTGTTGATAAGTATGGGAAGAAATCGAAACCCTTGTGTTTTGCTAGTGGGAATGTGAAATGGTTTGGCACTTCCTAAAATGTTGAACAAAGAATTGCCATATCACCCAGCAGTTCTGCTCCTAAGTATATACCCCCAAGGAACTGAAAACAAAGATTCAGACAGATACTTGTACACCAACTTAAGTATCAGCATAAATTCATAACAGCCAAAAAGTGAAAAACCCAAATGTCTATCAGCTGATAAACAAAATGTGGTATATCCATACAGTGAATCATTATTTGGCCACAAAAAAGAATGAAGTACTGATAGATGCTACAACAGGGATGAACATTTTACGTTTTGCGGCTGTACTGGGCCTCCATTACTGCACATACGCTTTCTCTAGTTGCAGCAAGTGGGGTTACTCTGTTCCGGTGCACAGGCTTATTCTCCTTGCCGTGGCTTTTTTTGTTGCAGAGCATGGGCTCTAGGGCTTGCAGGCTTCGGTAACTGCAGCACACAAGCTCAGTAGTTGCAGCCGGTGGACACCGTAGTTGTGGCACACACGCTCAGTTGGTCCACAGCATTTGGAATCATCCCGGACCAGGGATTGAACCCACGTCCCCTGCCTTGGCAGGTGGATGCTTAACATGGATGAATCTCAACATTAGCAGCCAGTCACAAAAGACTGTATATTGTCTGATTCCTTTTATATGAAATATCCATAAGAGAGACGGAAGAGAAGAAGTAGATTAGAGACTGCTTAGAACTGGGAGTGTCGGGGAAGAAAGGATCGGAGGATAATAGGTAAATGGCACAGGGTTTCTTTTTGAGGTGATGAAAATGTTCTAAAGTTAACTGTGGTAATGGTGACCTGTATCTGTGAGAACATTAAAACCACTGAGTTGCATAACTGGGCTTCTAAACATGGCGGTTGGCTTCCTCCAAAGGGCAAATGTGGAAGCTGCCAGGCCTTCTTAAGCTTTAGGCCTGGAACTGACAGTGTCATTCCACTACGTTCTGCTCATTAAAGCAGGTCACGGGCCAGCCCAGATTCAAGGGGAGGGAACTTATAATAATGTCATTTCAGAGATACATGGTTCACTGGGGCCGACTAAAGTAATAATCTATCACAATCTGCACTCTGTCCCCTAATGATATACTTCCTCCCATATGCAAAACACAGCTCTTAAGACCTCTCTCCCCAGGGACTTCCCTGGTGGTTCAATGGCTAAGTTCCATGCTCCCAATGCAGAGGGCCTGGGTTTAATCCCTATCCAGGGAACTAGATCCCACATGCCACAACTAAGGACTCTAGATGCCACAATGAAGACTAACTATCCCATGTGCCACAACTAAGACTCAGAGCAGCCAAATAAAAATAAATATTAAAAAAGACCCCTTCCTATCTCACCCCATTACTGTACCAAATTGAAATCCGTAATTTCATCATCTAATTCAGGTCCATGTATGATTGAGGTTTCTCAAGGAATTCTTCTCTGAATCTGACAACTTTGAATTAGAGACAAATTATCTACTCCCTTCAGGTAATGGTTAGGCAGAAGAAGGAAAATTCCAATAGATACTCCTGTTCAGAAAAGAGAAAGTGGCAGACACATAGCAGCCACAAAGAAAGAAAGTGAAGTTGCTCAGTTGTGTCCGACTCTTTGTGACCCCATGGACTGTAGCCTACCAGGCTCCTCCATCCCTGGAATTTTCCAGGCAAGACTACTGGAGTGGGTTGCCATTTCCTTCTCCAGGGTATCTTCCCAATCCAGGAATCGAACCTGGGTCTCCCACGTTGCAGGCAGACATTTTACCACCTGAGAAACCATAGAGAAACCCTATAGCAGCCACAGGTCCATGACAATTCTGAAGTTTAGTTGGGCACCTGTCACCCATTCCTTGGTTAGGTCCCAGTTCTTTAGGGTAGTAGGACTTCTTACGTGGCAGCTGGCATCCCCCAGAGCCCAAAATATGGAAGCCATCTTCTTAAGGCTTGAACCAGGCCCAGCGCAACATCACTGGCCCTACATTCTAGCAGGGAAAGTGTATCACAGGGCCAGCCCAGAGTCAGGTGAATACCCATAGTTATGGTTCACTCTGTGTCACTGAAGGAATAGCCTACCACTGGAGTGGTCTATCAGAATCTCCAACCTTGGGAGGCCCTGAATTATAGTTCTATACAAAAGCGCAGCTCAGCCTCTCTGATGACTCAGACTGGCAAATGCCCTTGGGTAAAAGCAACCCCAAGTGCTGGACTCACTTCTCTGTTAGAGTTGCCAGATTTAATAAACAAAAACACAGGCCATCAAGTTTATTTTAATTTCAAATAAACAGCAAATTATTTTCTAGTGTCACTATGTCCCAAATATTGCATGGGCATACTTAAACTAAAAATATTTTGGTGTTTATCTGAAATTAAGTGGGAGTCCTGTATTTTATCTAGCAACTCTAATCTCTCTGGATTCTTTTCGTGTATCTTGGTCCAGTAATTCCTCACTACCTTGCTAGATTTTTGATGCTTTTAAGATTCAAAAGTATTTGTCTAATGTATATACCTGTCTTTGATAAGAGGAATGGTCCAAATTCTAAATGGCATTTCTATATTTGAGGAAATCCTTCTATCACAAATTTCACCTCTCAACCTGGAAATCAGAACTCAAATTCCCAACCTCCCTTGCAGCTGGATCATAGCTCTACCAATCACACACCTCAGGGAGAATTTGGAAATTTCTATTTGGAAATGTAGGACAAGAGGTTTGGTGACTGGCCCCCACTTTCGACTGGACTGCTGCTAAGTCACTTCAGTTGTGTCCGACTCTGTGCGACCCCATAGAGGGCAGCCTACCAGGCTCCCTGGTCCCTGGAATTCTCCAGGCAAGAACACTGGAGTGGGTTGCCATTTCCTTCTCCAATGCATGAAAGTGAAAAGGGAAGGTGAAGTCGCTCAGTCGTGTCCGACTCTTAGCGACCCCATGGACTGCAGCCCACCAGGCTCCTCTGTCCATGGGATTTTCCAGGCAACAATACTGGAGTGGGGTGCCATTGCCTTCTCCTTCCATTGGACAGGTGGCTATAAAAAAATTCCAGTTTTGAAAAGAAGGCAAATCTATGTATACTCTAGCAGAGATTGTTAGTCACCCCCAATATCCATTCTCCTTTTCTCCTCTGCTTTTTTTTTTTTTTTTTTTTGACCATGCTTTGCAGCCTGTAGGTCCAATCCTAGGGGGATTGGACCCTCACCCTCAGCAGTGAAAGTGCAGAACCCTAACCACTGGACCACCAGGGGATTCCCTCATCTGCCTTTTGAACTGGTATACATATCTACCTAGAACACAGCCTCCTTTGTAACTAGATATGTCCCTGTGCTCTGACTAATGGGAGCTAAGCAGACATGTCATAGGAAATGTCTTAATGGGAGAAAGGATGTCTCTCTCTTTTTTTCCCCTCTTTCTGCTGGCTAGATGCAGATGTAATGCCTGGAGCTCAGACAGCCATATTGGACCATGAGGAAGAAGCCCCGTGTTGAGTATGGCATAGCAAAAAAACAGAAGGAATCTGGGTCCTTGATAATTGTGTAGTCCTAGTATTGCCTGGCTACTTTCCTCTGGATTTCATTAGTGGAAGAGAAACCAATATCTAAGTTTTCAGGACACTGATATTTTGAATTTTCTATCACTTGTAGCTGAACCTAATCTTAACCAATACACATATTGATATAGAACGATTTCTATGATAAATTTTTAAATGAAAAACTAAGGTACAAAGCAATGTACACAGAATAGTACTATTTTAGGAAGAAATTCAGATAGCTATAGCTATGTTTGTATATGAGTAGCTTTTCCCAGAAGGATATACTGTTTTCTTTCCATGTTGAAATATTATTTAATTAAGTTAATATTAACTTTAAAAAAATCAAATTTTAAACCTAGTTACTAACGTTAAGTGATTTACATTTTAAAACCACAATATTTGGTAGAACTATGTTGCTATTCCTCCTCTTTCTACTTTTCTGTATTTTTAGATTTCTTAGCATATTTACATGCAAAATCAAATTTTCCCAGGCAATAAAAGTAATATGTGCTTTAAATATTTTTTCTCTGTTGATATGCATACCCTTTAATTTCCAGGACCTCAAATATCAATATATCAAACATCCATTTTGGATTGCAAATCTGTTCAACAATACACATTGAATATTTACTCTATTAAGCTCTAGATAAACAAAAAACACAAAGTGTGTTTGGTCCTGGAACTGATGTTCTTATTGGGCAGACAATTAACAAGTAGACAAACAAATAAGATTCCTTCACATAGGACTCACTGCTACAAAGGAAGAAAAAACTGTAATATGATCAAAAATGTTGAGGACACCAATAGAGAGGGTGGTGAGGCAAGGCCTCTGAGGAGGTGACATTTGTGCTGAGAACTGAATCATGAAAAGGAACTAGTTATGGAAATTTTGAGAGGATGAGAATTCCAGGAAAAAAGCCCAGAACATGGGAGAAACAGAAAGATGGTCAGGGAGACTGGGGAAAAATGTGGGGGCGGGGGCAGCGGTCCCAGAAAAGGTTAGAGAGGTGGGCATATGTGTGCTTCACACCTAACCACTGCACACCTGCACACCTAACCAGTACTGCTAAAATGAAAAAGACCAACAATACCAAGAGTTGGCAAGGCTGCGGGAAAATTGGAACTCTTGTCCTTTCCTGGTGGGAACATACAGCCACTTGGGGCTACAGTTTGGTAACTTCTTTAACATTAATCATACAGTTACCCTATAACTCAGCAATTCTGCTCCCACGAGAAGCAAAAATATATGTTCACAGAAAGAGTTGTACAAGAGTCTTCATAGCAACTTTCTCATAACAGCCTCAAACTATGATCAGGGACTTTCCTGGTGGTCCAGTGATTAACACTGTGTGTTCCCAAAGCAGGGGACCCGGGTTCAATCCCTGGTCAGAGAACAAGATCCCACACGCGGCAACTAAGAATTCACAGATCCCGCATGCCTCCTCTAAGAACTGGAGCAACCAAATAAACAAATATTTAAAAAAGGATAACCTCCAACTACAGGAGAAGGGATAGCAAATAGTGGAACAGTCATATGATGGAATAATATATAGCAATCAAAGGGGAAAAAACTCCTAATGCATGCCAAAACAGGAACAAATCTCAAAATCATTATGGTGAACAAAAGAAGCCAGTTGCAAAAGAGTGTGATTACATGTACTTGAAATTCTAGGAAATACCAACCTAATGCAAAGTGACAGAAAGCAAATTAGGGGCTGCTAGGCCAGGTGGGGGTTGATTGCGAAAAGAAACAAAGAAAACTTTATAAGAAAATAATCTATGTTGTGATAGAGATTTCCCAGGCAAACACATTTGTCAGAACTCATCAAACTGTACAATGGGTGTGCTGTGTTGTCTTGTAAATTTTTGCCTCGGTAAAGTTGATGGAAAACACAAACCATGTGCATGCTTATTTACTTGTCTGGTACATTATCTGCTTCCCACTGTATTTTCTAGGAAGTAGCTTGCAAATAATCATTTCTAACCTCCTTACTTCTTCTACTCCTAACTCCAAAGAGAATTAAACCTGTCACCCAGAATTTCCAACTGTTGAGTCTGACTCATTCATCGCAACCCTCCATACAGAAATGCTTATCTGCATTTTACAGAGAACAGGGGTCCCTTGTTGTTGTTTTTTTAATATTTATTTATTCATTTATTTTTGGCTGTGTGGGCGTTTGTTGCTGTGCAGGCTTTTCTCTAGTTGCCGCAAGCAGATGTTACCCTCTAGTTGTGGTACACAAGCTTCTCACTGGGGTTGTTTCTTGTTGCAGTTTCCAGGCTCTAGGGCACAGGCTCAGTAGTGGTGGTGCACTGGCTTAGTTGCCCCACAGTATGATCTTCCCAGACCAGGGATCAAACTTGTGTCTCCTGCATTGACAGGCGGATTCTTTACCTCTGCGCCACCAAGGAAGTTCCCCCCACGCCCAGTCATGTGGTTATGTCAGCAGGCGTGCTTTCCCCAGAAGTGTCCTTGGTGGGTTTGGGGGAGCCTCTTAAAGCCCCCAAGGAGTCTCTTCCCTCTGCTACCCTATGCCTGAAATTCATGAGTCCAAGGGTCATCCTTTCAGTGTCGGGCTTTAGTAGCATGGAAGGCAGATGGCACCAATCTTGCTGACTCAATGAATGAAGAGAAACTCTTGCAGCTGAGTGTTCCATTCAACAGTGAGGCCCTTCAGGGACAGAGAGGCGTGACACCTAGGCCCTGCAGTTGGAGCACTCACAGACTCCTAAAAGTGGTCTTCAGTATGCCGAAGACTCAGCCAGGAACTTGTTCAAAACAGACTCCCAGGGGATTCTTATTTGGGTGGGGCGTCATTAACAAGCTCCCAGGCGGTTCCCTGCAGACCATCTTTGAGACACAATAGTTGGGATAGGATAAGTAATGACAAAAACTGTTCCAAAGTTGATGAATGAGCCCCAGGTAGGATAAACACAAGGGAAATCTCACCAAGGCACATTATCAAACTGTTAAAAAAAAAAAAAATGATAAAGAGAAACTCTGACTTAGAGGATTTAAGAGAAAGTTTTTGCAGGATGGAAGGTGTTAGGAGTAAGCCCTAGGAGCAGGCTAAAAAGGGCAGGATGGTGGGAAGGGGAACCTGATCATTCAAAGAGAATCATCAAAGCCCTGGGGGTTTGCTAAGGAGCAGCCCACTGGCCTGGCCCAGGTTCTGTTCTGGAAGCTAATTACCTCGCCACCTGAACCTAGGCCAGGAGGAGCCACATTTGTAGCCCACCCCGGCCTGGTTCTCAGGCTCTTCAGCCTGTAAGTGCACGGCTGGATTCTGCTCTCGCTCTGCCATGCAAAGAACCGACAGGTATTTCCCAGGCCTGTCTCCTTGCAGGGCTGCGAGGTGGCCGACACTTCGCACCCGCTCCCGGAGACGCTGAGGCACCAGTGCCAACTCCCAGGGACTTAGCTCTCATGTGTGGAACCTGGCCGACTCGCGAACTGAAATTGGCCCCATGCCCTGTACACTCCCAGGAAGTATTTACTCAGGTTTCTTCGCAGCTTTGCTTTCTCGTCGCAGCCCTACGGGCACAAAGCAAAGTTAACCTCATCGCAAGAAGCCACTGTATCAGCACAGTGCGCACAAGGTGTTGTTCAGCTGCTCAGCCGCTCAGCCGTGTCTGACTCTTTGCGACCTCCTGGACTGCAGCATGCCAGGCTTCCCTGTCCTTCGCCATCTCCCAGAGTTCTCTCAAGCTCATACCCATTGAGTCGGTGATGCCATCCAACCATCTCATCCTCTGTCACTCCCTTCTCAAACCATTTCAGTATTCTTGCCTCAAGAACCCCATGAACAGTATGAAAAGGGCATTAAGTGGGCAGGGGCAAAAACTGGGGTCACTGACCTGGGGCATTTGGTGAGTGAGGAGGGCAAAAAGGAACCACACAGCAAAGGCTCAATCGCGTGGCCCAGATCAGGGATAACTCAGTGAGATTTAGCACCATTATGAAGACCTCTGGCTGCAGTACCCATACGAGCTAGTGTCTACTGGCAGCTGTGAGAAGCTGGATGCTTCCAATGATCTAGATGATTAAACGCTTTAACTAATTTAATCTTCAATGACAACCTAAGGAAACTGTGTCACAGACGGGTTGAATGACCTGCCAAGATAGCAAGTGGCAGAATCATGGCTTATCCTCTAAGCTATACCACCTTCCAGAGGTGAGTGTAGGTCTGAGCTGTTGGGATTGGAGGATCAGCAATCTCTCCTGTCCTGGGGGTGCTCATTTGAGCTTTTCTCCAAGCTTAAATGATCAATTTGCCCACAGGAGAGCAGAAAATTAAAAATAATTTTTTTTGACCATGTGTTTTGGCTTGCAGGATCTTAGTTCTCCAACCAGGCATTGAACTTGGGACCCAGCAGTAAAAGCGCTAACCTCTGGACCACCCAAGAATTCCTGCAGAAACTTTAAAAATCAGCCACTTGTTCAAAACCATACAGCTGTCTGGGGTGGAAGTGAAGGTGATTTCACACCTGCCACACCACCAGATACTGTTACCTGCCAGGTCTCACCTTCCATCACATCCTTTTTCCCTCTCCTGACTTCCTCCCCTGCCCTTCCTACCACCCAACTCTGGAGTCCAAACATTCACTGGCCTTCCCTGCCCCTCTCCCTTCTTGCCAGTTATCAAAACTTTAACACTCAACCCAAATCTCACCTTTTCTAGAAAGCCCTCACTGATATCCCTGGGTGGGATGACTCTGTCCCAGGCCTGTGTGATGAGAACGGATGTGCTTCCAGCATCTGCCACAATTCACCTTGCCTTGGGTCACTTCTCAGTGGGTTTCTCTCTCTTTGGGGCCGCAGCACATGGTAAGCAGGTCATTAGAAGCAGCTGAGGACATTTGTCTCCATTGACTTGAAAAAAACGTAGGCTTAGAGATCCATGGAAATTTTACATAAAAAGCAAGACGATAAGATGAAAACACGACATACAGGATTTTTCTTCAAAATCTATTTTCTTTAAACTGTTCTATGTTCTATAAAAGAGCTTTAGCATGGCAGAATCTTATAAATGAGGAGAAGCCCTACTTCTTCATTCCACTCAATTTTAATGAGTCATTTATTTATTCATCAGACATTAACTGACTCTGATTGCTCAAAAGCTATATAATTTAGCAAACACAATAGTGAGTGAGGCAGGTAGTGTAGGGATTAACTAAATAGACTCTTCAGCTAGCTTCCACCACTTACGAGGCATATCACCTTAGGTGAATAAGTCACTTAAATTCTCACTATATCAAATTTCCCAATCTATAAAATAAAGATGATAATCTCTATCACGGTTGTTATGAGGATTAAACAAGCTCATATGTATATATAATATATATCAAATGATGAGTCAGAAGAGTGCCTAGTATGTGGTTTTTAAGTCGCTTTTGTTAGCACTCTTATAAAACGTGTTTTCATAGAGACCAAGAAGGACCCCACCTTAGTCTGGAAAGATGAGGAGGTCCTTGCTAGGTCAATGAGGGAAAGGCATTCCAGGCAAAAGGAACAGCACATACGAAAGCTTAGAGGTGTCCACCAGCAGTGCCAGTTGGGGGAACTGGGAGTTGGGGGCAGGCTTCGTGGTACAGGGGTGCTGTGCATGCCGTATACAGATGGATGCCTGTGCTGTGTCAGGCATTTAGGACTTTATTCTAATGGTGGTAGGGAGCCAGTGAAGGCCTCTAAGTGACAGCCACTGTCTGAGGCAGGTGCCTCTGGCAACAGTGTCGGGGATGATATACACCTGGAGGTGAGACTTCCCCCGTCACTTCAAGGTCCAGGAGGGAGGCGGTGAGAGATGCCCAGACCATGAGCCCTGAAAGGAGAGAGCAGATGGAAGAGATGGGATGAGAAAACCCACAGGATGGGGGCTGACGGCTGGGGTAGGAGAAGGCAGGGCTGGGGCAGCCCCCCAGGTGTCGCCCTGGGACGACATGGCCTTATATCAGCAGTAAACCAACACAGGAAGCACAGCAGGAGGGTTAGGCAGAGGGCGCATTTGTGATGCTCCGGGCAGGGACGGGCAGAGGCGATGGCTTCCGTGCAGAGCCATTGTGTTTACGTTCTCCTCTCAGGGGTTGTTCTGCCTGTGTGGGGTTTCATGGGCCACCACCCAACACACACACGCACATACACACACACCCAGAGTCAGTCAGCCACTCACTCACTCTAAGAAAACAGTTACTGTCTTACTCATTTCTGAATCCACCCCCTCCTTCTCCCCACCCACCCCAACACCACATCAGGCACATACTGTGACTGCAGCTAAATTGGGTTTAATAGAATCCAAGCTTGCTCCCTGCCTAACCTTCTAGATCGGGTAACTATGTCACAAACACAACTATTCCACCTCCTGTTCTCTGGACTACTGCTGTGCTGCCCTGGAGGGATCCAAGAGAAGCCCCCCAACTTCCACTTGAGGGGGGCCAACCTGCCTGGCACCCTGCTGTTAGCCCCAGAGATGCCAAATCAACCTTGGGACTGGGCCCGCTTCAAAGACTTCCACCCACCCCATCTACACACACACATGGGAAGAGAACATGGGCCTGAGGCCCATGAATGGATGGAACGGAGTGAAGAGCATGACAGTGAAAGCGGAGAGATCAGCCTCACAAAACAAGCCTCCTTGGAGACATCGTCCCCAAAAGTGACAGAGTCCTCCCCCTCACTCTCCTGCCCCCATTCCTGTCTGTCCCCCACACCAGGTGCCGCCCTGGTTTGAGCTCACAGCTCTTAGGGCTTTCCCTGCTTCCCATAGGGCCACCCCTGTGGAAAGCTGGGAAACAAGACTCCAGTTTGATATAAATCCAGAGACACCAGACCTCAACAATGGAGCACTCTCTTCATTCCAAGTACAAGCTGGGCCCCTTCATCTGAGAGCTGAGGGTGGAGAGGAGAGTGCCTGTATGTGTGTCCTCTGGTGTGCAAACATGCATGCCTGTGTGCACATGCATGTGAGTGTTCCCTGCCACAAGGTTCTTGTGGGCATGACTGTTGCCCGTGATGCACCCACATGTGCCCTTGTGTCTGTGTGTGCCCACGTGTCTTTGTGCAATGATCATGTATCTGTGCACAATGCCTGTCTGGGGGAGGGGCAGAGGGAGCGATGGGGTACATGTTTACAAAGTCGCCAGTCTGTGAGCAAGTGGGTAGGCGTAGGTTTGGGTGTGGCGATGGGAACAGGAGCCATATGTTTGTGGTAGGAAAGATTTCTGCCCAGGTGTCTGTGAATGAGGATGGGTCGGGTGAGGCAGAGCAGCCATTTTTCTGCCTGAGACCCTGCCCATCCTTCCCATCCTTCCTGGGCTCGCCTCCCAGGGCAGCCACCTTTGCCAAAAGGGCCCCAGTTTGATGCCCTGGGCAGGGCTGGCTGCCCAGCAGGAAGGCACAACCTCTTGCAGGCCCCTAGGAAGGATGAGCTCATTCTCGGCAAGTTGAAAGGAGCACATGGACATGTGGAGTGGGAGCAAAAATTCACTTCGCCTCTGGTGTGGCTGACAGAGCAAACACCTCCTCACCCCACGGGAGGCCCTGTCCCAAGGTGGGAGGGGGGTGGCACAAAGGGAGGGAGGCTCTGCCTGTCCTGGTAGTGGAGACCTGGGGGATACGCCCTCAAAAAACCCCCTGGATGGCAAGGGCCTCAGGGGGTAGCCCTGGGATTAGATGGCAAAAGACTGGGAGGCTGTCAGGGGAAGGAAGCTGGAGGGAAAAGGGGCTTCCAGCAGGAGAAAAACCTGAGCAGAGGCCCTGAGGCAGGAAGACGCCCAGTTCGCCTGAAAGACTTAGAGCTAAAGGAAGCTTAAAGCTCCTCTTGAGGCTGCCTCCTCAAGGGACTTGGGAGAAAACCGAGGTCCATAGAGAGGACATGCTTCTGAGCCCTAGACGCAGCTAGGCTCCTGCCCTCCAGGTCAGCGTTCACTCTGCTGCTCTCGAGAGCCTGCGAGGAAGGAAGCCAAGGAACCGGGCTGCTGGTTTCGCTTCCTTTGCTTTCTCATCCCCAGCGAGGCTGAGTTGGGGACCCCCTCCCTCCGCCAGCAGCTAGCTGTGTGACACTGACCAAGTCGCTTTACCTCTCTGAGCCCCTCCTCTGCATTAGGAAGTGGGCATAAGGCCTTGCCTCACCTGGGAATGCTACCTTTGACTCCCTAGGGAGCTGAAGTTTGTCGTGGTCATTCTCCAGTCCCCAGCAGGAGCAGAAGATCCAGCAACGTGGGTGCTGTATCTTCAGGGTAGGTGCTCAAAGAAGTGGTTTTCTCTTAAGGCTTTTGTTTTTGATGGGACTATTTTTAAAGTCTTTATGGAATTTGTTACAATATTGTTTCTGTTTTTCATGTTTTGGTTTTTTGGCTGTGAGGCATGTGAGATGGAACCAGCACCTTCTGCATTGGAAGGCAAAGTCTCAACCACTGGACCACCAGGGAAGTCCCAAATAAGTGTTTTAAAGTAAAGGAAGGAAGGAATGATGGGCTCCTTGACTCTTCCTCTCCCACCCTCCTTTGAGAGCCTCAGCCTCTCCCCCCACCCCTTCATGTAGGGTGAAGGAGGCTCAGAATCACAAAGATCTTCAAAGGGAAGGCAGAAAAGACTAACAACCTTGACTGCTCAGAGGCTCTGACTTCTCCCTGTCTCTAGGTGAATGCCTTTGAGAGTGTCATTTCCTGGCAGGCTTGGCCTTGCTGAACCCTACTGTGGTGAAGGGGCTGGAGGAAAGGCCTGGATCTCTAGCAGAAAATGGGGGCAGCTGGACCCAGGAGGAGCCCTGGCAGGAGTGAGCCCAGGAGAGAGCCCCCGCTCACTGCCTCTCTGCTCAGGGGAATATCCCAAGCCCTCAGTCCCAAAGCTGAGGGGTTGAGCTAGTTCTGGAACCTCCCATTTCCATGCCAATTTTTCCTTAGTTTTTTCAAATTCCAATTACCCTCCTTTTTTGAGGCTCTCTTTCACATTAAATTTTTTATTGCCCATTTCTTTCTACACACGAAACTAGTCTTCAGTTCAGTTCACTCACTCAGTGGTATCCAACTGTTTGTGACGCCATGGACTGCAGCACGCCAGGCCTCCCTGTCCATCACCAACTCCCAGAGTTCACTCAGACTCACGTCCATCGAGTCCGTGATGCCATCCAGCCATCTCATCCTCTGTCGTCCCCTTCTCCTCCTGCCCCCAATCCCGCCCAGCATCAGGTACTTTTCCAATGAGTCAACTCTTCACATGAGGTGGCCAAAGTATTGGAGTTTCAGCTTCAGCATCAGTCCTTACAATCAATACCCAGGACTGATCTGCTTTAGGATGGACTGGTTGGATCTTCTTGCAGCCCAAGGGACTCTCGAGAGTCTTCTCCAACACCACATTTCATAAGTGTCAATTCTTTCGTGCTCAGCTTTCTTCACAGTCCAACTTTCACATCCATACATGACCACTGGAAAAACCATAGCCTTGACTAGACGGACCTTTGTTGGCAAAGTAATATCTCTGCTTTTCAATATGCTATCTAGGTTGGTCATAACTTTCCTTCCAAATAGCTGTGAAAAGAAGAGAAGCAAAAAGCAAAGGAGAAAAGGAAAGACATAAGCATCTGAATGCAGAGTTCCAAAAAAGAGCAAGGAGAGATAAAAAAGCCTTCCTCAGTGATCAATGCAAAGAAATAGAGGAAAACAACAGAATGAGAAAGACTAGAGATCTCTTCCAGAAAATTAGAGATACCAAGGGAACATTTCATGCAAAGATGGGCTTGATAAAGGACAGAAATGATGGTATGGATCTAATAGAAGCAGAAGATATTAAGAAGAGGTGGCAAGAATACACAGAAGAACTCTACAAAAAGGATCTTCACGACCCAGATAATCACGATGATGTAGATCACTCACCTAGAGCCAGACATCCTGGAATGTGGTCAGGTGGGCCTTAGAAAGCACCACTACGAACAAAGCTAGTGGAGGGGATGGAATCCCAGTTGAGCTATTTCAAATCCTGAAAGATGATGCTGTGAAAGTGCTCCACTCGATATGCCAGCATTTGGAAAACTCAGCAGTGACCACAGGACTGGAAAAGGTCAGTTTTCATTCCAATCCCAAAAGAAAGGCAAGGCCAAAGAATACTCAAACTACCACACAATTGCACTCATCTCACATGCTAGTAAAGTAATGCTCAAAATTGTCCAAGCCAGGCTTCAGCAATATGTGAACTGTGAAATTCTAGACGTTCAAGCTGGATTTAGAAAAGGCAGAGGAATCAGAGATCAAATTGCCAACATCCACTGGATCATCGAAAAAGCAAGAGAGTTCCAGAAAAACATCTATTTCTGCTTTATTGACTATGTCATGATCTTAGTTTTCTGAATGTTGAGCTTTAAGCCAACTTTTTCACTCTCCTCTTTCACTTTCATCAAGAGGCTTTTTAGTTCCTTTTCACTTTCTGCCATAAGAGTGGTGTCATCTGCATATCTGAGGTTATCGATATTTCTCCCGGCAATCTTGATTCCAGCTTGTGCTTCTTCCAGCCCAGCGTTTCTCATGATCTACTCTGCATAGAAGTTAAATAAGCAGGGTGACAATATGCAGCCTTGACGTACTCCTTTTCCTATTTGGAACCAGTCTGTTGTTCCATGTCCAGTTCTAACTGTTGCTTCCTGACCTGCATACAGATTTCTTAGTCAATAAAGGGAACTTATGGCCACTCAAAACGTTCAAAGTCTTGATCTAGGTGATGGTTACACAGGAATACATTATTTGTCAAAATTCACTGAGCATTTGTACATTTTACTGTGTACAGGTTATATCTCAATAAACTACTGCTAGCAGAAAAGACACCCATACAGAGAAATACACAGACCAGGCAAGATCAGTTTAATGAATTATAAAGCAAGTACCCACATAAACACCACCCAGAATAACTGGTGCCCCCATGGAGTCCATAGTGCTGGCTCTCCTTGGACCCCAATTCCCACACACTGGGCATCAGGCCCCCTACATTTAAGGGAACGCAGAGACCAGGGATGAGGGCAGCACGTGGGCTTTGGAACCTAGAATTTCCCACCAGGGTAGCCCCAGGCTTGATGGCAACTCCTGTTCTGGTGAGCTGGAGGAACAGAAAGCACACCCGGTTCCCCTTTCTGGGAAGGGGGGTTTCCGAAACAGCCTCCCCAGGGAGAGTCTTGGCTGGGGGGTGGGGGTGTCCCCAGTGAAAGTCCGGGAGAAATGTGCCTTCCCGCATCCCTGCTAAAAATAACCCCAGGCCTCAGTGCTAGCGCCACCGAGAAGCAGGAAGGATGGAAGCAGGTTTTGCTTTAAACCTGGAGGCAGCGAAGCAATCGGGGGTGAGGGAGGGGGAGGGGGAGACAGGCTAGGGGTCTGAGAGCCCTAGCAGGACTCTGCCTGTTCTCACCCCCCAGCTCCAGCTGGTCCTCTCAAGGGTGCCTGGGAGGGGTGTTGCAGGGGGCGGGGGTGACAGGGCCTCCCCGCAGGGCAGAAAGCCCGGGAAGGCTGGGGATGCGTGGGGAGGGGTCTCTGTCCTGCTAACTGGAGTGTGCAGGCTAAAGGGTCAGGAGTCACGTACTCCACGGGGTCCCCACCTCCTTTAAGAAGGACTCTGTCCCAGGCGCCCATGCCAGGCTCCCTCTGCCGCCCCTGCCCTCCTGCAGCGGGGCCACCTGCCCCCCACCCCCTGGGAGGGGGGCTCCTGGCACACACAGGGCTGAGGATGGCCACTTCACTGTCCCCGGCTCTGTCTGGCTTGCACTCTGCCCAAAGAGATCGGGAGGTGTTCAAGGGCGGGTGCGGTCCAGAGGCAAGGAATTTCCCTGGAAACGGGAAGTACAAGATGTGTCAGTATGGGATCCCGGCGCGAGAAGCCGGGGGCTGGGCAAAGGGAAGAGGCCCTCCCGGCTGCCCTCTTCCCCCGCAGCGCCCCAACCCCGCACATGCGTCAGAGGCCTGCACGTGGTGACAGGACCATTCTCCTGCGACCCCAGTTTTAAGAACAACCACAAGTGAAATGTGTGCCCTGCTCCAGGCACTGTACTGACCGTACATAGATGACCTCATTCAATCCTCAATTGGCAAGCCTGTGCCATTGGGATTCTTACTCTCCCTATTTGCTGACGATGAAACTGAGGCTTAGGGGGCTGATACGCCCATCCTCGGCTGCTGCTGGTAGAACGTGGCAGAGACAGGGCTTGAAGTCATGATTTGGGACACAGAGAATGTCCAGGGTGAATATCGAGAGAACAGTGAGGCAGAACTTTGGAAACTGGATGGGTCCTAAATAATTTAGCATACTGGTTGTACAGCAACATGATACTTTGGTAGAAAAAAAAGAGCAGTGGATTTAGAGCCCAAATTTGGACTACCAGTTAGGATATTGGCCAAGGAACTTAACCATTCTGATTCCCAGTTTCCATCTCTACAAAATGAGTACAATGATCCTTGTATAGAATTGCTGGAGAGTAATGAACCCAGCATTTTTCTAAACCTGAAAGACACCAAGCTCCGTCATGTTTCAGGCCCTTTGCAAGTGATTTTTCCTAGGCCTAGAACCCTAAGTCCCCGTATGTTCACATACTGGTTTGTTCTTGCCATCTTGGTCTCAGCTCAAAGGTAACCGTCCTTACAGCAGCCTCCACTGACTACCCAGCCCACCCCATCACTTGCAATTTTACCACTGTGTTTGGTTCTTTGCACTCAGCACGATCTGAGATTATCTTTTTCATTTTCTTCTTTTGTTTTGTTTGTTTGTGGCCTATCCTCCCTCCCCAGCTGCCAAGGAGGTAAAATTTCTTGAGAGCGGGGACCTCAGTGGTGGGTTGGGGGGTGGGCAATGACCCCTTCCCAGTGCTCAGAGCCGCAGGTGGCAAACAGGAGAACTTGTGAAACATTTATGAATGAATGAATGATTATGCTTTGGAAACAGAATTATACTGAAGTGTCTGCCTCTCTCTCGGGTCTTACGGAGCCAAAGGGCAGTGAATGTGGGTTAATGGCGACTTGAGCGAATTTCAGGCCTGGCCTCAGCCCAACCCTGGGGCTCCTAAGCTGTAGGGAGCCATTGGCTGCTTTGGTTTCCGGCTGCTCCAGGATAAAGGTCAACTCTTGCGGAACAGGAGGTTCTGTACCATCTGGAGCTGCTTGCCTCTGGCCACATCTGCTCAGGTTCCCCAACCTGCACTCCAGGTGCAGGCCAGACCAAACAACTCAAAGTGCCTGCCAGAGAACCAGCTTCAAGCCATGTGCCTTTGTATAAAGGCACTGTTCCTTCTGCCTGGCACGCCCTGCACCCTTTCTCTGCCTGGCCAGCTCCTCTCCGGCTTGAAGACTGGCCTCCTCAGAGGAGCTGTCCCTGAGGCTTCTGGTCACGCCCAGTCTCTGACTTCCCAGGGCATTACAGTAACTTGTTTAAATGCATCTTCCCAAGTAGCCTGAAGATCTTTGGGGGTGGCGTACTGTACCACTTGGAGGACCTTAGTTCCCCGACCAGTGACTGAAGCCAGACTCTCAGCAGTGAAAGCCTGGAGCCCTAACCACTATACCACAAAGGAATTCTCTTACCTGGAGATTCCTTGAGGACAATTACCAGCTTACATGTCCCTAGGTTGAAGCACAATGCCTGATGCACACAGTAGGTGCTTAATAAATGCTCCACCACAGCTTTTGGACTTTAGATCCTAGGCACTAACACAATTCCTGGGACACAGAGTAGGCATTCATTAAGTGCACACTGAAGGCATGAACCAGAGTAATCTGACCCCTCTTCTCCAGTTGGAAGCAAAGTGAGGAGTGGGGGTTGGGGTAGAAATGGAAGATGCTTCCTTAAAAACAAGATGGTGTCAAGGGCAGAGGGCACGGAGGACCTTAGGGAACTTCCCAGGAGAAGGGACAGGCAAGATGCAAAGGTAAAAAGCAAACACAGATGGATGGAGGCATATAAACAGGACTCTCAGCGAGCAGAGAGCAAAAAAGAGGAAGAAAGAACTGGGCTCAGAGGGGACAAAGTGTGCCTGTGAGAGCCGCAGAGGACAGGAAGCCAGAGCGCAGGCCAGGCCAGCTGACTGCAGGATGTCTGGGGCCTTGCTTCAGCCCTGGGGTAGATAAGCGTGGCATGGCAGCATCCTAGGGTGAAAGGGCTGGATGAAAGGTCACATGTCACCAGGCTTGGGAACATCTTGGGAAACTCTTTGTGTCTTAGGAGAAGCTCGGTGTTATGAAACAAAGCACCCCAGATATCCGAGTCACAAATCTAGTTTCTTGCCCTTGAGTGAGCAACTGACCTGTTCGTGCCTCAGTTTTCCCATTCGGAAAATGGGCACTATTCTCCTTCCTTTAGAGGCTCATGAAGATCATAGTGAGTGTAGCGAGTTAGGAAATATAAGTGAAAAGGACACACCCCGATATGGCCGGGGATCTGACATAATGGTGGTGATTTCTGCCAAAGCCCTGCTGTAAATGTAAATGGGTCCTTGGAGAGGCCATGCCACCATGTCACCAAGCACCACAGAAGTTCTGAGTTGAGTCCTGGATCCAAGGTCTGGTTCTTAGTTCCCAGAGTGGTACGGTGAGAAAAAGTTTACTCCCAGGTGAGGGGCTGAGAGGGAGCTGGCGTGCCAGCCGAGAGATGACTGAGGCTGCCCATAGCCAGCAGGTCTGACCACTTACCTCCACCACTGAGTGTCCCCTGGGGCCTCTGCATTTCAGCCTGTCCAATGGGCTGAAAATGGTTTTCCCTCTGTCATACTATACCTCCAGGCATATATAGGCTCTCAGGAGGCAGAGTTCCTGGAATCATTTGAAGGGTGGGAGGAATAAGACTCTGAGGCTTGAGAAATGGAGGGTTTGTGATTTAGATACAGACCTGTCATCTAGCAGGACACTCAGAAGTGCTGGCTTTGCTGTGAGACAGACCTAAATGTGGATCCCAGCTGTTACTTCTCTGAGCCTCAGTTTCCTTAACTGTCAAAGGTGGGTACAGAAGCACCCACCTCCTAGAGTCACTGTGAAGAGTGAATGAGCTTGTGTATATAAACCCTTGAACCCAATGCTTGATCCCTAGGAGGCAGTGGACATTAGTTCTTATTGTGAATAATAACATCATGTGCTCTTAGGGGAGGAAGGCTAGATCATAAATGTATCGATCTCTGAATGTCAAACCCACTTTGAGGAGATTAAAGTGGTCACAACTCAAAAATCATTTTGTCACCAAGTGTCAAATTCCATTTTGCAGCTTCTATTAGGTATGCTTGACTCCTAGGGTTGGGGGAGTGGGGGTAGAATCCCCCTCCCCGACTCCCAGCTCTGCCTTGTTCTGTAACCGATGCCTGGAAGAGCAAAGATTAACAAGTCTGCCAAGGTTTTGGGGTGGGGGGGTGGCAACTTAAATACAGCCTTCAGTTCACTTCTCTAGCTGGGCTCAAGCACACTGCTGAAGCACTCAGGAAAATAAGGGTGGCAAGCAGTGGTAGAGGGGGGTCAACCTCAAAGGCCCAGAGAAAATTCAGACCCAGCTTGGAGTGTCCATGGCCTTGGAGGCTGTTTTGGGCTGGCTGATGGGAGGGAGAAGGGGACTGACAGCTTCAACCTCCCAGAGTCCAACTTTCCTCAGGCCCCCACCCTTACCACCCAGAAGAGTGCAGAACCCCTGGTGAATGGGGGAGCCCAGGTGGGAGGTGGGCAGATGAGAGCAGGGGTGACAGGCAGCAGGATGCCACGGCTGAAGAAGGAAGTATAAATATAAAGCAGCCAGTGTAGGACTGGACAGAGGCCATATGAAACACACGGTACATTCCGGCCCCAGCGTAACAAACTGTACCAGCCTTTTTCAGAGCTGGGAGCACTGAGGGGAGGGAGGAGAGCAGAGGTTCCTTCGAGGTTGGCCCTGCCTCCTCCTCCCCCACTTCTCCCACAGCAGGGAAAATCCCGATGTTCCTTTTGCAACCACAGGAAACCTCCTATCCCTGCTCACACTCTGTACCCAGTGTTCCTCTCAGCAGCTCCAGACTGGGAGGGAGGAGCAACGAGGGGGATAGGGGCTAGGGGAGGGGAGAGCCACAGCAGCCCAGGTCACATCAGGGGAGGTGGCAAGCATCCCTGGGACACTGACTCACAGAGTCACAGCCTGGAAGTGTGCAATGGAGGCAGAGACGACGACGACGGCGGAGAGGTGTAGGGAAGGGAGTGCCTGGCCCAAGGTCACACAGCCAGTCGTGCACCAGGGAGGGACCAGAGGGCATCCAGAGCTGGGCAGTGCTGGGCAGCTCTCTTGGGTGTAGTATGTAGGAGTGGCAGGCCAGGGAACAGGCAGTGCCTGAGGAGCGAGGGTGGGAAGCCTAGATCCAAGGCTGCCTCTGAGCTCTGGTTGGCTCTGGGCACGTCTGGCTTGGGTCCCCTCCACTCTTCCCAAACCCAGCCTGCTCTCTTAAATATTAGAGATAATGCACGGTGAAGAGCCTAGTGTGTAGGCGGGTCTGCGGTGATGTAAACCGGACTGAGTCACCTCCACACCTTCTCTCTCCTCCTCCACACACACAGCTCAAAGCCTAGAGCCTCCCGGGATCTTTCTCCCATATCACCATCTCCTTCCCACTGATTCCCTATAGCTCTCACATGTTTGGTACTCACCACCTGCTGGCTTGGGTTATTATTTAACCTCACATGCCATGTGTTTGTCTCTTCAACTGGCCTGCAAACTGCCCAAGGGCAGGAAATCATTTCAATACACCTAACATTTATTGAACATCAACCCCAGTGCCAAGCTTGGCCTGTGGGGGATGAGCTCAAGCCATGGGAGAAGGCTCAGAGAAGCAGACTTTGTTTCTGCCTCAAGGACTTTCTAATCTGGTTAGAAGAACAGGATTAGTAAACAGATCACTAGAATATGAGACAGGCCACACGCTGTGCCCTGAGAAAGGTACAGACTGAGTGTGCTGCTGGGCTTTCAGAGGAGAGAGGAATCAGATTTGGCTGGCACTGTTCCAACCAGGCTTCATGAGCTGGAGCTTGAGAGGTGGGTAGACCTTGGAGGATGGGCCCTCCCAGCATGGGGGAAATGGCACAGCAGACTGGAGGTTGGAAGGAGGGAGAAGAAAGGACTTTCAGAATTGCCTTGGAAACTTTTTTAATGACCTGCTTAGCAGGAGCGAACTCATCCTTACATATGTAAGGATATGTAAGTCCTTTGTCCCCTCCTTGGTCCAGGAACCTCTAGGCCAAGCGCTCAGGGACCTCTTTCTGCAGAAGGATGGGTAAGAAGACGTGGCCCTGAATACACCCGGGTTTGGGCTGGACGAAGGGAGGGGTCAGGCTCGGGTCTGGGGTCGTCTTCTTCCACCCCGCCGCCCACCCCCACCCGCTAGTGTCCAGGCTCTTCCTACTTACTCCTGGCGTGCAGCCAGGGGGTTCCCAAGCTAGCCGACCCCGGGAATCACTGGAGTCTCCAGGCTTGTGTGAAGAAAGGATCAATCAGGGAAGGGGTCGGAGGAACGGGCAGGCTCCGGGGAGATGGCTTGAACTGGCCCCTCTAGCGGGCTTCCGTTGTCACGTGACCGCCTCCCAGGTCTCGCATGTATGGGGCTGGCGCGTTCCTTGCTCTCCTCCTCCAGACTCCTGGACTGAGCACCGGTGGGGCTTGGGCGGCAGCCTAGGTGGCTCCTTCTCTCGCATTTAGCTACCAATATCTGCCCCTCGCCCCTTCCCAACTGTGCTGCCCCAGGCCCCCCACTCGCCCAGGGAACCAAACCGGGACTCAGGTGGGGGATGGAGTGATCTGGGTTTGCTAAGGCCGGTGATCGGGCAGGGCCTCAAGGACCCCTGGGGGGTCCCCTTGGGTGCTAGAGTTGAGCACCAACCCCCGACCGTCCCCAGTGTCTGCGCCGGGCCCGGCCCCAGCGTGCACTCGCGGGACCGCGGCGGCGGCGGCGGGGCGGCTGCGCGCCGAGCGCAAGCCGCGAGCACAAACAGGGCGAGGAGGCTGGTGTGAGCGCCTGGGCCGGGTGCCAGCGCGCCGGGGCTGGAACACAATGTCCCGAGCGGGCGGGCGGGCGAACGGGGAGCGAGAACAGCCTGACTCAGCAGCTGGGTAAGTGGGTGTGCTCGCTCACCAGATCAACCGCTCTTGCAGCCTGCGGTCAGCGACGACTCAACTCTCTCGGAGGCTCCCTCGAGCGGGAGGAGCGAATTTACGGCCTGCTCGCGGCTCCTGCCCCTGCCTATCGCTCTGGACCTCCACGTGGCCGGTTCGCGCAGCCCTCTGTCTTCTCGCCCCCCCATTCCAGCGTTTCGCGGCACCCCCCCGCCGGACCTGAATGGGCTCTGCCCACTCAGGAGGGGCATTCACCGCATCCAGCCCGGCAGGTGTGGCCCGCCAGACAAGTTGATCGTCCCCTTCTCCCACCACTCTGGGAGGCCTCTGGAGGTCTGGGCATGGTGAGGGGTCGTTAACTCATAGTTGCAGATTGAGGTAGAAATTTGGTCTAGGGTGGAGGGGAGCAGAAGACGCTGGGAGAGATGGGATGGATGCAGGGCAAGGAAGTCTTGCCCAGCTCTGTCCTCGGTTGACCCAGAGTTCAGCGTCTCTTCCTGTCCCCTCCCCTCAAAACCACTAGGCCCCAGAAGATTACCCCGCAGGGAAGAAGCAGGTGGGGAGGTGCTTTGAAGCCTGAGACCCCGCTTTTCTGCCTTACCCACCCTCCCACCCAAAGCCACAACAAAGACCCACGAATCCTGCCACCCAGCCACAAGGCTTCTCCTTCCTCCTCTGGGCCTGCTGTCCCCTGGGGTCTGGTGGGGCCATTGTGAGAATGACAGCCGCAGGGCGGAGGGAGCTCAGATGTCTGCCCAGACCAGGACTCTTCCTGGGGGGTGGGGACCTTTCCTACACCCCAGTCTCCTGGGGTGTCTGCAAGGTTTCCACCCCCGCTACCCCACATCCCGGGACACAGTGTACCTGGAGTGTGCCAGGGCAGGCAGGGAGGGGCTCCATCCTCTGCCAAGTTCCAGGAAATGCCCTGGCAGTCAGCACAGTCCTGGGCTCCAGGGCCTTCGAAGGTGGGGCGGGGGGTGGGTGGGGCGGGATCCTAGGGTGCTGACATGCCTCACCTGGGCCTCAACCCCCACTTCCCAGGCATCTTGGGCACCTTCTGTAGCCAAAGTTGAGGCGATGGATGCCAACCATTTTCCCACACATACAGGCGTCCTTCCCACACATGTGCTTGCCCAGCCAACGCTCACCAAATCCCTCAGTCAGGAGCCACTTTCACTGTGTCGACTCCAGCCTTTTACCTGATGGATGAAATCTTTCCACAGTATCCCAGGCCAGTGTTCTGAAGCTGTTTGCATACCCACAGTGACGAGGACACTCTTTTACGAGGCAGCCACAACTCTTCAGGATGTCCCTGTGTCCAAGTCCAATCGCCTAGAGGATACCTGCCCTCACATGGCCCAGGAGGGACGGAACTCACCCTCAAGTCCCTCACACCAGCTCCTCCTCCTTGCCTGCAGTGACCTTCCTACTGCCCAAACTCACCATAAAGGAGGATTAATTCTTAACTCTTGGGGCTTCCGTGGTGGACCAGCGGTTACGCATCTGCCTTGCCATGCAAGGGATGCCGGTTCGACCCCTGGTCCGGAAAGATCCCACATGCCATGGAGCAACAAAGTCTGTGTACCACGACTGCTGACCCCACACTCAAGAGCCCTTGAGCCACTACTAAAGCCGTGCCCCCAGAGCCCATGTGCTCTATAGCAACAGAAGCCTCTGCGATGAGAAACCCTCGCACTGCAACTAGAGAGCAGCCCGCACTGGCTGCACCTAGAGGAAGCCTGTGTTCAGCAATGAAGACCCACTGCAGCCAAAAATAAACATCGAAAAAAAAATTAACTTAAAAAATCCTTAACTGTTTTCTCTCCTTCACCATCTATTAACCAAATTCTTCCCACTCCTGCTTTTATTACAAGGTGTATTGTTTGTTACTTTCCTCATGCCTTCCTTTCTAATACCACAGATTCCACCTTTGGCCCAAATTCCCACAGTCACTGCCACACTGTCCTTTCTGACCCAGGTTTTTCCTTCCTCCTACACACCCTGCTGGAATAATCTTTCTCAACCACTGTTTATTGTGTATGTTATCAACTTCAGACTCTTCAAGCACACTGGGTACAGCAGCTACTAATCTGTGTGTTCCATACGAAGGGGCCCACACTCATTCATGGTGTACCCAAACCACAGAATCCAGCACAAGGCCTGGTGCGTGGTAGGAAGGCATCCAGTGTTCCTCGAGTGTCCAATCCATTGGGTTATGCCTCTTTCTCCTCACAGTTCTCTTTGCTGGCTTGGTCTCGTCGACATCAAGCCTATTGGTTTCCTGATGCTCATGCAGGCCCTTTTGTTTTGAGCAGCCCTGGTTTTTAAATTTCCCAGAATCTGCGGGGTAGAGGTGGGGAATGAGAAGAGAGAATTTGACATCCAAATTAACATCAGAGTGAGTGAGGTCGCTCAATCCTGTCTGACTCTGCGACAGCATGAACTACCAGGCTCCTCCATCCTTGGAATTTTCCCAGTAAGAACGCTGGAGTGAGTTGCCATTTCCCTCTCCAGGGGATCTTCCCCACCCAGGGATCGAACCCTGGTCTCCCACACTAAGCAGACGCTTTACCTTCTGAGCTACCAAGGTTGTGCCAAATATCAACTCTAAGGTACTGGAGTGCTGAATGGAATGAGTCTAGCTGCCTGCCTGNAGTTGCCATTTCCCTCTCCAGGGGATCTTCCCCACCCAGGGATCGAACCCTGGTCTCCCACACTAAGCAGACGCTTTACCTTCTGAGCTACCAAGGTTGTGCCAAATATCAACTCTAAGGTACTGGAGTGCTGAATGGAATGAGTCTAGCTGCCTGCCTGGAGCCTGTGCTCCAGCAAGGAACAGAAAACCACTGAGGAGGGTGAAAGGCAGAAAAGAGTGCAAGCAGTGGCTTTGGGGTTTACAGAGGGATCTTGCCACTGGAGAGTCCAGCCTGCCTAGCTCTGGGTCGCTGGTCTGATGCCCTTAAGTTGTTCTCTTTCTTGGCACCACATCACACACACACACACACAAACACACAGACCCAGTGAGCTTGATCCCATCACCACCTCATAACCCAGCTCAAAGGCTCTGATAATCACCCCGCTTGGATCATTTTGTCATCAACTTCCCTCTAAGCCTTATGGGTGGCCTTTAATCTTTCCTAGATTTTATTGCTTCATTATGTCCTGTAATATTTTCAGCCTCAAATATTATAAGCTCCTTCATGGCAGGGACAGGGCTATTTATTTACTTATTTAATATCATCTGTCTTGAAAAGAAAGACTAAGATTGGGCTCTTGGATTTTGAAGGCCACAATGACCTAGGTCCAACACTTAGCCGTATGGCCTTGGGCAAGCCTCTTTACCTTTCTGAGCCTGCTTCATCTGTAAAAGGTGAGAGAGGCAAAGATTACAGAGAACATAGTGCGGGCTGCAAAGTGAGCAGAAAGCAGCCGGTTCTGCGGGAGCTTTTCTTGAATTGGGGGATGCGGTACCTTAACTGCTGTCCTCCAACCCCCAACTAAGACATTTCTAAGCGAGTAAAAGGACAGTTAACAATTAACACCAGTTCCACGGAGGTAACCCAGGATGCATAGCCACTCTGCCCTGACTCAAAATAATCAGCGAGAGCAGGGTTCGGATCCAGCGCCGCCAGAACGCAGTGCCTAAGCCTGATGCCAAGCACGGTCCAAGCTCAACGAACGTCTGTCGAATGAACTGAACCTGTCCGGCCCTCAGCTTTTTGGAGCACCAGGGAGCGAAAAGCAAAGATTGAAAAGGCCGCCCACGCCGCCTCCCCACCCCAACGCACCCCCTACCCCCGGGTCCCAGTGCCTCTAGCAACCTCGTTTCGCTAAGGTCTCTCCTTCCCCAGCCTGCGTCTCCGCCCCTGGTTGCCTTGGAAACAGTGACGTGTACGCGAAGGGCGTGACCTCTCTCCATCCTCTCCCGGAGAGCCGGGGGCCCCCTTCTCGTCCCAACCAGGGAGAGGATGAGGTTGGGGTCCTCGACCTTGCTGACCCTAGGCCTGCCCTGGCGCGGACACTAACTCCGCCCAGCTGGCTGCCCTCCTCGGTCGCGGGACTCGCTGGATTTGCGGGCACCCCCACCCCCAGCCCACCTGGCACCAGTGGTGAGCTGGCCTGGGGGCTCCGGAGAAGGCCGGCTTCGGGACCTAGGATCTCTCTTCATCCCTTCCCCTCCCACCCCCGACGGGCCAGTGGATCCGGAGAACCGAGGCCCAGCTCTCGGCCGGGGCCCTTCCTCCCGTGCCGCCCTGGATCGAGCTCCCTGTCCTGGGGGTGGGCGGGAAGGGTGGGATCCCACGAAGGGTGGGACCCCACCCCCGCAAGGGCGCGCTGGGCGCCGCGAAGCGCAGGAGGGAAAGAGTTAAACAAGGTGCCGGCGGCGGGAGTGGGGGATGGGAGCGGAGGGAAAGTGAGAGCGGGGGCGGGG
>SJYX01024714.1:102791-203533 GCA_006410675.1 Oreotragus oreotragus | reverse complement strand
TGCCGCCCCCTTCGCTTCCCGGGGTTTCCGCCGCCTTTTTCCCGCGTCCCCACGCCTTCGCTGGCGTCACGAGCTACTCAAGAGGCCCGCCAGCCTGGTTCCCGGCCCGGGGTATGCGCGAGCTTGGATGGCACGGTCTCGGAGCACGTGGGGTCCACGTCAGGGCGCGGGCTGTCCCCAGACGTGCACCCCTCCGCTCTCTGCGGGGACAGCTCGCACGTGCAGAGCTTCCCCAGTTCACCTGGAGTCACAGGCGTACAGCGTCGCATTCAGTTCTGACGGCGCGCTTCCGTGTAGTAGGCGGGTATTGATAGACCCGTTTTCCGGAGGAGGAAATTGAGACTCAGATTATGGAACTTGCCCAAACCGAAGCTCGAAGGACTCCAATGCGCTTTTCTTTACAGAGTAAGCTGATTTCCCCTTAGCGTCTCCTGGGCATGCAAGTGCGGGACCCCTCCTGGGTCACACTTCTTAATGGCCTACTTGCACAGCAGGTCCCCAATAGCGTGTCAGCCTCCTCTAGTTAACTAGGCTGAAACACCCAGGCCTAGAGTCCTGATAGAGTAAGCAGGTAGTCTTGGGGTTTTACACGTGGAAGGATGGTTTTTAGGAACTGAGTAGCCCAGAGCAATGGGCCGGGTGCCCCTAGCTCTCCAGGTTTAGGTATTTGGTGGTGTTGAAGGGTTCAAGGAGGACTCCAAAACTGGCAAAGAAAGTAAATGGGCTACAGGAGTTGAGATTGATTAACCTGAAGACGACCAGAGTGGGAGGGATAGAGGATAAGGGAAGAGATTGAATAATGTACCTTTTAGGCCTTATAGAGGCCAACCATTTGAGTGCTCACTTCCTTCCCACCCCTGACATTTTTGTCCAAGGGGAAGCCTGCTTATAATCGAAATGATCATAGTCACATTTGGTGAGCTCTGTGTGCTGAGCACTGTTCTGATAAACCCAAGAAGTAGGTATTACTATTTGACCCATTTTATAGGTGTGGAAAATGAGGCACAAAAAGATTACAAAGCTAACTCAGTAACTGAGCAGGAAGTCTGGGTTGAACCGACAGTCACTAAATAAATTGCACCTAACATGTTGGGAAATCAACCCTGAATATTAATTGGAAGAACTGATGCTGAAGCTCCAATAACTTTGGTCACCTGATTCGAAGGAAAGACCTTGATGCTGGGAAAGACAGAAGGCAGGAGGAGAAGGGGATGACAGAGGATGAGATGGTTGGATGGTATCACTGACTTAACGGACATGAGTTTGAGCAAGCTTCCAGAGATGGTAAAGGACAGGGGTGCTGCGGTCCGTGGGGTTGCAAAGAGTCAGACATGACTGAGCGAGTGAAGAACAACACAGTGGGAACATCAGCAGCCTTCAAGGTGGAAAGCTGGTGCAGATGGCAGAGAGGGGTGCTAGGGCGGCCTGTGCCCTTTTGCCTTGGTGAGGGCAGGTAAGAAACTTGGGGTTGGCTGTGTGTGTATATGGCATCTCAGACTTCTCTCTAGCCAATATTCCAAAGTTGGGGGTTTGACAGGGGAAAAGAACCAAAACCCAAATTCTCACCGAGAGCGGCAGCCTTCTTTTATGCTCCCCAAGAACATTCACTGTCATGTGTTGTCACCATCATTTCACAGAAGCAAATATATTTAAATTCTCCTCAAAAGAAGAGACATCATCTGAATCAAAAGCAGTTACTCCCAAGAACAGTCCTTGACTTTCCACCAACAAGTACATATTTTTTTTCTTCTGTATTGTGCTGTGGATTAGCAAAAATGTATAGTGGGGTGGCTGCCTCTGCTTCTGATCCTTCTGAATCATTTGAGAGCAGAACCAAAGAAAAAGGCTTAGATACAGCAGGAAGGAATTAGCTTAGAGCCAAGAAAGAGCTCCGTATCTTTGGAGAACTTTAAAGAGCAGGTGAGCACTGCATTTGTTTAGGATGTGAGGGTCTTGGGGTCAGCTCCATAGACTGAGGAGACCAGTAGTCCTCGGTCCCCCTCAGAAGAGGGCTGGAACTTTGTTCTGAAGGACCTCTCCTCGGATCCACCAGGGGAGTCAGAACCTAGTACAGTTCCATCAGGCAGCCATTTCCTGCCCAGAGTTCATGGAGCCTGATGGGTGGTCCCATGGCAGTGGAGAGAGGGGGCCTCCAGCAGCCTCTGTCACCTTTCAGAGCATGGAGTCCGTGTAGTCACCCACTGGTGGGCTGCACCCCACAGACCTGTAAGCCTCAGAGATGCCCGACCTTGAGACCAAAGAGCGAGCCTAGGACAGCAACAAAGACATCTGTAGTGCTGAAGGCTGGTGGGTGGTATAAGCTCAGCCTACAGGGTATAATGGCACTTTTTCTCCATTAGGAGCTGGATTAATTAACTTTAGCAGTCTTAGGTGGGTCTAGTATAAATCCAGGTGAAATCTGTAATTCCCTTGCCAATCCTACTGGCCACGAGGCAGCAAACCCAAACCACCAGGGACTTCCCTGCCAGTTCCTGGGTCATTTGATAATGTGTTCCTCTGGGGGTAAGATCCTGTCATGAGAGCAAAAGTAAGTTGTTGTCCCGATAGTAGGCATTCGTCTTGAGGCGGTCAACAGTTAAGCTCAGACTGTATTGACTAGTCACTTCTGGGTTAACATAGCCCTGGGCTGATTGCCCCTGGGATTTCAGTTTGAATTCTTAGAGCTTAAGTTAGCCTCTGGTCCACCCGTGGAAAGTACAGGTTTCCATTTCAGTTAAGTTGTTCTTTCATCCTTTCCATTAGCCTGGTCGAAGTTGGGGGAGGGATGTCCATAAGGCAAGTGGAAAGGCCAGTGTGTGTCATTTTTATCAGCCCATTCCTGAACTTCATGCCTGGTTAAGTGGAGTCTTGGGTCATCAGTGCCCATGGGGGTCCTGTATTTCACACACAGCTATCCTAGACCCCCGTTTTTGCATTACTAGACCCAGGTAAGCCTTTTATAGTGTGAGCTGCACATGGCTGTTGTCCCTTTGTGGTCTGTATCATTGCTCTGCCCCCTTCCACAGCTGGGACCAGAAGCCCAGGGGTACACTTTATTTTGTTATTGTCACAGGCCCTAACCAGACTTTTCATCCACGTCCAATTCACAAGCCTGTCCCTGAACTAAGAGCCCCTAAAGCCTGTGTCGGTAATTGTTTAGTGGTGAGAGGTTTGCAGATCCACTTCCTTGTATCTTGTCTGTATTCACCAGCCATCCTCGTGCAGTCAGATGAGCCACAAGCATAGGGCTGCTGCTTTTAAACTGAAAACAGAAACTCCGAGTTTACCAGAGTGGAAGAGAATCAATGCAATGAAAGAGAAAGACCTAGCTCATGGCAGTCAGCTGCCACAGGGCCCCACCTGCTGGTGGACAGCCACCTCGAGATCATGCCTGCGACCTTCCCTTCCCCATCCTTGACTTCTTGACATCTTGGGTGTTTCTTTGGCCTCCCAGCTGGCTGACCAATCATTGGGCTGCACCCCACAGTCCTGAAAGCCTTGTGGTTGCCCCACCTCAAGACCAAAGAAAGAGTGTGGAGACAGTGATGGAGACCTCAGTGGTTTTTTGGACAGGAGATTTGGGGAGGGGGTTGGCGCTGGTCTTAAGCAAAAGGTCCTGGAGCAACAACCCGTGGATTACAGCAGACAGGCCATAGCAGTAATCTTCCCCACTCGGGGTAGAAGGAGTCTACTATTTATAGGGGGAATTGAGGTCACGTTGACTGGTCAGTTACCAAGGAAACCAGCTGGGGCACGTCCCTCACAGCCCCTCAGTTAAGAACCATCATGAGGGCAGATGTTTCCTTTAATAAATTAGCAGGTAGAGCAGGGGTGAGATCAGCCATTAGCTGGGGCAGGGAGCAAACCTGGTCACGTGAGTAGGTTGCAGGCAAAATCGAGACTGGTCAAGGGACTTCCCCAGTTGTCCAGTGGCTGAGATTCTGAGCTCCTAACGCAGGGGGCCCGGGGTTCAATTCCTGGTCAGGGTACTAGATCCCACAAGCCACAACTAAGAGTTCTCATGGCTACAACGAAGATGGAAGATCCCTCGGGCCGCAACAAAACCGGCACGGCCAAGCTTTTTCAAAAAAGAAGGGACAAGTAGAGCAAGGGAAGAACAAAGAGCAAGAGAACAGCCATCTTGAATGGCCTCACCATACACCCACCTTGGGGCTGTGTAGAGGGCCAGGAATGACCCCTGAGGAGGGCCGAGGATGGAAGAGAACAGTCCCCCCGGGAGTGTTGCCTGCAGCCTGGGGTGACGTGGATGAAGGCTCTGAGTGGACTGACCTGGCTGGCTGCTGTGGCATCCTTGGTGGTGTGTTTCCACACCTCCTGCAAGCCCAGATGCAGCAGCCCAGGGCCCCAAGCCTTCCAACAGGAGCTCAAGGCCAGGCAGGAGAAGCCCTGTTCTGGGGCAGCCATGCTCAGGGCTGACTCTGGGCCTGAGCCTGGCTTGGGCTCCTCCCTGTTCGGCACCAGAAGGTGAGGCCAGAGGCTGTGGGGACACTGGGGGTCGGTGGGAGGAGAAGGAGGGAAGGGTCTGGTCTCACCTGCCTCATCCTAATGGTGGAGGTGGTGGAGACAGGCCTCCAAAGTTGGGTTTCTCCTCCTCCAGGGTGGTGGCATTTTCTGGAGGCCTCCAACCGCATCCCACCCTGTGTCTATACATTGGTGGGGGATGGGGTGTGATACTCCCAGATTCAGGCCTCCAAGGTTTAATGGCACAGACCCACCTGGGTTTTAACCCTGGAGTTTTAGAAGGCTAAATCTGGGTCCTCTCAGGTTACAGATGATCAAGGCAAGGAAAGGCCCCTTCTCCTCCAGAGACACAGTGGTTAAATGGTCCTGGCATCCCCGTATTCAGATTCTCTGACTTTGTTCTGTCCTCCCATCCTCAGGGAATAACAGAAGTCATAACTTGAGCATCTCCTAAGTGCAGGACTGCTGGATGTTGGAGATGCAGAGACAACTGCCCTTATGAGCTTTTGGTCAACACTAAGGGGAACATGGGGGAAGGCAATGGCACCCCACCCCAGTACTCTTGCCTGGAAAATCCAATGGACGGAGTAGCCTGGTGGGCTGCAGTCCATGGGGTCGCTAACAGTCGGACAGACTGAGTGACTTCACTTTCACTTTTCTCTTTCATGCATTGGAGAAGGAAATGGCAACCCACTCCAGTATTCTTGCCTGGAGAATCCCAGGGATGGGGGAGCCTGGTGGGCTGCCGTCTATGGGGTCACACAGAGTTGGACACAACTGAAGTGACTTAGCAGCAGCAGCAGCAGCAAGGGGAACATGTGGATGCTGGAAGATAATGGATTTGCCTTGAGACTCTGGAAAACTTTGTAAGGTGCTCGGCATCTTTTCATCCTCCGATGGAAAGAGGTGCCCTTGCCTACAGAAACGCTCCGAGGCCCAGAAGTGGATCCATGGCGAAAAGATAAAAGAGGGGAGGGCCAGGCAAGTGAGGGAACAGGGCTACCAGGGGCCACATCCCAAACCCCCAACACCCCCAACCCCGCCCGACCCCCCGCAGCAAACGTCCAAACTTCCAGAAATTGGGCCTCTGCTGCCCTCTAATGGTGAAGCCGCCTTGTGGCTCAGACGGTAAAGAGTCTGCCTGCAATGCAGGAGACCTGGGTTTGATCCCTGGGTTGGGAAGATCCCCTGGAGAAGGAAATGGCAACCCACTCCAGTAATCTTGCCTAGAAAATCCTATGGATGGAGGAGCCTGGCAGGTACAGTCCATGGGGGTCGCAAAGAGTTGGACACGACTGAGCGACTTCACTTTGACTTTTCACCTTGCCCCCTAATGGAGGAAGGGAAACCTCTGGAGCTGGCTGCTGGGGCCCCACCAACCTGGGTCCCCTAAAAATGGGGGCTGCGAAGGACCTTCCTGCCCCAGACCTTGTGTTTCCCTGGAGTCTTGAATTTGCTTTCCCGCAGCCTCTGAAGTTCCCTGGCTGCCCTGTTCCCAGGCCGCCACCTTCCGTCCTGCTGTTTCCCCAGTTCCCTTTGTTGCCCATGTTCTGATTCTGGTGCCCTAGTTCCTGGCCCTGCTGGAGTTCTGGTTCCGGAAGGCCTTTGCTGGGTGCCTCGGGCATGTCCTGCATCCGCCAGCGCCCGAGGCAAATGGACATCCGCAAAGGTGTGGTGAGCCTGGCCACAGGCGCCGGGGCCATCTACCTCCTCTACAAGGCCATCAAGGCCGGCATAAAATGTCAGCCGCCCTTCTGCTCTGCCTCACCCATCTGCATCGCCCGTGAGTGTCCCCGCCCTGGGGAGAGGGCTCGGCCCCAGGAGGTATCTATTCCCCAGGTCTCTGAGGGGCCCAAGGGGACTCCTCCACATTCCTCTCTCGTGCCTCTTTCTCACCTCCATCTTCCCCAGACCCACTCTAGAGATGCTGGAGTAGGGTCCCCAGGTAGAGAATGGTGCTCAGGTGCATCCTCAGGAGTCATCTGGCAGGTTCCTAAATTCTACATTCACTCTGGCATCTAGGATGGATAGAAACTTGGTATCAGCAGTTCTCCCCAAGGGAAAACTGGGGGACCTATGTGCCCAGAGCCTCCACTAATCTCTATGACCACTCAGTGCAAAGTTGAGAAAGAAACCCTTTCTGCAAGACTTTGTGTTGCCACCTGCTAGAATATCATTGCCAGTTATGATGAAACACCCTGTATGACTGCCATATGCCAGAAAGTTGTACAACACGTTTTTGTTTATGATATGAATGACGCAGCATTAGATGTGGTGCCCTTGTGCAGTGTGCACCCTGATCAACTGCACATGGTGGTCCTGCGTATGGCAGGAAATCTTCTCTTCAGAAAAGGCAAGGCAGCCTTGTGTCCCAGGTCCCTCTGCCCTGCTTCCCAATCCCCTTCTTTCATCACCTCTGAGTTCACAGCCTGAACCGGTCTGGGGTGGCTGTCTAGGCCTGGCAATCGAGCGAGAGCGACACGGGCGGGACTCGGGTGAGCTCCGGAGGCTCCTCAACTCTTTGGAGTGCAAGCAGGATGCGTACACCAAGAGCATGATCCTACACAGCATCACGCGCTGTGTGTACTTGCTGGAGTCCGAGGTGAGGGAAGGGAGGCAGGAGGCCCCTCCCCGTCAGCCTGGCCCCTGGGGGCTACCAGCGTGTGTCCTGGTACCCCCCTGCAACCCCCCTGACTAGCCAGGCAGTGTCCTGGGACCTGTCTCTCTCAGGGTGGGAGGGGTTGTGTTGAGGGGTCTTGGTGACAGGGTGTGTGTTGGGGGGAACCAGGACCCCTGCTTCTTCCGCCTCTTCCATCTCTCCTGGCACACTCTAGGCATCTGGTTGTACTAACGATGACGTCACGTTGGTGGGCTCCATGCTGGATGACAAGGACAACAGTGTCAAAATCCAGGCCCTGAACACACTAAAAGCTTTCTCTGGCATCAGAAAATTCAGGCTCAAAATCCAGGTGAGCCTAGCAATAAGGGTGGGGCAGAGGACGTGGGGTGTCCACAGGCCGTGGGCCCTTTAGTGGGCCTAGGATGAATGGTTATGTTCCAGAAGTCTGTTTGGGTCTGAGTGTGTAACTCAGAAATATGTTTTTCCTTGGAAATTGGTGGGAAAATGGTGATCACTTTCCCAACAGGGGCACAAAAGTCTTTGAATCCCAGGATAAAACTGAACTCAGTCCCTTGGAGAATCTCTGAACCCCAAACAGAAACCCCCGAGGTTCTTTCTGACGCTAGCCAACTCTCTTGACACCAGCTGGGAGTCCTATAGTTCAGTTCTGACATGTCTCCCTGGGGTTAGTACAGACCCTACCGCTGAAGGCTGAGTCCCATAGGACCGTCTCCCACTTTTGACCGGCCAGCTATAAAGTTGGAGGTTCCCATGACCTCCTCTTCAGACTTGATAATTCACTATAAAGAGTCACAGCATGCAGGAAAATGTTTTACTTACAGTCTATTATAAAAGATACAACTGAGGAAGGACTTCCCTGGTGGTTCAGTGGTTAAGACTCTGCTCCCAATGCAGGAAGTACAGGTTCGATCCGTGGTTGGTAAACTAAGATCCCACATGCCACACACTTCAGAGCAAGGGGGAAAAAAAGATACAACTGAGGAGCGGCCAAATGGAAGAGATGCAAGAGCAGAATGTAGGGGAAGGGCTTCCACGCCTTCTTGAGGCCTGCCACCCTCCTAGCCCCTTGATATATTCACCAACCCAAGGTTCTCCAAACCCTGTCATGTAGGTGTATTTATGGAGGCTTTACCATGTAGGCATAATTGATTAATCATTGGCCATTGGTGACTGAACTCAGTCTCTAGCCCCACCCTTCTCCCCAGAGGTCAGGTATGGGGGTGAACGTTCCAGCCCCCTAATCCTAGCTGGGTCTTTCTGGCCTCATCCAGCAGGAATCTAGGGGTCTGCCTAGAGTTGCCTCATTAGCATAAATTCAGGGGTGACGGAAAGAGGCTCATTATAAAAACCAAAAACACTCCTAGCAGGAAATTGCAAGGGTTTTAGGAACCTTGTGCCTGTAATCAGGGACAAAAACCAGATATACTCTCAGACCACACCCCGTGCTGTGTTGGTCTAAGGCTGGTGCCTGGACCACTAATGTTTTCAGTATCACGGTGCAGAGAAAACAGAAGCCACCAAATGTCAGTTCCCCCAGCGTCCTGCTGCTAGGCTTTCAGGCTTACCTGTTACTCATCCTTTCCTGCTTTCCTGCTGGTGCCATGGAAGAAAGGCGTTCTTCCTGCCTGTGTTCAGTGATCGTCTCAGTCCTGCATCCACCCCCTCCCCTGAGGGCCCCTCTCCTTGATTAAACTGTCTTGTGTAGCCTCCCCTGGCTTCCTCCCGTTAGATTCAACAAGCTCTATTCTTTCCATCTTGAAAGACAAAACTAGAAAACATCTTCCTTGACCTCTAATGACCTCTAATCTCTCTCTAGTAAATGATCTCTCCCAAAATATTTTACTTAAAAATAGCTAAAATATGCAAAACGTGAACATTTTATGCGTGTTTGGTAACAATAAAACACCGGAGCTTCCCTTGTGGTCCAGTGGCTAAGACTCCACATTCCCAATGCAGGGAGCCTAGGTTCGATCCCTGATCAGGGAACCAGATCCCTCATGCTGCACCTAAAGATCCCTGTGCCGGCCACAGCCAAATAAATCAATAATAAATATTTAAAACAAAAACAGAACACACATAATCAGAACTCAGGCTAAGAAATAGAACATGACCGATTGGCTAGATGGCCCCTGGACGCCTCTCCTTAATGCCAGCCTCCTTCCCCTTCAGAGGCAATCATTCCTCTGCATTTTGTTCATCAGTTTCTTGATTTTCTTTGTAGTCTTATCATGTATACATGTGCTATCGTTTTCTAGCAGGCCACAGCAGCAGGCAAAAATAGGTGAAATATAATTGGAATGTTTTTATGCTTCATGGATCTGAAAGTCTGCAGTTTGCATTCTGTGGTTTGTCTTTTCCCTCCAACATTGAAAGATTCATCCTTATTGATAGGGACTGCTCTGTTTCTTTTCCGCTGTTGTGTAGTATTCTAGTTCATGAATATCCTGCAGTTTTATTTATCCAACTGCTCATGGGTAGGTATTTGAGTCATTTGCATATGGTGCCATGAGCATGCGCGTATGCATCACCCTTGGGACATGGGAGACTTTCTCTAGGGCATGTATGCAGTTGTGGGATGGTCAGGTGAAAGGCATGCCCAACTTTTTGAGACGGGCTGAATCAGTTTACACCTTCCACCAGCCCCGGATGAGTGTTCCTGTTGCATCATTTCTTCCCCAACAATCGGTCTTTTCACACTTTAAATTTTTTGCATCAGACTTTCTTTGGAGGAAAAAAAGGTTTTGAAGTCTCTCTGCTTGCTGGCTGCTTCTACTTCATCTCTCAGCCCTCTCAGTGGCCCTGAGGCTGTGATTCTCATGCATATCAGAATTGCCAAGAAAGCTGGTTAAAAATGAAGATTTCAGGGCATTACACCCAGAGAAGCAGTTCAGGGAAGCGTTGTTTTTCATAAGCCCCTCAGATTCCGATGCAAGTGGCGTGGGCACCACTGTCCTTTCTTCCCCCAGGGTCTGCATCCTGAGGACCTAACTCTCTGGGTGAAAGCGGCCACTCCCTCGCCTCAGTTTCCACCTAGATGTGCCCTCCTCTGTCTCTGTCTAAAGCCTGCAGGCTCCCTTGACCTCCAGACCCATGGCCAGCTGCTCCACTCAGTCTGGAGACCCTCTGACCCAACATCCAAATGGAGCTCGCCCCTGTTCCCTGAGCCAGACCACCCTCTTGAGAGAGATCTGATTGCCTCAGTTCCCTGCTGGGTCTTCCTCAAGGCTCTCATCAGAAAATATATAACCAGGGACTTCCCTGGTGATCCTGTGGCCAAGACTCAGCGCTCCCAATCCTGGGGACCCAGATCTGACCCCTGATCAGGCAACCAGATCCCACATGCTACACCTAAAGATCCTGCCAGCCACAACTACAACCCAGCGCAGCCAAATAAAAATACACGCAAAAAATTTTAACGTGTACAACCAGCTACACCTCCCTGCCCACACCCCAGCCATTTACACTGTGTATTTCAAGCTCACTCCCCTCCCAGCTCTTGCACCTGGTGTTCTGCTGCCTGAAAGCCCATGCCAGATTTGCTAACTCCTACCTGCCCTTCAGATCTCAGCAGTCAGTGAGGGATGATGGCAGGAAGGAGCAGGGTACTACTAATGGGAAGTCTGTGCTTCCCACTCCAGGCTTCTGGCGTCCTTCTTAAGTGACTTGGAAAAGAATAGCTTGTAAGGTACCTGCCTTTGGTAATAAGCCCCAAGCATCTGCAGCTCAGAAGCCAAGATCCCTTTTTTCATTCAACAGATGTATACTGAACACTTCCGTCGTGCCTGGGTGGTGTGCAAGGCATATGAGATACAACAGGGAATGGAACAAGAAGGAACCTTATCCCAAGTGAACTTAAATTCTAGTAGAAAGCAAGGCAGGCAATACACAAATAAATGAAGGCTTCCCTCGTGGTCCACTGGTTGAGTCTGCCTTGCAGTGAGTGCCTGGGACATAAGTTTGACCCCTGGTACGGGAAGATCCCACATCCCATGGAGCAACTAAGCCTGAAGGCAACAACAAAGACCCAGTGCAGCCAAAACTAATTAAAAATCAACAAAATCTTAAACAAAAAAAATAAGTGAAACTTACAGTGTTTCATGGGGGCAAATGCTATTGAGAAAAATCAAGAAGAGTGGTAAAGAAGGCTGACATCAGGGTAATGCTGCAATTTCAAAAGAGAAAATCTTTGGGGTCTAGGGCTTGATAAAGAGGTCATAGAAATGACACTAAAAGGACAATCTATAAAAGAAAAATGATAAATTGAACTTCATCAAAATTAAAAACAGTGAAAGACCCTATTAAGAGGATGAAAAGATAAGCTTCAGATTGACAGAAAATAGTTGCAAACCACATATCTGACACAAGACATACCTAATATATAAAGAGCTCTGAAAACTCAATATTTTTAAAAGTCCAGTTAGAAAATGGGCACAAGATATTGAAATGTATCACTGAAGCAGATATACAACTGCAAATAAGCACATGCTGCTGCTGCTGCTAAGTCACTTCAGTCGTGTCCAACTCTGTGTGACCCCATAGACGGCAGCCTACCAGGCTTCCCCATCCCTGGGATTCTCCAGGCAAGAATACTGGAGTGGGTTGCCATTTCCTTCTCCAATGCATGAAAGAGAAAAGTGAAAGTGAAGTCGCTCAGTCTGTCCGACTGTTAGCGACCCCATGGACTGCAGCCCACCAGGCTCCTCCGTCCATTGGATTTTCCAGGCAAGAGTACTGGGGTGGGGTGCCGTTGCCTTCCCCGAAATAAGCACATGAAGAAATGCTTAACATTTAACTAGATACTGCGGCTGCTGAGTCGCTTCAGTCGTGTCCAATTCTGTGCGACCCCATAGACGGTAACCTACCAGGTTCCCCCATCCCTGGGATTCTCCAGGCAAGAACACTGGAGTGGGTTGCCATTTCCTTCTCCAATGCGTGAAAGTGAAAAGTGAAAGGGAAGTCGCTCAGTGGTGTCTGACTCTTAGTGACACCATGGACTGCAGCCTACCAGGCTCCTCCGTCCATGGGATTTTCCAGGCAAGAGTACTGGAATGGGTTGCCATTGCCTTCTAGGGAAATGCAAATTTAACACAATAATGCAATATTACTATATACCTATTAGATGCTGCTGCTAAGTCGCTTCAGTCGTGTCCGACTCTGTGCGACCCCATAGACGGCAGCCTACCAGGCTCCCCCGTCCCTGGGATTCTCCAGGCAAGAACACTAGAGTGGGTTGCCATTGCCTTCTCCAATGCATGAAAGTGAAAAGTGAAAGTGAAGTCACTGAGTTGTGTCCAACTCTCAGCGACCCCATGGACTGCAGCCTACCAGGCTCCTCCATCCATGGGATTTTCCAGGCAAGAGTACTGGAGTGGAGTGCCATTGCCTTCTCCGACCTATTAGATAATCTAAACTAAAAAATTAGTGACAGTACCAAGTGCTGGTGAAGATGGAGAAAAACTGAATCTCTCATATGTTGCTGGTGGGAATGTAAAATGGTAAAGCAGCCACTCTGGAAGATAGTTTGATAGTTTAAAACCAAAAGACTCTACTGTGCAAAACAGCAATTGCACCCTTGAGTGTTTATCCTGGAGAAATAAAAACTTACATCTGTACAAAAACCTGTTCACAGCAGCTCTATTTGTAACAGTCAAAAGGAGAAACAATCAAAATGGCTCTCAGTAGATAAATGAGTATGCAAACTGGTAATCTAGTACTATGGGACATCACTCAGTAATGAAAAGGAACGAGCTATTGATACACACGACATCTTGGATGGATTCCAAGGGCATTATACTGAGTGGAAAACATCAGGTTTGGAAGATTACAAAGTATGCTTCCATTTATATAACCTCAAAATTGACAAAATCAGAGAGGTGGAAAAGAGCTTGGGGGCCTGCACGAGTGAGGGCTGGTTTTGATGGATGGGATAAGTGTGACAATGAGATCACCCACAAGGGTGATCTGTGGCAATGCTGATGGGATAATTTATTGACTGCGATGGTGGTTACATGAATCTACATACATGATAAAATGACACAGAACTATACATACACATTGTACTCATACCATTTCCCTGGTTTTGATACTGTAATTATTTAAAATGTAACTATAGAGGGAAACTGGGTGGAAGGCACATTGGGACCTCTCTGTTTTTGCAACTTCTAGTGAACTTATAATCATTTGAAAATAATTTAAAAACAAAAAGTGTGTTCCATGTGACAGTGGTATAGAGAAAAATAAAAGGGGGGTGGATAAGGAAGGCAGGGATGGGAGTGGTGTTCTCATCTTAGAGAGTGGTCAGGGAAGCCCTCCCACCCCCCGAGAAGGTGACATTAAACAGCAAAGTCTTGAAGGAGGTAAGAGAATATTGGAGGGAGAGCATTCTAAGCAGAGGGACCAGCCTGTGAAAGACCCTAAGATAGATGTGTAAGATGTGTACCCGGAGTTTTCCGGGAATCTGTGGGAGCAGAGGAGAGAATAGGAGATGAGGCAAAGAAGTAATGGGGGGAGCAGGGGAAGACCTTATAAGCCACTGTAAGGATTTTAGCCTTTATCCTGAATGGACCAGCGGCTCTGGAGCAGGGGCAGGAATGTCCAGCCTGTCTGCTATTCTGAGAATAGATGCAGGGGACAAGGCTGGAAGCAGAGAGGAGGAGGAGGCTATTGCAGAAGCCTGGGGGGGATGCTGGCGGCTTGGACCAGGGTGGCGGAAGGGGCATGGCGAGCAGTGGCTTGACTGTTGGCAGGTTTTGAAGGCAGAGCCCACAGGATGTTCTGAAGGGCTAGAAAAGGGTGTGAGAGAAAAAAACGGAGTCAAGGAAGACTAGGGAGTTTTGGTCTGAATAACGGGAAGGCAGGTGTGACCAACAGCGGAGACAGGAAGGGTGGTGGAGAGAGCAGGTGTGGGGATGGGAATGTGTCAACTCAGAGGTTTAGTAAGATTCTGGGAAAGAAGTGGAATTGGCACTTGCATCTGTGAGTCTGGAATTCAGGGAGAGGTCTGGGCTGGAGACAGAAACTTGAAAGGCATCAGCATATGGATAGTCCTTAACACAGTCTGTGAGTCTTTAACAGTGTGTCACTAAGGCAGGGAGGAAGACAGAAGAGGAGGTTGGCGGAAGAACCGGGGAAAGAAGCTTGAGACACAGAAGCCCAGTGAAGACAGATTTTCAAGGAGGCGGGAGGGGTCAACAGGTCAAACCACGGGGAGAGTTTAAGTGGGGAAGTGTCTGTGGGGTCGGCTCAGTTGTCCTGAGTGAAGGCAGAGGGTGGGCTAATGTTGAGGGTCGTCCTGTGAAAGCAGGAAACCCTTCTCTTCTCCCCCCGCCCCTCCCCAGGAACACTCCATCAAGGTGCTGGAACTGATCTCCACCATCTGGGACTCAGAGCTGCACATTGCAGGCCTCAGACTCCTCAACAACTTCCCGCTGCCTGACTTTGTGCATCCACAGCTGCGACGGGTGATGCCTGCCTTGATGGAGATCCTGCAGTCAGACTATATCCTGGCACAGGTGCCTGAGGACGGGGGCCCAGGCCCCGACCCCCTGCCCGGCCCTGGCACAATGCTTAGAGGGAAGAGTAGAGATTCGTGTCATCCCTGCTCAGGCCCACCTGCCTTCTCACGTGCGGCCCTTTCCTTTGCTCAGGTGCAAGCCATACGACTGCTGAGCAGCCTGGCACAGAAGAATGACCTTCTCTATGATATTCTCAACTGCCAGGTGAGAAAGGATCTGAGAGACGGGCCAGCGGATGCTAACAGATATTGGGAAAGGCGGAATCGTAGGTTCTTCAGACAGACTCAGCCCTGACAAGATCAGCTTGTTCCTCTTTCTGCCCCTGCACTAGATACATATTACAGACCGCCCCCCTCCTGTCCTCTCAACAGAATCAGATTTTCCTTTGAGGGACTTTCTGAACTCTGAGAGTCAGGAACACAGGTGACACAAACTAGTCTAGGTATTTTAGTAATAGGGAAAAATTACAACATTGTGAAAAGATTCCTACCATCTAATTAATTAACACAACTATCCCCTCACCTCACATATTTGTTTTTGGTGAGGACATTTATGTTCCATTTTCTTAGCTAACTTCAATTATATAATACAGTATTATTAATATTGACTATAGTCACCATGTTTTATATTAGATCCTCAGATCTTTTTCATCTTTTAGCTAAAAGTATGTACCCTTTTGGGCTTCCCTGGTGGCTCAGACACCAGGGAAGAATCTACCTACAATGCAGGAGACCTGGGTTCAATCCCTGGGTTGGGAAGATCTCCTGGAGGTGGGCATGGCAACCCACTCCAGTGTTTTTACCTGGAGAATCCCCACGGACGGAGGAGCCTGAGGTCTCAAAGAGTCAGACACGACTAAGCACAGTACATGTACCCTTTCACTAACCTTTCTCTGTTTTCCCACACTCCACCCCAGCCCCCAGCAACTACTGTTCTACTGTTTATATGAGTTTGACTTCTTTTTTTCCCCAATATTCCACATGTAAGTGATACCATGCAGTATTTGTCTTTCTCTGTCTGGCTTATCTCACTTAGCATAATGTTCCATGAGTCCATCCATATTGTCACAAATAGCAGGATTTCCTTCTTACAGCTGAATAACTATAAAGAAAAAAGGACATGTTTACCACCACAGTGGAAGATTTGGAAGGTTTTAACTATTGTTTCAGCAATTAATAGATAAATATCTAAAACTGGTAAGGTTACACTTGCTGCAAATAACACAAATAAGCTTAAGCCATTAGATATATCCAGAACACTTGACATTTAGTACATGCACATTCCTCTCAAGTACACAAAATATTTACAAACATTAACCACATGCTAAGCTTTAAAAGGAAGCTCAACAAACGTCCCTGAATCAATATTATCATATCACTCATGTTTCATGACCACAATGGGATTATGTTAGAGAGAGAGATTGAAAACCAAAAGATTCCTACACAGTCGCACCCGAAGCTCAGGTATATTGGGAAGCTGAGGCAATGGGAGGAAGGAAGAACTTTAGAACTTGCCGTGGACTTGACTCCTTGCTGCATTCTGCTCACAGGTGCACTGCAACTTCCTGAACCTGTTCCAGTCCACACAGCCTGGGAGCCTGCTGTTTGAGGTCCTGGTGTTTGCAGAGCGGTTGAGTGAAGGCCGGAGTTCATCCCACTACCGCGCCGTGAAGTGGCATTATAACGAACAGTCTTTACACGAAGCTCTCTTTGGAGATGACTCACGACTGGCAGACCGGCTGCTCGCCTTGGTCATCCACCCCGAGGAGGATGTTCAGATCCAGGCCTGCAAAGTCATAGTCAGCCTGCAGTGCCCCCAGGATGTGGGAATCCGGCCTTCCTGCCCACCCAGTCATTCCTGCTTTAATAACGGGGAATAAAATTACAGACAGCCAATAAATGAGTATGGGAGAGGAGGCTGGGGCACCGTGTCTGTTCTGGGCCTTCCGGAGTGGGTGGAGATTTTAGCCGGCATAGCTGCCTGTCGAAGCGTAGGCTTGTCTCTTCAAACGCATTCCCACTTCCCTGTTTAGCTGGACAGACTCCCTTCTCTTGCTGCTTTTTAAAATTTATTTATTGTGACCAGTCCATGCACATAGCCTGAACCCCTTGCCGTGGAAGTGTGAGCTCTTAACAACGGGACAGCCAGAGAAGTCCCTTATTAATTTTTTTTGAGTGATAATTGTGTATGGTTGATTTATAGTGTTGTATTAGTTTCTGCTATGCGGCAAAGTGAGTCAGTTGCACATATACCTTTTTAAAATTTGTTATTTTGTATTGGAGTATAGCCGATTTACAAACAATGTTGTGATAGTTTCAGGTGAACAGCGAAGGGACTCAGCCATACCTATACATGTATCCATTCTCCCCCAGACTTCCCTCCCGTCCAGGCTGCCATATAACACTGAGCAGAGTCCCATGTACTATACAGTAGATCCTTGTTGGTTATCCATTTCCAATACAGCAGGGTGTGCATGTGACTCCCTAACTATCCCTTCCCCTCATCCTTCCCCTGGCAACCATAAGCTTGTTCTTGAAGCCTGTGAGTCTGCTTTGTAAGTAAGTTCATTTGTATCATTTCTTTTCAGACTCCACATATAAGTGATGTCATATGATATTTCTCCTTCTCTTATTCCGCTCAGTATGACACTCTCTGGGTCTGTCCGTGTTGCTGCAAATGGCGTTATTTCATTCTTTTTAACGACCGAGTAATATTCCATTGTATATATGTACTACGTCTGTGTCCATCCCTCTGTCGATGCACGTTTAGGTTGCTTCCATGTCCTGGCTATTGTAAACAGTGCTGCAATAAGCACGGGGTGCATGGGTCCTTTCAGATCATGCTTTTCTCCTCATATATGCTCAGGAGTAGAGTTGCAGGGTCATACACTAGTGCTGTTTTTAGTTTTTTTAAGGAAACTCCATACTGTTCTCCATGGTGGCTATACCAACTTACGTTCCCACCAGTGGTGTAGGAGCGTTCCCTTATCTCCACACCCTTTCCAGCATTTACTGTGTGTGGATTTTTTTTGTGTGTGTGTGTGTGTGGATTTTTTGATGATAGCCATTCTGACTGGTGTGAGGTGATATCTCGTTGTGGTTTTGGTTTGTACTTCCCTAATAATTAGCAATGTGGAACATCTTTTCAAGTACCTATTGGCCATCTGTATGTCTTCTTTGGAGAAATGTCTATTTAGGTCTTCTGCCCATTTTTTGACTGCTATACCCACTCTTTTCGATTCTATTCCCAGGTAGGTCATTACAGAGTACTGAGTAGACATCTCTGCTATACAGTATGTTCTTACTAGTTATCTATTGTATATATGGTAGTGTGTGTATATGTTCCAATCCCAATCTCCCAATTTATCCCTCCCCGTCTCTTGCTGCTTTTAAATTTGAATGTGGAGCCAGTGCTTTCAGGGAGTTTCAGGGAGAAGGTGGGTTTGGGGACTGAGGCCAGAGATAATCGGTGAGAGACAGTATAGCGCCGGGTTACTTGGAACAGGCTGGGCTACACAACAGTAACAGCAGCTGCCAAATCTCAGTGCTTAAAAATGGCCACGGTTATTGCTTTTCCTTAACACATGCTCCTGAGAAGTCGCTGAGGGGGGTGGAGGGGCAGGAAAAGTGACTTGCTCAAGGTCACATGACTGGCCTGGGGCAGAAATAGGACTGGAATCTAATTTTTACTGGACTTTTTCTTTCATTTTCCTTGGCTTGAGCCCCGTGAGAGGAAACCATGGATTCTAAGCCAGAGTCTGTGGCAGCTGAGAAAGACCTCCATGCTTCTGGATTTTAGAGGCCAGTTTAGCACTGAACTGTGAGGAAATCTGTCCCCACTGGTTTCCTGACCCAAGACCCCATCACTTGAGTGGGTGGATGGTGGGTGGAAGGGTATAGGTTAGGATATGCTGATCAGAGAGCCAGGTTGTTTTTTTTTTTTTTTTTAATGTTTTATTATGAAAACTTGCAAAACGTGGGAAAGTAGAAAACTTTGTGGACACTCATCCAAGCTCAGCAATCATTGATGCAAGATTGATTTCATTTTATCCACCTACTTTTTCACCAAGAGAGCCAGTTCTTACTAAGGGACCATCCTTATCACCATCTCCCCAGGTTTGATCACCATCTGTGGGTGAACGGTCACTACCAGCTCTGAGTCACCAGCTCTCATCTTTCTCCTGAGCTCAGGACTTGGGCTGCTCCTCCCTGCTACTTGGCTACAGTGCAGTCAGCCCAGTGGAACCTGTCAAATGCCAGCATCATCCTACCCACCTCTCTGCCAGCTCCCCCATGTTCCCCTGTCACCAGCAAGGTATGGGGAGTCACCTTAAATTCTCTTCCCCATCACCTGCTCCAATCCCACTGCTTTACTCTCCTCCACGTCAGGACTTCTAGGAAGTCATTCTCCTATTTCTGCCTTCCATCCTCCAGCCCTACACACTGCAAACTAATCTTTGCACCCCACACTGGGACTTACCTGGCAGTGCAGTGGTTGACTCTGTGCTTCCACTGCAGGGGCCATGGGTTTGATCCCTGGTCAGGGAACTAAGATCCCACATGCGATGTGGCATGGCCAAACAATTTAAAAAAAAAAGATCAAAACCCCACATTGCACCATCCTCAAAAACCTTCAGAGGTTCCCCACCACCAAAGTGAACTTTTCTCAGCCCCAAAGCTGTTACCTGATGTGACAAGTGCAAGTGTACCTACATGAAAAGCAGACGGGATTTTGTCCTGGAAGGTATGGTCACTGGAGCCCTTTGCCACATAATAGCACCAAATGAATTCGGTTTGCATTCAAGGCCCTTCAGCATCTGTTCATCCTGCCTGCCACTAGCCAAGCATGTCAACACTCTTCACTAGTCAAACTGGAGCAAACAAGTCACAGCTGACCTAATCCTGTCATGTTTAGTCTTGCCCCTGAGGTTTTGATGCAAACTTCTCCCTGCCTACAGGGCTTGCCTTCCTGCTTTCCCATGGGCTGTGTCCCCATGACCTGTGGTAGTCTAGAGTTTTCTTCAACTATACCTGCTTTTGGAGCTTCCAGCATCACTTCTCATCTGAGTCTCTCATGTGGCATTTGGAAAATTAAAGCTCGGGTCTTATAAATTTTGTTCTTTTTGCAGTAGGTCCTATCTGACTGCTTATAAAAGCCTTGAAGGCAAAGCCTGCTCTGGGCAGGCACATGATTACAATTGGCTGATGGTAATGAAAGGAGATCTGGCAGTGGGCAGTGACGTGGGGTGTGCTGTGTTAGTTATTGTTTGCTGAATAACAAATTATGGGTATCAGTCTAGGTCCAATCAAGAGAAACCACACCATAATTTGAACAGGGAGATTTAAAAATATTGTTAGTCCAATCCCGTTATAAGAAATAAAGAATTGGTTCAGTTCAGTCACTCAGTCGTGTCCAACTCTTTGCGACCCCATGAATCACAGCATGCCAGGCCTCCCTGTTCATCACCATCTCCCGGAGTTCACTCAGACACGTCCATCGAGTCCATGATGCCATCCAGCCATCTCATCATCGGTCGTCCCCTTCTCCTCCTGCCCCCAATCCCTCCCAGTATCAGAGTCTTTTCCAATGAGTCAATTCTTTGATGAGGTGGCCAAAGTACTGGAGTTTCAGCTTTAGCATCATTCCTTCCAAAGAAATCCCACGGTTGATCTCCTTCAGAATGGACTGGCTGGATCTCCTTGCAGTCCAAGGGACTCTCAAGAGTCTTCTCCAACACCACAGTTCAAAAACATCAATTCTTCAGTGCTCAGCCTTCTTCACAGTCCAACTCTCACATCCATACATGGAAAAGCCATAGCCTTGACTAGACGGACCATAGTCGGCTAAGTAATGTCTCTGCTTTTGAATATACTATCTAGGTTGGTCATAACTTTTCTTCCAAGGAGTAAGCATCTTCTAATTTCATGGCTGCAGTCACCATCTGCAGTGATTTTGGAGCCCCCCAAAATAAAGTCTGACACTGTTTCCACTGTTTCCCCATCTATTTCCCATGAAGTGATGGGACCGGATGCCATGATCTTCATTTTCTGAATGTTGAGCTTTAAGCCAACTTTTTCACTCTCCTCTTTCACTTTCATCAAGAGGCTTTTTAGTTCCTCTTCACTTTCTGCCATAAGGGTGGTGTCATCTGCATATCTGAGGTTATTGATATTTCTCCCGGCAATCTTGATTCCAGCTTGTGTTTCTTCCAGTCCAGCGTTTCTCATGATGTACTCTGCATATAAGTTAAATAAGCAGGGAGACAATATACAGCCTTGACGTACTCCTTTTCCTATTTGGAACCAGTCTGTTGTTCCATGTCCAGTTCTAACTGTTGCTTCCTGACCTGCATACAGATTTCTCAAGAGGCAGGTTAGGTGGTCTGGTATTCCCATCTCTTTCAGAATTTTCCACAGTTTATTGTGATCCACACAGTCAAAGGCTTTGGCATAGTCAATAAAGCAGAAATAGATGTTTTTCTGGAACTCTCTTGCTTTTTCCATGATCCAGCGGATGTTGGCAATTTGATCTCTGGTTCCTCTGCCTTTTCTAAAACCAGCTTGAACATCAAGGAGTTCACGGTTCACGTATTGCTGAAGATTAGTGAGGAGTAAACGGACTACCCTTGTAGCTCAGTCGGTCAAGAATCTGTAGCATAGGAGACCCGGGTTCGATCCCTGGGTTGTGAAGATCCCCTGTTGAAGGAAATGGCAACCCACTCCAGTATTCTTGCCTGGAAAATCTCATGGACAGAGGAGCCTGGTGGGCTGCAGTCCATGGGGTCGCAGTCCATGGGGTCGCAAAGAGTCGGGCACAACTGAGCGACTAACAGGAGTAAGATGAAAGTGTTGGTCTCTCAGTCATATCTGACTCTTTGTGACCCCATGGACTGTAGCCCCCAGACTCCTCTATCCATGGAATTCTCCAGGCAAGAATACTGGAGTGGGTACCCATGCCCTTCTCCAGGGGATCTTCCCAACTCAGGGATCAAACCCCCGTCTCCTGCATCCCAGGTGGATTCTTTACCATCTGAGCCACCAGGGAAGCCCAGCAAGGAGTAAAGAGAACTCTAAATACCTGAACAGCAGACAGCAGCAGCCCTTGTGCCCAAGACTAAGGCTGAAACAGAGCATTGCAGGAAGTGATGCCTGCCTCCTACCTCAAGGTTGAAATCTAGATCCTGTTGAAGAGAACAGTCTGTGCCTTGCCAGAGAGCAGAAAGGTCATGTTGGTGTCATGCCAGGGGCACCTGCAGAAGTCTGCCTCCTTATATGCCAGGGAGACCTCTTCTCAGGGATGTGTCGAGCCAAAGGTGCTCAACCCACAACAAAACCGCCTGGGCAGGGTACAGGACCCCCTGCGTACCGCAGGAGCCTGGTGCCGGAGAACCTGTCAGTGCCGCAGGAACCTCCGGCTGGAGAAGCCACGTGCACAGTAGGTACCGGATGCTGGAGAAGCTGCAGGAGGTGGAGGCACTCTGCTGACACTGCTGCCCGAGAGGTAGCGCCAGGAGGACCTGCTGGTTACTGGATTTTGCTGGCCACTCCAGGACCTAGGCACTGGTGAAGCCGTTTGCACTAGAGTCTGCCAATCAAGTACGCTAGAACAGGGAAGCAGAAATATTTTCTTCCTGCCCCATCTCTCCAGTTGTTTTCCTCTTAACAATTTAAAACATCAATAAGAGCTTCTTATCTCTCGGAGGAATTTGGGAGCCATCTTGACTTGGTGCTTCTGATTCAGTCAAGTTGTTCTTGAGGTCAAGTTACATTGGCCAGGCTTGCAGTCATCTGAAGACTTGACTGGGGCTGGAGTGTGACTTCCTAGAAGCCCACTCACGTGGCTGGCAAGTTGGTGCTGGCAGCTAGCATGAGGCCTCAGTTTGTCTACACATGGGCATCTTCACAAGGATGCTTGAGCATCCTTGTGACATAGAAGCTGGCTTCTCCTAGGGTGAATCATCCAAGAGAGAACAGGGCAAAAGCTGCTGTGCCTTTTCTGGCCTAACTTCAGAAGTCATACATTATCACTTTCACCACGTTCTATTTGTTAGAAGTGAGTCTCTAGGTCCAGTTCAGATTCAAGACAAGGGGAGTTAGGTGCTACCTTTTGAAGAGTGTCCAACACTTTGTGAGTATTTAAAAGCCATCAGAGGGTGGCCTAACAGAAGGAAATCCAAAAAGAGTGGATATATGTATATGTATAGCTGATTCACTTTGCTGTACAGCAGAAACTATTATTAAGCACCTATATGCCAATTAAAATAAAAAAAGAAAAAACCTGCCACAGGTGGCATCCATCAACAAGGACTAGGGAATCCCCTGGCAGTCCAATGGTTAGGATATAGTGCTTTCACTGCCATCAAAGTGAATATGTTAGTCGCTTAGTCATGTCTGACTCTTTGCGACCCCATGGACTGTAGCCTGCCAGGCTCCTCTGTCCATGGGATTCTCCAGGCAAGAATACTGGAGTGTGTTGCCATTCTCTTCTCCAGGGGATCTTCCAGACCCAGGAATCTCCTCCATTGCAGGCNGACCCCATGGACTGTAGCCTGCCAGGCTCCTCTGTCCATGGGATTCTCCAGGCAAGAATACTGGAGTGTGTTGCCATTCTCTTCTCCAGGGGATCTTCCAGACCCAGGAATCTCCTCCATTGCAGGCAGATCCTTGATCATCTGAGCCATCTGAGTTCACTGCCAGGTTCAATCCCTGAGATCTGAGAAGTAAGGTCCCACAAGCTGTGAGGTGCCACAAAAAGAAACAAAACAAAAATCAACAAGGACTAGTCTGCACTCAGCAGCTAGATGTGCCTGTTTTCCCCCTGGGAGGTTCTCTGCCAAAGAGAAGAAAAAATTCACACCAATGAGCACCACCCTCCTATCCCATCCCTCAGTCTGACTTCCAGCTGGTTAGCCTGTTTCCTTACCTGCAGAGTTATTTTATCTTTGGGCAATTATTTCTCCAAAGAAGCATCTTTTTCCATCTTTTCAATTGATTCTAAGAAGACTTCAGAGAAGAGATGGGCTTGAATGAGATCTGGAGAGAGGGAAGAGCTTTCCAGGGTGGGAAACTATTATACTTGAAATTTTACCAAAAGGGAAATCAGAGTTTCCTCTGATAGAATTACAAGATGGGCTGGGGTGCTGGAAGATGGTATTTGGCCAGGCAAACTGCCAATTACTCCTGTAACTGGTTTCCTGAGGGAGGCATGTGACAGACAGAGATGAGGTAACCCCAAACCCCACTGGATTGCTTCCAGAAGGATCCCAACACAGGGTCTCATGCAAACAGGGCTGGAGTCCTCAGCTTTATCTTAAGACTTAAAACAGAGCCTCTCTTCTCTAAACTCACATGTTACCGCTGCTCTTGTGTAATCTTCTCCCCTTGAATGTGATCTGGACCTGGTGACTTGCTTCTTACCAATAGGATATGGCTGTCAGGCTTCACCTTGCAGGCCTGCAAGTCTTGTGATTGCCTAGCCTCACGAGTGAAGAAAGAGCTTGGAGACAGTAACAGAGAGATAGGGCATCTTACATGTGTGAAACAAAAGGTCCTGGAGCAACATCCCACCATTACAGCAGAGACCAGGCAGAACACAACAGCCATCTTCGCTACTTGGGGAAGAATGAGGCAACTAGTTATAGGGGGATTGACATCAGGTTGACTCATCAGTTAGTTACCAGGGAAACCATCAGCTGGGGCATGACCCTCATAGTCACTCAGATTAACGACCATCACAAGGAAGGTATTTCCCTTATTAAACTAGTAGGTGGAGCCCTTCCGGCTGAGGGATTAGATCAGCCACTAGCTGGGGCAGGGGGCAAGCACGTTCATGCAAGTAGAATGCAGGTGAAACAGGGTCTGGCTGAGCAGATGTACAAAGAGCAAGAGAACAGCCATCTTGAGTGGCCTGATCATGCAATGGCCAAGTGAGGAACTGTTACTTTAAAGATCAGATTACAGGGACTTCCTTGGTGGTATAATGACTGAAACTCCGTGCTCCCAATCTAGGGGGCCTGGGTTCGATCCCTAATCAGGGAACTAGATCTCACATGCTGAAACTAAGAGTTTGCATGCCACACTGAAGATCCTGTGTGTCACAACAAGGATTGAAGATCCCACATGCCACAGCCAAAAAAGATATTAGATTACAAAACACTGTGACTTCCATCTTGCTTCCATTCTCCTTTTTCTTTCACTGGTTTGTGCTGATGAAGTCAATGGCTGTGTTGTGAGCTATCCTATGGAAAGGACAGCCAACAGCCTGTGAAGAACTGAAGTTGTCGGTCCAACAACCTGCAAGGAACCGAAATCTGCCAACCACCACCTGTGTAAACTTGGAAGTAGCTCCACACTCAAGTGAAGTCTGAAGGTGACTGCATCCCCTGCCGACACCTTGATGGCAACCTGTGAAGAGAGCCAGAGCCAGGGGACCCAGCCAAGTTGTGACTGCATTCCTGACACAGAAATCTGTGAAGTAATAGATGATGTGTTAAGCCACTAACTTTTGGGGTAATTCATTATGCAACAGTAAGTTACGAATGCAACAAGCGACTCTTCCAAGAGTCTTGCCACTGGTTCATTCCTTCCACTCAAGGATGAGAACAAAAATCACCAATACCACACTCAAGTGTGAGACTTTTAATGCCCGTGACCCCTACCCACAAGTAACTATGGCCATTAAAATGTCCTGGGACACAACACAGTTTCCTTTGAGAGGAAAAAAGAAGTGAGTAGAGAGAGCTTTTACCCTCCATGATACCTGCTTCCATGGAGCCAAAGGGTGAACCAAAATGCTATCCTGAAAGGTCTCTTTTTTCTTCTCAGCTGAACTCCCCTCCTCCTAACCCTTTCCTAACCCCAGAGATTCTCAGTTACTGGCATCTTACAACACCTCGCTTCCTTGAGCTGGGCCAAGGACTCCTGTAGCTGAAACTAAGTAAGTGCCTGTCTTTCTTTAAAGTAGGAGGGAAAAGTGAAAAGGTATTTTTTTCACCTAAATGTTTGGCACCTGCCATAGCTTATCTGCCAATGAGTAACAGATTTCAAAATGAATGAGCAGGGAGCAAACAAATAGTAATAGAAAAACAGAGAAATGTGATTTCTTCAAATAGTTTACAAATCATTGTTCAAGATACAGTGATCTAGATACATACAATAGAGTAAAAGGAGGGAAGGAAGGCAGAGAAAGAGAGCTGAGTTCATGAACTTGGGTCCCATCTCTGGCATTTCCTGGTGTTCTATGAGAGCACTGAAGGCACCAGGGTATCGAGGCTGCCAGAGCAAGTGTGGGAACCTCAGCTACTTCCAAGGCAGTGAGCTGGTTCCTAAGATCTGACCTCTGGCTGGAACCTCAGGGAAAATTCCCCAAGGCTGGGGGCACCATCATTGGAAAGAAGGGAGGAGGTGCTATGTAACAGATCCTGTCTCCTAAAATTAGAAAACATCAAGGTTAACTGCCCAGCTCTAGTGTTATACTCTGGGCACATGGCTGGCAAACTTTTTTATTTCCAAGGGTTTTATATAAATTGTGACCCACTGTGGCCCAACCCTGTTGGTCTAGATTGACAAAGAATGACAAAGGGAAATGAATCCTTATTGGAGGGCCTCTACACTCTCATATCACTCTGGGTACTTGTATTCTGGAAGGGGGAGGGTGCTGGAGTCAAATGTGAGTCCAGGAGACAGGACACAGAATGGAGATTGCATGGTTAAGAAGATTAGACAGAGCTCTGTTAGTATAACGTATGGAAGAAAGCATGCTGCTGCTAAGTCGCTTCAGTTGTGTTCGACTCTGTGCGACCCCATAGATGGCAGCCCACCAGGCTTCCGCGTCCCTGGGATTCTCCAGGCAAGAACACTGAAGTGGGTTGCCATTTCCTTCTCCAAGGCATGAAAGTGAAAAGTGAAAGTGAAGTCGCTCAGTCGTGCTTGACTCTTCGCGACCCCACGGACTGCAGCCTACCAGGCTCCTCCATCCATGGGATTTTCCAAGCAAGAGTACTGGAGNCTGAAGTGGGTTGCCATTTCCTTCTCCAAGGCATGAAAGTGAAAAGTGAAAGTGAAGTCGCTCAGTCGTGCTTGACTCTTCGCGACCCCACGGACTGCAGCCTACCAGGCTCCTCCATCCATGGGATTTTCCAAGCAAGAGTACTGGAGTAGGGTGCCGTTGCCTTCTCCGAAATACACACATATACACACACATATTTTAGACTGTGGCCCATGTCTGATTTTTACCCAGGCACATGGCTTCCTAGAGTAGACACTGCATCCCAGTTTTTCTTGCAGCTAGGCTCAGTCATGTGACCATGACTGACTGATGGAGTGGAGAGTGTTAAAGCAAGCAGTCAGGCCCTCCCACACCCACCCTCATCCTTCACTTCATACCTGAAATACGAACAGGTTATAAGGCAATCTTTGAGCAGGCTTTGAAGAGAATGACTATAGATGCCAGCGCAGTGAAACTAAAGCAGCCTGGACCGCTGAGACCATGAGACCCCATTTTCGCCTTGGACTGCATATCCTTGGGATGTTATGGGAAAGAGAAATAAAATTCTGCCTTATAGTAAGCCATTGGTTCCATGGTTTCTTTTGCTGCAGCCTATTTGTATATCCTACAGCTCTGTCTTGGTAAATGAAATTCTGCTGTTAGTAATTTACTTGTTTCATAATTTTCTTATTAGACAAATATTTTTCAAGCTTTGAGTGCCCTTTCTGTATCCTCTTAAGTAGAAGCTGGCAGGTGAGCACAGAGCTGGGTACCCGGGATGGGAGCAAGTTGGGTCCATCAAAGAGTAAACTCATCTATCCGCCCATCTTTCCTAGGACCATCTCTTTAAAAAAATTTTTTTATTTTTTTTGCCAAGCCATGTGGCATATGGGATCTTAGTTCCCTGACCAGGGATTGAACCACTGAACTACCAGGAAATTCTCTCCCAGGACCATTTTTTGCCTTGGTTTGCACAAATGGCAGTTATCATCATCTGTCTGTGAAGCAACTGTTTTTAGAGGGGGGGAACTATGGTTGCTGTGGAAACTGGAAGGGGGCGAGCAAGTTCAAGTGACCAATGACTGAAAGAGGACAGAGCTCCTCATCAGCAGCTCCTGGACCCTGGGCATCAGTTCAGTAAAGACTGACAATGGCACGGAGCAGAGGGAGCATTCCCTCTGGACTGTGGCTGGAAGGAGATGACAAGGGAGCAGGAAGTAGAAGCTCACCTTTCTGAGAGTGCACCAGGGTGGGTGTGCAAGTTGGTGAGGGAGAAGATTGTGAGGCATGGGCTCTCCCTAACAAATTCCAGGGGTGGGGAGGGGGGAGCGGGCAAAACCCCTGATCAATGGAGATGTGACTTAAATTGAAAAAAAAAAAGTTAAATATGTATGAAAGAGAAGCAGGGAGTTCCCTGGTGGTCCAGTGGTTAGAACTCTGTGCTTTCACTGCCAAGGGCGTGGGTTCAATCCCTGGTCAGGGAACTCATGACATGGCCAAAAAAAGAGAGAGACAGAGAAGCACAGAAATCAAAGCATAGGTTGGCATTCAAAGTGATCTGTACCTGTAAACATTGAAAAGTTTTCTTATAGAGAGAAATCGACCTCCACCCCATTCAAGTAACCCGTGCCACATCCAGACATTTTGTCCCACTGGTGGCTGCTGTAGATTGACTAGTTTCGGCCTTTGTTCCAGCGCCTCCCTGGACCTTAGGGCTGGAAATGTGGGAGACATTTCTCTTTTTTTTAGGCCCCTGACAGATAGAGCAAATACAGGCAATACTTCTTGATGGCAGCTTCCTGATTCTGAGAGCACAGCTAAGGTGTGTGTTTCCTGGGGCCCACAGTCACACCAATGGCCTCCTGACTCCCATCCTGCTAATGGTGGCAGAGTTGGTAGCTTCCTTGGCAGCTCAGTTTTAAAATAAATTTTATTCCAGGAAGTTCAGCCTAGATTCTACCCCTCAAACCCTTTTGAAGACTTTAAAAGCCCTCAGTTACTATATTTATCCCTTTCTGCTTAAAATAGGCACAGTGGTGTCTGTTATCTGCAACTGAACTCCGATGATGAAGTGCCTAACACAGAGTAAGTGTCGCTAAAATGCTTGTCGAATGAGTGAAGGAATGGGCAATGGAGGCTGCCAAGGTATCTGCAGTGGGTTGGGCAGTCAAGCTAGTTGGACTCAATACGGACATAAGTGGGCAGTGAAATCAATTTGGAATTCTGATCGATATTTTTAAAAATTTTTATTTTTTAAACTTCTTATTTTGTATTGGGGTACAGCCAATTAACAAACAATATTTTTATATTTTCCGTTTCAGATTAACAGTTAAGGGACTCAGCCATATATATGCATGTACCCATTCTCCCCCAAACTCCCCTCCCATCCAGGCTCCCACATAACTGAGCAGTTCCATGTGCTATACTATGTGCTGTGGTCCTTGCTGGTTATGCATTTTAAATATAGCAGTGTGTGCATGTCCATCTCAAACTCCCTGTCACTTCTCCCATCCTTCCCCCCAGCAACGATGAGTTTCTAATCGACATTCTGAAAAGATGAAATAGAATAGAAAATCTCAGAGCAGATCACATATAGTAAATGTTAGTATTCTTTTGTGAGACTTGTTTCATACACATATACACGTTACATATGTGTATACACACACTTACACACACACATTTGCAGTGATAGTTATCCAAATATTCAACTAACATGACAGAATCAGTCAGTTGGAATGGATGCCAACAATATCTACCGATTCTCTGAATACCAGTATAAAAAGCATCTTTGTAGTAAAAAAAAAAAAATGATTGAAACCCAGTGGTCTATGGAACATACCTTACGGCTTTTGCGGGGGTAGGAGGCAATGGGCACATGTTTCTGAGGACCCTTCCCTAGCCACTGCCCCTGGCTAGAGAAACTTAACCATGATAGATTTCTGCATCTGGAGGCACAGCAATCCACCTGCCCACCAGCATCCATTCCCATCCCAACCCCTCATGTCCCTGTCTCTGGGAATCTGTTCTGACCAGGCTTCACAAAGTCCTGCCAGTAACAGTCCCTGGCCCCCTGGCTACATTGCTTGACCCATCTGGGGCCAGTTGAGTCTTCTGGGGTTTTGTATAATGGGTGCTGAGGGGAGGGGCTTGGGGCTTTACACAGCTTTGCCCACACCCTGCCACTGTCCAGAGAGACAGCCACCCTCCCAAGAGACAGACAGACTGAGGCCCCCACAAAGGCTAAAGCCAAGGAGGAGACATCTAATATCGGGGAGTGTGCCCCTGGGCCCCTGAGGCCAGCCTCACACAGCTGCTGGCCCAGTGCTGTTCCTTTGGGTTTTATTTTCAAAACAAGTTAGTCTTGCATTTCTTTGAGGTGTATCTAAAGGAGTTGTGATTACATCATGGCTCCTTGGGGAGGTCAGAAACACTCTTTGTCCAAGCGACTAAGTACGGTTGTGGCTCAGAGGCTCCACCAAGTCAGAGAAGAATGAAGCTCCCATCCGCGTGGGCAGTGCAGGCCAGGCGCCAGGTTGAGCTGCCTCTCTGTCACCTGAAGCTGCACGGAGATCTCTGAGGAACCTCGTCATGAACATTTCCCCCAAACACAGAGGCTGTGGGGAACCCTCTGTGGCCCCTCTGAGGAGGCCTCCATCATATGCCAACTTGTCGAGATGCTCTCGCGGGAGGAGAGCAACGCAGTAGCACACGGGCCACCAGGTGTGACTACCCACTTCTGTCCTCCAGGTAGACACCTCAGGGTCCAAGAGCTGGCTACAGAGGTTCCCTCCCTCCTCCAGAGGGAGGAGGCGAGGCTGTGGTCAGCTCTGTCCTCTCCCTCCAGGCCTGTCTTCCCCACTGAGCTGACTGTGTGTGTGTGTGTGTGTGTGTGTGTGAGAGAGAGAGAGAGAGAGAGAGAGAGATGACCTGAGGATGGGTGTGAGGTAACTTCCCTTAGGACTGGGCCTCTGCCTCTCTCAGGAGACCCCTGCTGTCTTCACAGAGCAGCAGAGAAGCGCCACCCCATGAAACCCCTGGACCCCAGGCTAGGTCCGACTCCAGCATGGCCACCATCAGCCCAGCTTTTCACTGAGGAGTCACCACAACTGGGGATACTCCAAGGTCCCCCAAGTTCCCTGGAGCACTGACCACCCCAGACTCCACCCTGCATCCTCGTAAGCAGAGAGCCAGCCTGTCCCCTGCTCATTCTCACCTCCAAACCTTTGTCCCTCTGGACTCCTGCTTGTATGTTTAGTTTGGCCAAGTCTTGCAGCTTGTGAGATCTTAGTTCCACAACCAGGGATTGAACCCAGGGCCCCAGCCGTGAAAGTACCAAGTCCTAGCCACTGGACCGCCAGGGAATCGGACCCCTTCTTGCAAGCCTTTACTCTCAGCCTGCTCAAATCGTAGTCCCCCTTCAAGCCCTCGTGGAAGAGCACTGTCCCCGGCTGCAGGCTTCTCTGCCTGTCCTGGGCGCGAGAAGGGCCCCGGCGCCTCCACCCCTGTACCCATGGACACGGCCTGTCCTCTTCCCCAGGAAGCCTTGGCTGTGCTCTCTCTATTTCCCAGGCTCTTTCCAGCCTCTGCTCATCGTTCTCCTCAGACTCCCTTGAGCATTCCTTCAGGAATGAGTAGAGAAATGGATGATTTTTTTTACCTAGGGCAGTTTTCAGCAGATTTCTATTTTGGATTTCCCAGATTGATTAAAAGCTCCAAAAATTTTAAGAAACTGACAGAATTTGTGTGTGTGTAAAAAATATATACATATATAATATATTGGCCAAGAAACAACATGGAAAACCAAATAAAACTACTAGTATTGTCTTATTTTCCACTGTTCCATAAAAATGCATTGGAAGGCCAAGAAAGTAGGAAGGATGTAATTTCAGAATAAAGAATGGTTCCTTAAATATGTTTAACGACAAGAACGAAAACCACGTTGCCCTAGTTTTTTTCCATTTTGCTCTAGATCAGTGAGAATATTGTTATGGAAACCAACAGAAAGATGCAGGGAAGGAGAAGACGCTGGAGGGCATCTGAGAATGAAAGAATGGATGGGGAGGGGGAGGAGGGCTGGTTGCAAGGGTGGGAGAACAGAGGACCACCAGCCAGGCCCTTCCTGCCCCCTTCTCCTCATATGAGACTGGGCTGCCAAAGGGCAGAGCTGGAGCCGCTCTCACGGGTCAGGTGTCTCAGGGACCCTAGTAATCTGGTGCCCACCCCCTCACCCTGCACATGTGTCTTGGATTTGTGCCTGTGACCAGTGCCGGCTGGATTTGGGAAACAAGCCATCGGTGCAAAAGAAAGGGCACAGGACTTGGAGTCAGGAGCCTGGGTCCAGCTCTGGCTCTGCTGAGTCACCTGGGGAAGTCCCTTCTGTCTCTGGGCCTCAGTTTCTTCACCTTAAAATGGAGGCACTAGTGAGTCTTCCCTAGTGGCTCAGATTCCACTGCAGGGGGTGCAGGTTCAATCCCTGGTCAGGGGACTAAGATCCCACATGCTGTGAGGCATGGCCAAACAAAAGAATACTTTTTAAAAATGAAGGCTCTATCAACTAGACTTGAAAAAAATTTAAAAAGAAAAAAAAATCCCTGAAGTTTCTGAACCAGTCTCTGAAGCTAACGCAGTCCCATGCCTTAAAAAAATATTTTTTTTTTTTTTAGGGAATTTAGAATTTCAGGGGCTTACCTCCCCCTCGGGGCCATCAATAAGCCTCTCTGAGGTTCCTGGGCCTCGGATCAAGAATTCCAACCTGCCAGTCTTGACACACAGTCACACAGTCACTGGTCTCTTGCCCCCAGATTAGTTCCTTTCCTGAGCAGAGACACTATTTACCTATTATCAACCACTCACAAGGCAGGGCCAAATACCTCAGGGAAGAATTATTATACCCTGGGGCCCCTCTTGGGTTCACAATGAGCTTTATAGACAGGAAACGAAGGATGACAGAAATTCCTTTAAGGGACAAAGACTTCTGGCTGCCCACAGCAGGAGGGCATGGGGAGAGCTTGACCTCAGGAGCTAGAACGCCCTGGGTTGATATCGCGTCCTGTGACTTAACTGTTATTTGGGCAAATTATTTTACCTTGAGCCTTTGGGTTCTTCACCTGTAAAACGGGCAGCGGAAACGACAGTAGACGGTAACGCGTCTAGGACTTGGATTTCCCAGCCTCCCTTGCGGAAGGTCGGGGTCACGTGACTTGTTGTGGCCAACGGTGTGCGTGGAAGAGGCAGCTGTCAGGCCTGGCCGAGGCACTGAGGTGTCCAGGTCCCTGCTCCTCCTCTCTCTCCCTTCCTCCATAAGGACCCTGGGGGCCAGTCTTCCAGCTGATGTGGCTATGAGATGGAAGAGAGTCTTCCTGCCCCATATCAAAACTTACATGCCTGACAAGTAATGCATGATTGTGCCAAGCCACTGAAATTTCAAGAGCTCTCTGTTATGACAGAATGTGGTAATTACCATGACTGATACAGGGAGGGCTGACAGAGATCTTGGACACAAACCCCTCTGAGGACAGTGAGGGGCTGTTCTTCCTAAACCCTCTATAATAGTCAGCTCACATTGCCACAGCAAAACACTGTAGTCTGGCCTAGTCTCTTACCCTCTGGAGGCTAAAAATCCAGGTTAAGGATGGTCCGGTTCTGGTGAGAATTCTCTTTCTGGCTGGCAGACAGCTGCCTTCTCACGGGGTCCTCACATGGCAGAGAGAGAGAGACAGTAAGCTCTCTGGGGTCCCTTCTCATGAGGGTGCTAATCCCATCCTGAGGGGACCCTCAGGGCTTCATCTAACCTTGATTATGTCCCAAAGGCCCCACCCCCAAATCTCATCACACGGGGGGACAGGGTGTCAATTTAAGAACTTGGGAGAGGGGGGAAAACTCAGTCTACGGCACCCCATCAAGTCAGGGCTCCTCAGATCTTAAGGGCCAGATTTTACACATATTTAAAAATTTCATTATATTTATTTGCTCTTGTCTTGCTGCGCACAGGCGCTCTCTGGTTGCAGAGTGGGGGCTGCCCTCTCGTGGCGGTGCGTGGGCTTCTCACTGAGGTGACTTTTCTCGCTGCAGAGCACAGGCTCTAGGGAGCCGGCTTGGTGCTGGTGGTGCCCGGGCTTAGTAGTTGCCCTGCGGCATGTGGGATCTTCTCCAAGCGGGGATCGAACCTGTGGCCGTGCGTTGGTAGGTGGATTCTTAACCACTGGGCCACTGGGGAAATCCAGGAGCCAAATTTTAAAAGCAAAGAAGCAGCCCAGGGTGAGATGAGGTGGGAGTTTCATCCAGAGGGAAGAGACAAAGCAAGTCTGCCTCCCCCAGGGCCCATGATTGCTGCCAGCAGCTCTCCCCAAAGAACCCTCCTTTTCCTTCCCAGTCTTCCGGTCCTCCATCCTGCCTTCATACCAAGGTGGCTGAGTCACATACGATTCACAAATTCTTAGACACTTCATTGACTTCTTAGAACTGGGAGACCTCTAGGTCTTAGAGGTCATCTTCTCTTGGCTCCTGATTCTTACAGACCACATGTCTGGGCCTGGAGAGGGTGTGGGAAACACCAGAGGTCCAGGCTGGCTTGTCCAAAACATAGGTAGGCAGTTTGGTGCCACAAAGGCAGAGAGAGAGTCTGAATATCAAGAAGCCAGCTGTTTTCATTTCAGCCCATAAATTTCGCATAATTTTGCAAAATAAAGTCTTAGTTTACAGTTTTAAGTTTTTACTTGTAAGTATTATACACAGAGAAGGCAATGGCACCCCACTCCAGTACTTTTGCCTGGAAAATCCCATGGACGGTGGAGCCTGGTGGGCTGCAGTCCATGGGGTCAGGAAGAGTCAGACACGACTGAGCAACTTCACTTTCACTTTTCACTTTCATGCCTTGGAGAAGGAAATGGCAACCCACTCCCGTGTTCTTGCCTGGAGAATCCCAGGGACGGGGGAGCCTGGTGGGCTGCCGTCTGTGGGGTTGCACAGAGTCGAACACGACTGAAGTGACTTAGCAGCATTATACACGGAAGGCCCCAGGGCTCCGAAAATCCGATTATCTGGCCCAGGTTCTCATTCTTTTCCGCGGTCTGAGAGCTTCCTGGGAGCTAGAAAGGGTTTTCGCGGGGTTTGGCCTTGGCTCCCGAGCGGCCTGTGACCATTAACTCCCTCATCCTCCGCCTCCAGCCCAGAGCGGCCGCGGGGGCACCGGTCACGAGGCCTCCAAGGGGTTTCTCCCCACCGCCCCTCGGCTTCGCGGAGCCGCCGCACCTCTGCCTCCCAAGCCTATGGCCTTGGCCATCGCGCTCCTCCTCTCGGGGGTCCTGCTCCCCTGCTGGGGAGAGTTCGCGCTCTTTAAAAAGGGATCTACAAAGGTGAGCCAAGAGACGTTTCAAACCTTCCGTTCTAGCCGAGGGAGGTGGCCGGGGCATCACTCTCCATCTAGAAGGGGCCAGTTGGGTTTGGAGAGAGAAGTGGGGGACGGGGCCGATCCTGCCCCCCAGTCATGCCCTGCACACTTGCTCTAGCGTCTGCCCCTCTCCGTGCCCTTTTAGGCACTCAGCTTTCCTCCTTTTCCTTCCTCGTCTTTCTCTCCACCCCATTCTCTGTCCCTTCCCCATCCCCCACTAAAGTGTGATGGGGAGTATTTGGTCCTTCCACACAGGTGACCCTTTGGGACCCACAGAGGTCAGGGGGTCCCCCAGGAAAGAAGAAGCAGAGGGAAAAGTCCTAACTTCCCCCTTCCTCTCCCCTGCTCCTCTGAGTGCAGTGGGTGGGAGGGGGACGTGGGGGTGAACATCTTTAGGACTTCTCTTTCTGGATCCGTGGGGCTTTGGCAGTGTCAGGGGACCCCCCCCCCAACACATACACGGCCAGAGAGCTGGTGACCTAGGGGTTGTTCCCACAGGCGAATGGGGCTAGGTGCTCCCACCACTCTGAGTGTTTCAGTGACTGCTGTCTCGTCAACTTGGACTCCGGTGGCGCCTTCTGTGCCCCTCGGGCCAGAATAACCATGACGTGCTTGCCCCAGGTGAGACCCTGCCCCCGCGGGGCAGCCCCTGCCGGTACGTAGGGTGGGGACGGTTCAAAACCCCCGCATGGCTGCATCTGCTTTTTTCACCCTTTGCTTGAAGCGGCCTTTCCCTCTTCTCCACCTGACAAACTCCTGATCCTCCTGCAATGCACCTCCAGGCGCCTCCTCCAAGAACCCTTCCCTCCTTGGAACTCGCATACCCTCGGGACCCACACCCTCAGCAGAGCATGTATCCCCCTGATCTGTCTGCCTTCTGTCTGCCTCCACCACTGGTCAGAGTTCTGCAAGAGCAGGATTAAAGCATATTCACTTTGGAACCCCTTACCCCCCAGCTTAGTGCCTGCACGTAGTAGTTGCTCAACAAACATTTATTGCATGAATGAGTATCTCTACTCTAACATCACTGCCGCAGAGCAGGTGGGAAAAGACCTCCCAATCCATCCCTACCACGCTGCCGCAAGGACTGAATTTCTTGAGAGGACCTGCCCGGGCAGGTCGACGGTTTCGGGATTGGATTTGAATTTAAACCCTGGCTTTACCAACCCCTGTCTTTGTGACCTTAGACAGATAATTTCTGCTCTCTGAGCCCTAGTTTCCTCATCTGTAAAATGGGGATAAGGTACCCACCCGACCAGCTTGTTGGGAAAAGTATGTGATCGTGGCAATGATGGTGCTCAGTGAAGCATGGTTGTTATCATCTGGTGGAAATGCAGGGAGCAGAACGCACAGTATGTCTTGTTCTTGCTTGCCTTTTTTCTGGCCCTGGGCCCAAACCTTTCTAGGGAGGCTGGGCTCAGTCTCCATCTCTCTTTCTGGAGAACTGCCAGTGCTCAGGGAGACAGCCAGGTCCCTCCTGTGGCCTAACTCTACAGCTGAAGTAGCCAGAGGGTCTTTTCATTATGGGCACTTAATCTATGTTGTTTTGTTTAATTCCCTCAACGACAAATGGGGTTACTATTATTTCCTTAAAAAAAATTATTTATTTGACTGCACTAGGTCTAAAGATCCTGGCATGGGGGAATCTTTAGTTCTGGCATGTGAACTCTTAGCTGCAGCATTTGGGATCTAGTTCCCTGACCAGGGATCTGGGCCCCTGCACTGGGAGCTCAGAGTCTTAGCCACTGGACCACCAGGGAAGTCCCTTAGTATTCCCATTTGACAGATGAGGGAACTAAGACAAAGAAGCTTGCCTGAGGTCACAATGTTATGAGCAGTAGAGCTGTCAGACCTCAAGTCTGTCTCCATCACTTGGGCTCTTGCTTCTGCTCCCCAAGAAGTTTAAGCCTCCTTCTTCCGTGCTCCTTGGTGGCTTTCAACTCTCTCACCCATTTTCTGCAGACCAGGAGCGCCATCAACATATTATGTCCCTGCCGAGTAGGCCTGAATTGCATACACAAGGACCCAGACTGTAGACGTCGGTGCCGTTTGATCTAGAGGAGGATGCAGTCTGGTCACTAACACCCTCCTCCCACCCCTCCTTGAGGGGCCTCATCTTGCTCAAAAGACATTAAAGTCACTTCCTGGCTCTGGTCTCTGTCTGTGCTTCCTGGGAGAGGGAACCAGATAGGGATTGTTCTGAAAGAAGAGACATGATAGAGCTTCCCATGGTTTGGCCCTGTCTGGAAGCTTGGTGGTCTCAGGGGGAAACTGTGGGAAGGGAGTGGGCTTGTGGGGGTGTAGTTGCTGGGGGAGGGAAAAGGGATGGATTGGAATTTGGGGATTAGTAGATGCAAACTCGGAGAAGGCAATGGCACCCCACTGCAGTACTCTTGCCTGGAAAATCCCATGGACGGAGGAGCCTGGAAGGCTGTAGTCCATGGGGTCGCGAAGAGTCTGACACGACTGAATGACTTCACTTTTCACTTTCATGCATTGGNCAACCCTGGGTCGGGAGGATCCCCTGGAGAAGGAAATGGCAACCCACTCCAGTACTCTTGCCTGGAGAATCTCATGGAGGGAGGAGCCTGGTAGGCTATAGTCCATGGGGTCGCAAAGAGTCAAGACACGACTGAATGACTTCACTTTTCACTTTCATGCATTGGAGAAGGAAATGGCAACCCACTCCAGTGTTCTTGCCTGGAGAATCCCAGGGATGGGGGAGCCTGGTGGGCTGCCGTCTATGGGGTCGCACAGAATCAGACACGACTGAAGCGACTTAGCAGCAGCAGCAGCAGATGCAAACTATTATGTATAGAATGAATAAGCAACAAGGTCCTACTGTATAGCTCAGGGAACTCTGTCCTGTGATAAACCGTAATGGAAAAGAATATGAAAAAAGAATATATATGATGTATAGCTGCATCACTTTGCTGTGCAGCAGAAATTAACACAGCATGGTACATCAATTATACTTCAATCAAAGAAATGTTTAAAAATAAAAAAACTGAGGCTCACAGAGCTACATGACTTACCCAAGTCTCACCATGGTATATTTTCTGCTGCAAGTATCCAAAAAATAAAACAGTTGCAACTGGTCTGGATGCTGAGGGAATTCGTTGGTGGTCAGAACTGCAAGTGCAGTAGCAGGTTGGCCTCGGATCTGGTTGAATTCGGTAGCTCCATGGCCCTCTGGCTGGATTCCTTCCCAGTAGCTGTAAAAATTCCAGGTGTCACGTAATAATAACAGTTAAGATTTATCAAGCACTTACTATGTTCCAGACACTGTGCAATGTGTTTTCTTATCTGTATCAACTCATCTTATTGTCACAACAAAGTTATAGTCGGTACTATAATTATCCCTAGTTTAAGAATAGGCGTTGAGGCTCAAAGTATCCTTCTTAAAGGTTCCGAGTAGGAGTGGGGCTGGGGTTGGACCCCAGGCTGTCTCGCTCCACAGGGCAGGGTCTTAACCACAAATCTACCTCACATATGGAGAAATCAGGCTCCCCAGGGAAAGGAAACATCTGTGTCACAATTCTCAGCAAACATCCTAAGACTGATTCTAGCTGGATTAGTCCTCTTAGTCTGCATACTCAACCCTGACCCGCTCTCCTATGTCAGACTGGAACGCTGAGTCTCTACCTCAACCCCAGTTCAGTCTGCTTCGGGGTCACCTTGCCCTGGACCCACTCACCACTGCTCATTTGACATAAACACAGTGTAATTCAGAGATCCTTTGCATCACCCCGAGATCATAAATTTCTTTTTCTCCTATTTCATTATAGCTCAATCATTTCCCTCATGTCACTAAAATATTTTTTAAAACAGCAATGACTTGCTGCTGCTGCTGCTAAGTCACTTCAGTCGTGTCCGACTCTGTGCGACCCCATAGACGGCAGCCCACCAGGCTCCTCTATCCATGGGATTTTCCAGGCAAGAGTACTGGAGTGGGGTGCCATTATGACTTGCTACTATGTTTAAAATAGATAACTAAGGAGGACCTACTGTATAGCACAAGGAACTCTACTCAATGCTCTGTGATGACCTCAAAAGGAAGGAAATTCAAAAAAGAGGGGATATATAGATACATATAGCTGATTCACTTTGCGGCATAGTAGAATCTAACCCAACATTGTAAAGCAACTATTCTCCAATAAAAATTAAAAAAACAAAAAACGCAGTAGTGACTGCCTAATTTTATTTTGTATGTGGACCGTATCTGCTTAACTATTTCCCTATGAGTAAACAATAAGATCATTTCCAAGTCCAAACCATCTGTGTTCTGTAGGACACAACTTTATGGCTGCAAAAGCAAAATCCTGTTCTAATGATGGCTTCAGCAAGGTGGATGCTTTGCCTCTCGCCTGGAGATTGGGGGGAGGCTGGCTGAGGCTCTGCTGGGAGAGGTCATGCGCCCCCACCTCCTTCCACCTTCTTGCTCAGTCACCTGCTGCTCTGTTTCCTTCCGTTTTTCCCCTTAATTTTTTTTTTACCACACGACACACATAGCAACGTCATATTGATATAGCACCTTGGCATAAGTGTAGAAGGGTCTCAGGCCCTAAAGAGGCTCTCCTGAGGGCAGAAGGCACCCACATCTCCAGACACAGTAGTTGGGAAGCCCTGCCTCAAATTGTTTCTTTCCTTCAGTAGACAGAGATAGTGCACCATCTTAACTGGGTCCACCTTCCAGTTAAGATGAAAGGGGGTAGAGGGGCAGCAGGCAGCTCACCCTTCCTAAAAGGGCAGCAGGAATTACTTTCACTTACACCCCTCTGGGCAAAAGTTGGTAGTGGCTCAGATGGTAAAGAATCTGCCTGCAGTGTGGGAGACCTGAGTTCGATCTCTGCGTCTGGAAGATGCCCTGGAGAAGGAAATGGCAATCCACTCCAGTGTTCTTGCCTGGAAAACTCCATGGACAGAGGAGCCTGGCTGACTACAGTCCATGGAGTCACAAAGAATCAGACAAGACTGAGTGACTAACACATTCATTTTCAGGCAAAAGTTAGTCCCATGGCTGCAGCTAGCTGCAAGGGAAGCTGGGAAATGTAGTTTTCATCTGGACATCCGTGTGCCCAGCTAAAGCTTTCAGGGTTCTGTTATTAAAGGACAAAAGGAGAGTGTGTAGTGGGAGCAATTTGCTGTCACAAAACCCTTTATTATTATTTTAATAAGCCAGGAGAGCTTGGCTCCCAGGATCCAGAGCTAATGACTGTTAGGCAGCTCTAGTCAGGTTGTTTGGTTGTTGATTTGTAGTTCTTCATATATTTTGGATTGTCACTTCTTATTGGCCATATCATTTGCAAATATCTTCTCCCATTTTCAGTATGTTGTCTTTTCATTGTTTTGATGATTTCCTTTGCTGTGCATAAGTTTTTATCTGCTATAGTCCCATTTGTTTATTTTTGCTTTTGTTTCCCTTGCCTGAAGAGTCACAACTATTAACAGAAAGATACTGCAAAGACCAGTGCAAACACTTGTCTGTGAATTTTATGGTTTCAGGTAGGAAGACTTCTTTGGGGGAGGGGCATGCTGCATGGCTTTCAGGATCTTAGTTCCTTGACCAGGAAAGGAACTCATGCCCCTTACAGTGTAAGCGTGGAGTCCTAACTGATAGATGGCTAGGGAAGTCCCAAGGAAGACTCCATTTTTGATTGGCCAGTGATATCTTTTGAGCCTTCACACCCCTTTTGCCCCACATCTAGGCCAGCCGATAACAGCCCCCCTCCCTCCCTTGGTGCTGGTGGGAGATGCAAACTACACAAACCCCAGCCTGCTTGGGGGGACCCGCACCCTGGCCCCATCTCCTAGCTACAGTGAACATCAAAGCCGCCCAGCCCTCCATCCCTACCACTCAGACCCCCATGCACCTGGCCTGCTGTCCCCGGAAAGGTCCATTATTCGAGTGGTAAACCTTTTCATGCTGTTTTGATATATGTGACATCATCCATTCCAACATCCAAATCAGTTCTGGGCGGGGGTTGATTTCATCCTCCAAGAGGCACCTAGAGAACCCGGATCGCTCAATTGCTTTTCAGAAACTATGACTTCAGGTTCTGCAGTTCTCGTTCCCTTCCACGGCTGGGTGACCGGGGACGCTCTGTGGCTGGGAGAGGCCTGAATGGCTAAGTCACCACCTGGAGGATGGTGGTCCTGGAGAATGTCCTGATTCACAGCTGACATTGCACAAGCAAGAAACCTGCTTGTGTTGTGTTAAGCCTCTATGCCTCCTGGGTGGTCTGTTTCCGTGGCATTTCCTTTCCTGCCATGATTGTTGTGTGTTAGACTGTCTCTTGCCCGTCTGCCCGCAGCATTACCACCTGTTTCCACTCTCAAGACTCAGGCACTTTGTTCTGATTATCGGCCGCCAGACTCCCAGTTCCTGGCTCCCAGTTCACGTGTTCTGAGCTTGTAATCCTCATGCTCACGGAGAAAGCCTACGGAAATGTGCCCAGGCGACCGCACTTTCACAGGAGAGGGAGTTACTGGAATTCTCAGGGAAGGTCTCTAGAGGAAGGGAGTGGAAAGATAAAAACCAGAGTCTAATCTGCTGTTATTTGATAGCTTTGTGACTTTGAGAAGTTTGGCAACTTCTCTGGGCCTTAGTCACCTCATCTGTGAAACAAATATTCATGATGCTATTTGTTAACAATAACATGCAATCGGATAGGATGAGAGAGTCTTTTGAAATCGTTCTGAGACCTTCTACTGTATAGATAATGACAACAGCTTTTGCTGATTGGGTGCCTACTCTATATAGGCACATTCTATTGTAGGGGGTAAATAAGTAAAATATTAATATATTCCACGTGATCACCATCTGAGGACAAAAAAAAAAATAAGGAAGGGGCTTCAGGAGTTGTGGTGTGAGGAGAGGGTATTCAGGGAAGACCTTACTAACAATGGAAAATCTAAGTAAAGATCTAAAGGGAGTGAATGAGGATTAGTCACTCAGTCGTGTCCGACTCTCTGCGACTCCATGGACTGTAGCCTGCCAGGCACCTCTGTAAAATACCTGCTATTTAAGCATTGCGTCATTCCTGTGATGTACTGTTATTATGTCCTATTTTGCAGATGGGGAAACTGAGGGTCAAAGAGGTTAAGAAGTCTGCCAAAAGCACACAGCCAGTAGATAGCAGAGCTATCTGAATCCAGATCTATCTTGCTGGTGCGGAGCCCAGGCACATGGACTGGCTACTCTGCCAGCAGCAAGACAAGCACAGCGAACGGTCCAGGAAGCAGCAGTGGCTCCTGGGGAACATCTGCCTCATCCCCATTGCTTGGTCCTCTGTCCGTTTGGTTTGGGAGCTGGCACTGTTGGCCTCTCCCTCTCAAGCCCAGTGCTGGGCATTCATACCTCATTACCTACCCACCAGGCCTCAGTCACGTGGAAGATGCAGGGTTTTTAGCTCGAATATAGAGGCGGCTGTTCCTGGTCCTTCACTTCCTCCTCTCCTTTTTCTTCCTCCTCATCAGGGAGGAAATCAAAAGTTTGGGAGGAAATTCAAAGGGTACACTGTCTACCACTATCCTAAGACTCTGTTTGGGAAGGGTGGGTGGACCCAGAGGCTTCTGTGGGTGAAAGCCGGAAGCTGGAGGGCAGCAGGGAGTGCTGGGTGTTTGGAGGGACAAAGAAAGCTCATCTGGATCATGGGAGCCCTGCTGGGGCACCGCTGATGGCCTTGCAGTGGTGAACTCAACAGAGCCCTCCTTCCCAAGCTCGCTTGCGTCTGGTAAGAGACACAGATGTTCGTCTCTCCTCACGTTTTATTGAGCACTTGAAGGACTCTGCTAGGTGCTAGCAATAGGTCTGTGAACAAGACACCAAAATCCTTGCCCTGGGAGAGCTGACATTCTATTGTAGGGGGTAAATAATTAAAATATTAATATATTCCACGTGATCACCATCTGAGGACAAAAAAAAAAAAGATAAGGAAGGGGCTTCAGGAGTTGTGGTGTGAGGAGAGGGTATTCAAGGAAGACCTTACTAACAATGGGAAATTTAAGTAAAGATCTAAAGGGAGTGAATGAGGATTAGTCACTCAGTCGTGTCCGACGCTCTGTGACTCCATGGACTGTAGCCTGCCAGGCACCTCTGTCCATGGGATTCTTCAGGCAAGAATACTGGAGTGGGTCGCCATTTCCTTCTCCAGGGGAATCTTCCCAACCCAGGGATTGAACCCACATGGCAGGCAAATTCTTTACCATCTGAGCCACCAGGCCTTTCCTAAAGGGGGCCAGGCAGGCAGGAGAAGGAGTTGCCAGGTGGAGGAACAGCCAGGGCAGACGTCTAAGGAGGGACCTCGCCTGGCACATTCAGGAACAGCAAAGGGGAGTGAGAGAATGGAGATGTCAGGAGAGGTTAGAGAGGGCGAAGGAACGTTACAGTATTCTCCTTTATTCAGCAGTTCTGCCCTCAGCACCTGCTGTGTGTGAGGACTTAAGAAATAGAACTGTGATCATGAGTGCAAAAATCACTGCCCTCCTGCAGTTGAGGGGGGATAGAAAAATTTAAAAACAGGATAAAGAAGATAAATTCAGAGAGTCATATATGTTGTGAACACGGCAAACCCAGGTGACGGGCCTGCTCCGGCTGGGTGTCCGAGAGGGACACAGCCTGGGGATGGGGCAGGGATGGGGCACGGTGATGTTTCTTTTTCTAATATGGGTTCCCGTTCTCCGGGGGTCTTCTCAGCAGATCCTGCAGTAGCACGGTCAATGGCACAGTTTAGGTCTGGCCCTAATCCTGGTCTACCCAGGCCTTCACCACCCTCATCCCAAGCCCCAGGAGTTCTGCTGTGGCTTCTTGGGAGGAAGTGGGCTGAGAGAGGAGCTGAGTGTGCTGGAGAGGGGAGTTGATTGACCCATGAGAGGATTTAAGGAGAGGAGATGGGGCCCCCTCTCAGTGTTCATCCACTTAGGACTGGCAGGTGGGATAACAGGGGAAAGGCAATGCCAGGGGCAGAGTGAGGAGGGCACTGTGCAGACCTATAGGTCAGCCTGGAGGAGGTGACCAGGGGCACAGACACAGAGCAGCTGGGTGAGAAGGTCCTTTACGCCCAGGCTCCTCTGCTGTGCACAAGTTGAGGGCCCCCGAGCTGGACTGTGGTGAAGGGGGAGGGCTGCTCCCAGAGCAGCCCTCAAGGCTGAGGTCAAAATGTCGCCTTTCCCTGGGATTCCTCAGCCTGGATAACAGGTTATCCCTGACTTGTGTATTTCCAAAGAATCAGAAATAGTTTAAAATCATCTACAGCCACTGTAAGAAAGTTGGAAACAAAGAAGCCAGCTCAGAAAGCTTTCTTTTAATGATTGCTCTTTGTTGCCTCCTCCCACTTCTCCACCTACTCCTGTGCCACCCAGAACTCTCTGTTCCTTTCCCTGGTTCCCAGAGCCTCCCCCAAGGGGGAGGGGCAAGGAGGGAGAGATGATGCACATCGCTGAGATAAAAAGCTTGCAATGTGTGCTGGCAGCCACTGCCCCCCTTCCTTGCTAAACCCCAGTATTGTTTGGGCAAGCCACATTCCCAGCCCTGGAGCAGGATTGTAATTAGCCTAAGTCAGTTGTGGCAATCCCGTTCTCTTTGCCCAATACTTGCTTTTCCAGCCTCCCTTGCAGCTAGCGGTGGTCAGGTGACCCAGCTGTAGCTGTGTAGATATGGAGATGTCAGCCTAGAAATATTAGGGGAAGATAAGAAGGTACCCCGAGAGAGGTACTCTGTTCTTACCCCCTCCCCCACCCAGCCTCTGTCCCCAGGCTTTTTAACTTAGCAGATGGTGAGAGGATCTGATGTTAGGAGCCCCTGTGAAGGCATTTGCCGAGAGGAGCTGGCACCCAAACACATGCCATCACCTCCATCTCCAGACTTCTTCATGCCTGAGAAATATAGGCCCCCTTTGTTTGTGCCATAATTACTTGGGCTTTTATTACTCACAGCTGAATCCAGGCTTATCTCATAAACCTAATGGTTACTCTTGAGGATGCATTATCCCAGAACTACAGAATCCTGGGGTGGGCAAGGCACTTGTTTCATTCAGCTCACCCTACCCCATTTATGTGAATCTCCTCTCCAGCATCGTCACTGAGGGTCACTGACCTTCCACTTGCACATCTGAGTGCCTAGCATCCCAAGACTCTCTAAGGAAGCCCAGGTTTGATGGCTCCAGTGGGTATAAGGTTTTTATATTAAGTCAAAACTAAATTCCTTTTGAAAGTGAAAGTGATAGTCATTCAGTCGTGCCTGACTCTTTGCGACCCCATGGACTGCAGCCCACCAGGCTCCTCTGTCTATGGGATTCTCCAGGCAAGAACACTGGAGTGGGTTGCCATTCCCTTCTCCAGGGGATCCTCCTGACCAAGAGATCGAACCCTGGTCTCCTGCATTTGCAGGCAGATTCTTTACTGTCTGAGCCACCAGGGAAGCCCTTTCTTTTAAATTCCACCCATTTGTCTTAGTGTGAGTAACTGGGAAAGAACAGGAAATTGTAGAAAGGGTTGGGGGTGGAGTTGGATGGATTTAGTGCCAACTTTTTCTAATTACATAACATTGAGCAAGTTACTTAACAACTCTGAACCTTAGTTTCTTTTATCTATAAAGTGGAGACAATGAGTTCTCCCCCCATCCAAGGCCATTGTGAGAATTTGCTGGCCACAGAGTAAGCCCGCAGCGATTGTTCGTGATCTGACTCTTTTTAACATAGATTGTGTCAGCTAGTTGTCACCTCTGAGAGTTTGGCCCAGGAAAGGGGTGAGAGACCAGGAGAAGGGACCGGTAAGTTTTGATGCAAGGCAAAGAATATGGGCCATTATAACTCCCCAACAGAGATGTGTGTGTGTGCATGCGTGTCTGCCTGCCTGCCTGCCTGCCTGAGAACTTGGGGAGCAAGGAGGGCCTCCCAGGGAGCTTCGATGCTCCTCAGAAACGGAGAGGTTCCCAGCCTGACTGGGCTTGTTTCACAACCTTGTCTCCAGCCTGTCAGCCTCGTTCTGTCTGGCCCCCCTGACCCATTCCTCCTTTTCAGATGACACCTGCCTGATGTGCGAGAAGCTTGATGTAACAGCAAGGAAGACGCTGACTCAGCAAGAGTATCCAGGTGACTGGGGAAGGTTTGCAAGAGGGGCTTTAATTGCCAAGAACCCAGTTAGAAGGCGGAGGTGCCAGTCGAGGCGGTGGCCAGCCAGGGGCGGGTCCTGGTGGAGGAGCGTCCTGGGGTGTGCCGGCCTGGGTGAGCTCGCTTACTCTGTGGCACGTCCGAGATCAAGGCAGACGCCGAAGTTGGTGTTGGTGATGGAGCCCACGATGGTCTTGTCACCGTTGCAGGTCAGGCCCCGCTCACAGGGACATTTGTAGTAAACCCCATAGAGCGTCTGCAGAGACAGGGCGGCCACAGGTTGTGGGGGCCACATGCCCCAGATGGCGCTTCTCCTTCATGCCTCCTCGGAGGGGGCTGCAGGGGCTGCGATGGGCTTGGAGGACCTGGGTTCTGCTCTCCACTGTGTGGCTCACTTGCACTTACTAACTTGATCTCTCTGAGGAGCCTCTGTTTACCCATCCATGAAATAGGGACAACATCTCACTGCCCCACCCATGTCACCGGTCAGATGTGAGGCTCAAGAGAGTGGATGGGATGGAAAAGGGCTTTGAAGTGTGCTGACCTCCCTTCCCCTTCAGCATTCGGTGTCCAGACTGACCCTCTTCCCTGAGCCCACACCCAAGCCTTGCGGGCCCTCCCGCCTCTGAGCTGTACCTGCCCAGCTGTCTCCGCCGCCCCCCGGCACCCTGGCCCCCGGCACTCACAAAGGCGGAGCACTCGCTGTTCTCGCTGGCCTTGGGTGCGCAGCGGGCCAGGCTCAAGCCGTCATCCCGGTGGCAGCACTTGCTCTTGCACTGGGCACTGTTCAGGCAGAGCTCACCCTCATCCTGCCAGGGGGCAGCCAGTCAGTCCAGCCCCCTTCCTTTGGTCCCCTGTCCATGCAGGCCTTCAACTCACCACCCGCTACTGCCGACAGGGCCTCCCACCATGGCAGGCTGGTATGAAGGAATCCAACCCCCAGGGCTGGAGGCCTCTGCCCACCCCGACCCCTTGACCTGCCCGCATGAGATGCAGGCAGTGTGGCATCGTGAAAGTAGCCCTGGGTGGGGACAAGACACCCAACTCCTTGGACTGGCTGCGCAACCAGCTCCCTGGGTGACCCTGGGCCCGTTGCTGCCCCCTCTATGCCTCAGTGTCCCCATCTGGAATGGTCACCTGTGGCCCCCAAACGGGGTCTCCAAATCTCTCTGGGTCCCCCAGTCCTTCAAGGAGCCTGTGAAAGTTGAGGACCATCTCCCGGGAAACTCCTCCCTCCACAGACTCTTACAGGTAATCGCAGGGGCATCCTGGCCCCTCTGAACCCATGCCTGGCCCTGAGTTAAGAACCTGCAAACTCGGTTCCTAATCCAAAGGGCTCTTGCAGTGCCCTCTTGTGGAAAGGCCACGTGGACAGTGGGGAGAGCCTGGCTCTGGAGCCTGCCAGCTGGTCACCAGTCCCTGATCAAGGCTTTCCAGCTGTGTGACCTCAGGCAGGAGACTTAACCTTCCTCTAAGTGAGCTTTCCATGTGAAGACAGGATTGATCATAATAGTACCTATCTCACGTGGCTCTTATGTGTGTGTGTGTACGTGCATGTGTGCACATGCACACGTTGTGTTGCTTCCGTCGTGTCTGACTCTTTGCGACCCCTCTGGACTATAGCCCACCAGGCTCCTGTGTCCCTGGGATTCTCCAGGCAAGGATACTGGAGTGGGTTGCCATGCCCTCCTCCAGGGGATCTTCCCGACTCAGGGATCGAAACTGCGTCTCGTACACCTCCTGCGTTGGCATGAGGGTTCTTTATCACCGGCACCACCGGGGAAGACCCTATGTGGTTCTTACAAGGACTAAATAAGTAAGCAATCCTGAGGCATTTAGAGCTGGACTGGTCAGTGTAGGTCAGAAGCCAGAATCACTGGGAAGCTTTTTAAACTACGGGATCTTCTGAGTCAGGGTTTCCAGGACAAGAGCCCAATACTCTGGATTTTTTTTTTTTTTTTCCTTGCCTTGCTTCATGGTTTGTGGGATCTTAGTTCCCCAACCAGGGATTGAACCTGTGCCCCTGGGAGTGAAAATGCAGAGTCTTAACCACTGGACCTCTAGGGTTCCGCTCTGGGTTTTTATCAAGTTCCCTCAGCCGGATTGAACCATGCTCTGAGCACGCTCTACGCTGATCGGCCTTCTCTGGGGCCCTGGGGAAGGGGCAAGGGCAACAGGGGGTGGGCAGTCAAGGAACACATGTTTTACCTCCAAGCTCTTGGGCAGCTGACCCACCAGGGGTCAAAAAGCCAAGCTTAAAAAATATCCCACATGGGGGCCCAGATGCCTCCTGCCTGGAAGAGCCTCTTACCAGGTTGATTATGATTCCCCGGGGGTCGGGAACCGCACAGGCTACTGCGAGGGCAACGAACAGAAGGACAAGGGCCTTTTCCATGATGAGCAGGCACAGCTGGTGTAGGTCGCAGCCGGCAGGTCAGGTCAGGTGGCAAAAGACGGAGCCAGAGGGGGTGGTGGGGCTATAAAAGAGGCCTCGTGCACATGTGACCCACCTTCCCAGTCCCACAGGGCCTGCCGTGGGCAGAGGCCCAGCTGTGGCCAGCCTGCTGGGGTGGGGTCCTGATAAGCTACTGGGTACCACCTGGCACCCATACCTTTTGTGTGTGTGTGTGTGTGTTGGGGGTGGTGTGATGTGGCGGCCTGGCTAAGAGAGGGGACCCAGGGGCACCTTTGCCTGTAGGAGTTATTAGCTGGGCAAGTTACCAGTTCTGTTTCAGTTTCCTTATCTGTCAACTGATAAGAGTTGTGAGCGTTAAGTGATTTAACATGTTATACACAAACTGCCTATAGCCTGGAATAGGGCTCCGCATATGAGCAGCACATGTTAGCTGCAGGGCCTGGTCACTTCTGTTATTCACCTCTGGTGCCTTGAGCTCCCTAGCAGGGCTGGGAATTGGGTGAGGCAACAGAGATACCTAGAGTGTGAGCACCTCCTTTAACTTTCCTTCCTAGACTTCTCTCTTGCCTCGCCGAGTCTGGGTCCCACTTTTGACCCCACCCAAACCCAGGTATGTGGCAGTATCAGGCTCAGGGGAGGAGGGGTCCCAGGCCCCCTTGGGCTTTTCCAGCAGGCCCAGGAGCCTGGGGCTGGCCGGCTCTGTGGCCGCTGGCAGGGGGGTTCCACCTCGCTCTGGGTGTCCTGCCCTGGGTGTCCCGCCCCCAACCCTCCCACCGGGGGACGCCTGCAGGAGTGATTCCAGGACTCTCAGGAGGTCCTTCTCCAACAACTCTCTCCCGCTTCCTTCCCACCGCACTTAATATCTGCAGCCAGCATCAAAGACTCACCCCTTTCGATAAAGCTTCCAATCTTCTACTCGCCCTGTCCCTTGCCCAAGGCCACATGTGTGCCTGAGCAGTTGTTAGTCTTGGCTGAGGATGAAAAGGTCCCTTTGGCCTCTGCTGGCCCGGGGTGAAGGCTGGGAAGGGCACAGCTGCCTGAGTGTGCTCAGGTGTGGGACGGAGCGGCTTTCCCTGGAGGGCTGGCCATTGTAGCAGAGCACCCCTTCCCCACCCCAGGGAGTGAAAGACGGCCAACTTGGGGAGGCCCCAGACTGGGTTGCCTTTATCCAGACAGACTTGACTTCAAAACTCACCATAACTAGCTGCACGAACTTGGATGGGTTATTTAAATTTGTAATCTCCGTGAACCTGTTTTCTTATCGAGGCAAAGAGGTCAATGGCTGTTAGGAAGGTCAGGATTGAATAAGACAGTGTATGTGAAACCCCACGGAAGTGCCTGACACATGGAGGGTGTTCAGGCAACATAGCGACCTTTCACCCTTATAGGGGGTGGCCTAGAGAGGAGCAGCGGAAGGAACCAGCCAGGACATCCTCAAAATGAGAGAAGCCCATCCAATTCCAGAGACCTGGAAATGCCATTGATGAAAGAAACAGTCTTCTCTTATTTTTTTTTTATGGGGCTCAGTGTTTTCAACCACTTTTCCCCACGAGCTTATCCTGGCCCTTCCCCACCACACTGTTCCTTCTCCCAAGTCAAGATGAAGAGGCTGGGGAAGGAACTGGAACCAAAGAGCTCTTTCTATCAAAATGCATCAGTCCTAGTATTTCCAGCAGGTCATGGCCACGTTTCCAGAGGTGAAAGAATGCAGATTTTTCCATTCCAAACAAAGAATACAGCAAAAAGAACTTTGATAATGTTTGTGCTTCCAAAATACAAGCAAGAAGTAGTTAAGGACTTTTTTGTACCGAAACCTCATATGGTCTAACCACCGCTTCCCCAATCTAAAGAGTGTTTTGCCTTGGCTTTTTTCCCCTCATGCGATCATATGTGTTTCTCTCACATACGTAATGTTGAATGAGGGACTTCCTTGGTGGTCTAGTGGCTAAGACTCTGCACTCCCAATGCAGGGGGCCAGTGTTCGATCCCTGCTCAGGGAACTAGATCCCACATGCCACAGCTAAAAGATTCCACGTGCTGCAACTAAGACCCAGCACAGCCAAATAAATAAATCAGTCTTAAAAAAGGAATCCCCCATAATATTGAATGAGAAAACCCGTGGACAAAAGAACACAGATGGTTTGATTCCATCTACATGAGATGGCTGTCTCACCGGAACCTCAGAAAGCAGGAGAGGCTTCTCTCAAAGGCAGGGGAAGTTCTGCTGATCAAGCCAAACAAAAGGTGTCTGCTAGTCCTGAACACGGAGAAGGCAATGGCACCCCACTCTAGTACTCTTGCCTGGAAAATCCCATGGATGGAGGAGCCTGGTAGGCTACAGTTCATGGGGGTCTCGAAGAGTTGGACACGACTCAGCGACTTCACTTTCACTTTTCACTTTCATGCATTGGAGAAGGCAATGGCAACCCACTCCAGTGTTCTTGCCTGGAGGATTCGAGGGATGGGAGAGCCTGATGGGCTGCCGTCTATGGGGTCACACAGTCAGACACGACAGAAGTGACTTAGCAGCAACAGCAGCAGTCCCAAACAGCCTGGCCCCAGGTTAGGGCCTTTTCTGAAGGGGGGAACATACAGCCCCTACTCTGCAGAAGCTCCCAGCCCAATGGTGGAGATACAGGTCTTGCCTTGTTGAACTTTCAATCTGATGGTGAGGACTAATCACAAAACTGAAGAAAGTTAAGAGGAAACACAGGTTAACAGCACAATATGCTTCAGGCAGGTTCTTTTTAATAGTGAAAAATGGGAAACTGTTGAAATACCCCCAAGGAGGGGAATAATTAAACAATTACATAAAGATTAAAGATCACATTTTTGTAATGTGAGAAAGCACTGATGGTGAAATGCTAAGTGAAAATAATTGGATACTAAATGTAAACTGGAGAAGGAAATGGCAACCCACTCCAGTATTCTTGTCTGGAAAATCCCATGAACAGAGGAACCTCACAGGCTATATAGTTCATGGGGTCGCAAAAAGTTGAACACGACTGAGCACAAGTGTGTATACATTATTATCCAACTTTATAAAGCAATATGTCCAGAAGGAGGGGAATACACCAAAATGTTAACAAAGATAATAATAATAATAAACATTTTTGAGCATTTTTATATGTGAGGTCCTGGGTTAAACATTTTCCATATGTTATTTTACCTAACCGGTATGTGATAGATACTCTTTATCATACTCATCTTATAGATGAATAAACTGAGGCTCAGGAAGCTAAACCCTCAGTTAACAAGTTCAAGTTCTGTCCAGTCACTCAGTTGTGTCTGACTCTTTGCGACCCCATGGACTGCAGCATGCCAGGCTTCCTTGTCTATCACCAACTCCCTGAGCTTGCTCAAGCTCATGTCCATCGAGCCAGTGATGCCATACAACCACCTCATCCTCTGTCGTCCCCTTCTCCTGCCTTCAATCTTTCCCAGCATCAGGGTCTTTTCCAATGAGTCAGCTCTTCACATCACGTGGCCAAAGTATTGGAGTTTCAGCTTTAGCATCACTCCTTCCAATGAATATTTAGGCCTGATATCCTTTAGGATTGACTGGTTTAATCTCCTTACNAACTAGATCCCACATGCCACAGCTAAAAGATTCCACGTGCTGCAACTAAGACCCAGCACAGCCAAATAAATAAATCAGTCTTAAAAAAGGAATCCCCCATAATATTGAATGAGAAAACCCGTGGACAAAAGAACACAGATGGTTTGATTCCATCTACATGAGATGGCTGTCTCACCGGAACCTCAGAAAGCAGGAGAGGCTTCTCTCAAAGGCAGGGGAAGTTCTGCTGATCAAGCCAAACAAAAGGTGTCTGCTAGTCCTGAACACGGAGAAGGCAATGGCACCCCACTCTAGTACTCTTGCCTGGAAAATCCCATGGATGGAGGAGCCTGGTAGGCTACAGTTCATGGGGGTCTCGAAGAGTTGGACACGACTCAGCGACTTCACTTTCACTTTTCACTTTCATGCATTGGAGAAGGCAATGGCAACCCACTCCAGTGTTCTTGCCTGGAGGATTCGAGGGATGGGAGAGCCTGATGGGCTGCCGTCTATGGGGTCACACAGTCAGACACGACAGAAGTGACTTAGCAGCAACAGCAGCAGTCCCAAACAGCCTGGCCCCAGGTTAGGGCCTTTTCTGAAGGGGGGAACATACAGCCCCTACTCTGCAGAAGCTCCCAGCCCAGTGGTGGAGATACAGGTCTTGCCTTGCTGAACTTTCAATCTGATGGTGAGGACTAATCACAAAACTGAAGAAAGTTAAGAGGAAACACAGGTTAACAGCACAATATGCTTCAGGCAGGGTTCTTTTTAATAGTGAAAAATGGGAAACTGTTGAAATACCCCCAAGGAGGGGAATAATTAAACAATTACATAAAGATTAAAGATCACATTTTTGTAATGTGAGAAAGCACTGATGGTGAAATGCTAAGTGAAAATAATTGGATACTAAATGTAAACTGGAGAAGGAAACGGCAACCCACTCCAGTATTCTTGTCTGGAAAATCCCATGAACAGAGGAACCTCACAGGCTATATAGTTCATGGGGTCGCAAAAAGTTGAACACGACTGAGCACAAGTGTGTATACATTATTATCCAACTTTATAAAGCAATATGTCCAGAAGGAGGGGAATACACCAAAATGTTAACAAAGATAATAATAATAATAAACATTTTTGAGCATTTTTATATGTGAGGTCCTGGGTTAAACATTTTCCATATGTTATTTTACCTAACCGGTATGTGATAGATACTCTTTATCATACTCATCTTATAGATGAATAAACTGAGGCTCAGGAAGCTAAACCCTCAGTTAACAAGTTCAAGTTCTGTCCAGTCACTCAGTTGTGTCTGACTCTTTGCGACCCCATGGACTGCAGCATGCCAGGCTTCCTTGTCTATCACCAACTCCCTGAGCTTGCTCAAGCTCATGTCCATCGAGCCAGTGATGCCATACAACCACCTCATCCTCTGTCGTCCCCTTCTCCTGCCTTCAATCTTTCCCAGCATCAGGGTCTTTTCCAATGAGTCAGCTCTTCACATCACGTGGCCAAAGTATTGGAGTTTCAGCTTTAGCATCACTCCTTCCAATGAATATTTAGGCCTGATATCCTTTAGGATTGACTGGTTTAATCTCCTTACAGTCCAAGGGACTGTCAAGAATCTTTTCCAATACCACAGTTCAAAAGCATCAGTTCTTCACCACTCAGCTTTTTTGTAGTCAAACTCTCACATCCATACATGACTACTGGAAAAACCATAGCTTTGACTAGATGGACTTTGTCAGCAAAGTAACGTCTCTGCTTTTTAATATGCTGTCTAGGTTGGACATCGCTTTTCTTCCAAGGAGCAAGTGTCTTTTAATTTAATGGTGGCAATTACCATCTACAGTGATCTTGGAGCCCCCCAAAATAAAGTGTGTCACTGTTTCCATTGTTTCCCCATCTATTTGCATGAAGTGATGTGCCTGGATACCATGATCTTCGTTTTTTGAATGTTGAGTTTTAAGTCAGATGTTTCGCTCTCTTCTTTCACCTGCATGAACAGCCTCTTTAATTCTTCTTTGATTTCTGCCATAAGGGTGGTATCATCTGTGTATCTGAGGTTATTGCTATTTCTCCTAGCAATCTTGATTCCAGCTTGTGCTTCATGCAGCCTGACATTTCACTTGATGTACTCTGCATATAAGTTAAATAAGCAGGGTGACAATATACAACTTTGATGTACTCCTTTCCCAATTTGGAATCAGTCTGTTGTTCCATGTCCCGTTCCAACTGTTGCTTCTTGACCTGTATATAGATTTCTCAGGAGGCAGGTCAGGTGGTCTGGTATTCCCATCTCTTTCAGAATTTTCCACAGTTTGTTGTGATCCACACAGTCAAAGGCTTTGGCATAGTCAAGAAAGCAGAAATAGATGTTTTTCTGGAACTCTCTTGCTTTATTGATGACCCAGTGGATGTTGGCAATTTGATCTCTGACTCCTCTGCCTTTTCTAAATCCAGCTTGTACATCTGGAAGTTCATGGTTCATGTACTGTTGAAGCCTGGCTTGGAGAATTTTGAGAATTACTTTACTAGCATGTGAGATGAGTGCAATTGTGTGGTAGTTTGAACATTCTTTGGCATTGTCTTTCTTTGGGATTAGAATGAAAATTGACCTTTTCCAGTCCTGTGATCACTGCTGAGTTTTCCAAATTTGCTGGCATATTGAGTGCAGCATTTTCACAGCATCATCTTTCAGGATTTGAAATAGCTCAACTGGAATTCCATCACCTCCACTAGCTTTGTTCATAGTGATGCTTCCTAAGGCCCACTTGACTTTGTATTCCAGGTTGTCTGTCTCTAGGTGAGTGATCACATTGAGGTGGTTATCTGGGTCATGAAGAAGTATAGTTCTTCTGTGTATTCTTGTCATCTCTTCTTAACATCTTCTGCTTCTGTTAGGTCCATACCATTTCTGTCCTTTATTGTGCCCATCTTTGCATGAAATGCTCCCTTGGTATCTCTGATTTTCTTGAAGAGATCTCTAGTTCTTTCCCATTCTATCGTTTTCCTCTATTTCTTTGCATTGATCACTGAGGAAGGCTTTCCTATCTCTCCTTGCTGTTCTTTGTAACTTTGCATTCAAATAGGTATATCTTTCCTTTTCTCCTTTGCCTTTAGATTCTCTTCTATTCTCAGCTATTTGTAAGGCCTCCTTAGACAACCATTTTGTCTTTATGCATTTCTTTTTCATGGGTATGGCCTTGATCGCTGCCTCCTGTACAATGTCACAAACATCTGTCCATAGTTCTTTGGGCACTCTATCAGATCTAATCCCTTGAATCTATTTGTCACTTCCATTTGAATCTATTTGTATAATTGTAAGGGATTTGATGTAGGTCATACCTGAATGGTCTAGTGGTTTTTCCTACTCTCTTCAATTTAAGTCTGAATTTTGAAATAAGGAGTTCATCATCTGAGCCATAGTCAGCTCCCAGTTTTGTTTTTGCTGACTATATAGAGCTTCTCTATTTTGGCTGCAAAGAATATAATCAATCTGACCATCTAACTTGAGTCAGCTAACAAGCGGCTGACTCAAATTCAGATCTATCTAAAGCTGAAGTGAATGTTTGTGAAATGATTTTGTTTGTCCTTAGCTCCCATTTTTGGGTTATGAGTGATTTTTATTCTTTTGTGTAACTTTCTTGAATTTTCCTATGCATGTATATTAATCATGAATTTGCCTATACATTTAGGAAAAATACAGGTATTTTGAAAAAGAGGGGGCAAAAGGAATAAGCAAGGGTGTGGAGGAAGAGGGATGGACTGGGAATTTGGAGTTACTAGAGGTAACTATTTATATAGAATGGATAAACAAGAAAGTCCTACTGTACAGAACAGGAAACTATATTCAATATCCTGGGATAGGGACTTCCCTGGTGGTCCAGTGGCTAAGACTCCATTCTCTGAATGCAGGGGGCCTGGGTTGGATTCCTGCTCCCGCATGCCAAAACAAAGAGTTTGAATGCTGCAACTAAAGATTCTGTATGCCACACCGAAAAGATCCCACGTGTCTCAACTAAGACCTGGTACAGCCAAATAAGTAAATTTAAAAAAAAAGCAAGGGTGTGGAGGAAGAGGGATGGACTGGGAATTTGGAGTTACTAGAGGTAACTATTTATATAGAATGGATAAACAAGAAAGTCCTACTGTACAGAACAGGAAACTATATTCAATATCCTGGGATAGGGACTTCCCTGGTGGTCCAGTGGCTAAGACTCCATTCTCTGAATGCAGGGGGCCTGGGTTGGATTCCTGCTCCCGCATGCCAAAACAAAGAGTTTGAATGCTGCAACTAAAGATTCTGTATGCCACACCGAAAAGATCCCACGTGTCTCAACTAAGACCTGGTACAGCCAAATAAGTAAATTTAAAAAAATATATATATACACACACACACACACATATATATATCTCCTGGGATAAACCATAATGGAAAAGAGTATAAAAAAGAATGTACATATGTACCTTGAGTGACAGCAGAAATTAACACAACATTGTAAATCAACTATACTTATAAAAGTACATAAGAAAAGAAATATGCAACAAAACATACACAAGAAGTAAAAGACATTGTATTGAACAAAAAGCATATGTTAAAGTCTGAGAAGGCTCATAAGGACAGTTCTTTGTGTCGTCAGTTCTATTATCACACTATCAGTCTGCATTTCAAATATATATTTACATATATGTAAATATCTCACTGTCCTTGAGAGCAGGGGCCCCGTTCTTTTTAGTATATGGTTCTTGCCTCCAACACAGGGCTCAGTACGCAGAAGGCTCTTAGTAATTGTCCCCTGAATGATACAGACAGGAGAAACCAGTGACCCGGAAGACTTTGAAGGCCTCAGAGGGACTGGAGGTTCCAGGAGGACATACAGGGAACCAGGGAAGGATGGGCTGGGCTGGGGACTGCGCTCCAGAAGTGGTTTGGCGGCAGGACACCGAACGAGAGGAAGGTGACAACCATCGCCCCGCCCTTTCGGTCGTTGCCAGCCCGGCTCCGGAGGATGAAGAGGGGCCTTGATTCCCAGGCGCGGCCTTGTGGAGTGGGTGGGGCGGCCGCTCTGCACTCTCCTCTGCCGCGGGGCCCGAGGCGCTGGCCACGGTGCTGAAAGCTGCGCGCGCGGTGGAGGGAGCGGGGCGGAGCCGGGACGAGCGAAGGGGGCGGAGCTCCCTGGGGCTCTCCGCTGGAAGGGGGCGGGGCAGGGCGGCACCCGCAGGCCCGGGACCCCGGCGGGTTTGAGGGGAGGCAGGAGGCTGGAGCAGAACGGACACAGCCCCTGGACAAGCTTCCCCAGGAGAAGACAAGGTCATCCTCCCTGACCTCAGCCTCCTCCCGACACCCGGCTGGGGGAGTGTCCCTCTTCTGGGCCTCTATCCGTTCACAAAGCCACTTCCAGCCCCCAAGTCCACACCCCAGGACCCAGCGCCCTCACGATGGTGAAGTTGCTGCCTGCCCAGGAGGCAGCCAAGATCTACCACACCAACTACGTGCGTAATTCGAGGGCCGTGGGCGTGATGTGGGGCACGCTCACCATCTGCTTCTCCGTGCTGGTCATGGCGCTCTTCATCCAGCCCTACTGGATCGGTGACAGCGTCAACACGCCCCAGGCGGGCTACTTTGGCCTTTTCTCCTACTGCGTGGGCAATGTGCTGTCTTCTGAGCTTATCTGCAAGGGTGGCCCACTGGACTTCTCCTCTATCCCTTCTAGAGCCTTCAAGACTGCCATGTTCTTTGTGGCCTTGGCCATGTTCCTCATCATTGGCTCCATCATCTGCTTCAGCCTGTTCTTTGTCTGCAACACGGCCACTGTCTACAAGATCTGTGCGTGGATGCAGCTGGCTGCGGGTGAGCAGGGATAGTGGGAGGGCAGGGAGCCCCTCGCCCCGCCCCAAGGCCACAGGAGCAGGTGGAGCATCCCACCTTCCCTGGAGTTGCTGAGTCTCCAACTCAGCTGTTGTCCTGTATAGCCCGGCCATACTGTGTGCTCTTCAGATGCTTCTGAAGAGTAACAAGTCTCAGGATGGCTGAGACCAAAATGACTTTAAAGATCAAATGGTTCAACTCTCTCATCTTATAGATCAGGAGCTGAGGTCCAGAGAGGGGAAGTGACTTGCCCAGGAGCAAATTACTCATGGTAGACTGAAGGTCTTTGTTCCCTAATTCCAGGATTCCATCCTTGATACAGCAAGTGTGAGCACTTGAGGCAGTGAATGGAGGTGATATTTTGTGGTAGGGGAGGGAAGTAGGGTCTTTTAGAACTATGTGGGATGGGTGGCTACTTGTGGTGCTCAGACACAAGGCCTTCTCTGCCCCTCTTTTCCTGCTTCTGGCTATAGATGGGCATCTGGGTCCTGGGGGTCAGCTGGTCCTACTGTCCTCTAGAGCCCAGGAAGGGATGCCTACCTAAGACCTTGTCCTGCAGCCCTTGGTCCCTCCTCACTCCAAGCACCACGCTCAGACTGTCCATACAAGGGAGATGTTCAGGAACCTTGTTGCGGATGGCAGACTAGAGTGAAATCATCTTGACATCATTGGTTAGAATGAGAAGCAGTGTTATCCTTATCAGGGGGAATGGAACAGGGAACTGAATCCCAGACAACCAAATACATAAACTTAGGACAGTTAGAGTTGGAGGAGATTCTAGAGAGCTAGAGCGTCCTCCCCACAACTATAAATGAGGGATCTGGGGATGAGAGAAGACAAGACTTAGCCAAGACTGTAATAGATCACCTGGCAACCATGGAAATAGGAGAGTTATAGCAGTGAGTCCCAAGAACTAGATGAGGAGCCTCATCATGACCCAGGGAGGTGGGTTTTCCTCCCATCTGATAGATGAGGCTCCTAGCGGGTAACTTGCATTTTAGCACACAAGTCGTGAGAGAGAGAACCTTCAAACTCTGAATCTTGTACTCAGGCTACTGACCTGGTTCCACAGCTGCCTTCCCAATCCCCTTGCCATCTCCCTTTCTCTGTAGTCTCTCACGGTGAGGAAGAGGCTGGGGCAGAGATGAGCCAAGTCTTGGTGGGCTTGAGTGGGCAGTAGGGAGAGAGAAGGGAGAATGAAGATTTAGCAGTTTTGTGACAGAGGAGGAGAATGGACCCTGGCATGCTTGCCAGCTGGTCCTCCAGAGCAATGGGATGCTGGAAACACCACCCTCCCTCTCTCATTCTCTGCATTGTCCCACTCCCCCAACCTCCTGCAACAGGTGCCATTTGCTGAACGAGCAGTGCTGGGAGGGCCTGGGTGGGGGAGGGATCACCAGGCCATTTGAGTCAGATCCTTGTCTGGGTCATGGAGCTGAAGACACTAATAGCAGAGGTGGCCAGGTGCCATCCCATGAAACATTTATGTTGAGGGAGAACAAAGGTGGTGTCGTGTTCCATTCTTTGGTGCTGGGGAATGGAGGGGGCGGCAAAGGGAGGGATGAGGGGGAGGTGTGTCCCACACCCAGTCACTGAGAGCTTCCTGCATGGGAGGAGCCCTAAACCAGTTAGCTCAGTCTTGACAAGATTAAGGACGCAGGGGCCAGGAAAGAGGACTGATGAGTAGGGCAGTGAGGAGCTGCTGCTTAAAGTTAATTGAGCTTCTGGATGCCAGGTATAGGCCAAGGGTGATCCCAGCTCTGAAAAGCACAACCAGAGCACGGTACACATCTCTCTGAGTTCTGGTAACTTCATCTGTCGAAGACGGCAGAAACACAGGGCTCTTGCAGGAATGGGATGTTATAATGCCTCTTGCACAAGGCCTGACATGTTGTAGGTGCTCGGTAAATGTGAAAAACCCAAAACAGCTTTTTCAGTCAGGGATGGATGAGATGATGCCACAGTAACAATTCCCAAATCTTCATGGGGTAGGACAAAGGTTTATTTCTTGATCACAGTACACACTCGAGGATCAGTGAAGGGTTTTGCTCTCACTGTTCTCTTCCAGAGCCCAGTCTGATGGAGCATCAGCTGTCATCTGGCTGTCATCATTGCAAAGAGAAAGAGAGCTCTGGAAAGTCTCCAACAGCAGTTAAATGCTCTGGCCTGGAAAAGCACACAGCATCTCTGCTCACTTATTGGCTTAAGGAATCTTTATGACCTAGCCTAACTTCACGGGGGACTTCCTAGGTTGCTCAGTAGTTAAGAATCTGCTTACCAGTGCAGGAGATGCAGGAGACACGAGTTTGATTCCTGCGTCAGGAAGATCCTCTGGAGCAGGAAATGGCAACCTGCACCAGTATTCTTGCCTGGAAAATTCCATGGATGGAGGAGCCTGGTAGGCTATATTCCATGGGGTCACAAAGAGTTGGACTGAGCAACTGAGAATGCATGCACACATGCACACAACTTCAGGGAAGGGAGGCAAGGAAGTATAATCCTGTTATGTACCTTGAATATTTGTGAGCAGCTCTAATGACAGAGACATCCATTGAGGGTGCTTCCATCTGACTTTAGTGACAATAATAGTAGCAACAACTAACATTAACTGGCCACTTACCATATACTGGACACTGCTGCTGCTGCTGCTAAGTCACGCCAGTCGTGTCCAACTCTGTGCGACCCCATAGACGGCGGCCCACCAGGCTCCCCCATCCCTGGGATTCTCCAGGCAAGAACACTGGAGTGGGTTGCCATTTCCTTCTCCAATGCATGAAAGTGAAAAGTGAAAGGGAAGTTGCTCAGTCGTGACCAGACGCTGCAGTAAACACTTAATCACATTTAATCCTCATAACCTTGCTCTGAGTCAGGTATTATTATTCTTATTTTCCCAGCAAGAGACTGGAAGTTAGAGGTGGTAAGTAAGCTTGCTTGAGAATACCACGCTGGCCTCTGCTTAGAGCCCTGAGACCCACAGTAGGGTGGCTCCCCCTACTAGGCGGATGGGTGCGGTGCTCATACAGCACGGTGGTACCACAGAAGCAACCTGTTTCCAAGCCAGAGACCCTGGGCTCTCTTCTGAAACCGCTACAGGGAGGTGCTATAGGAGAAGCGGGCCACAGGCACCAGAGGACTCACCACACACCAAGTGGGGGAGGCCATAGGTTTTACCAAAGGGTTCAGGGAGGGTAACCCCTAGGATAACCATCCTAAGTATCTTCCTGTTTGTCACTGAGTCTGAAATGTCACCGCTAAATACATTCATCTCTTTGGAGAGATGTTTGTCTGGGAGTCTGGGGGAATTAACTTTGAAGCCAAGAAAGTCAGGAGTTGTGGGTGCAGGTCTTGGCTCTGCCATAGCTAAAGGACTGGGTAACTCACTTGGTTTCTCTGGGACCTCAGTTTTCTGGTCTGTAAAATGGGATATTAACACATGGCCTACTTCACAGAACTGTTGTAAGGATTGACAGAAAAATGATATATATTTTGTGATCTGTAAGAGAAGTCTGCATTAATAAATCAGCTCCTCCTAGAAAAAAACAAAGGAGGCGTTCATCTAGGTGGGAAGGTGGGGTCTGGTATGTTGATCTTTGTTGTGCTTTTGTTTGATCTGCTGACCTTCACCCCTGACCAGTGGCTCCCAGGGGCAAATGGCTTTAGCTCTTGGAGCCTCAGTTTTCTCCTCTTTGTTCTACAAGGCTGGCAGCAGCTTGCCTCTTGTGCCTCTCAAGGCTGTTAACACAGGAAGGGAGGTGGCAAGGTAACAGCAGTGCAAGGTGGGAGGGAGCAGAGAGAGGTTCCCCAGCCTGACGCCATCTGCACCTCCCCTGCCCTCTCAGCCACAGGCCTGATGATCGGCTGCCTGGTCTACCCAGATGGCTGGGACTCAAGTGAGGTACGGCGCATGTGTGGGGAGCAGACAGGCAAATACACGCTGGGTCACTGCACTATCCGCTGGGCCTTCATGCTTGCCATCCTCAGCATTGGAGACGCTCTCATCCTCTCCTTCTTGGCCTTTGTGCTGGGCTACCGCCAGGACAAGCTACTCCCTGATGACTATAAGGCTGATGGAAAAGGTAATTCTCTCCACCCCAGGGAGCTGAGGCTTCCTCTCTGCCAGTTGCCGGAAGTGTGTCCCCTGGCCAAGGGTGGGGACACCAAGATCAGTCAAACACAGCTTTTGTCCCAGAGCCCAGGGGTCAGTGGAGGGTTGCAGGCTGGCATGTGGTGAGGGTTGCAGGCTGGCATGTGGTGAGGCATTGACAGACCTACGTGGCAGAGGCTGTCTGTGATAGAAGGGTATCCCTCGTCCCACTGCACTCTCAGGGTCTCCAGGGGAGAGAGCCCTGGTCCAGCCTGGGGAGCTAAGTGTGGCTTTCCCGTGGAAGGCAGCACTGAGGCTGGGTCTTGCAATAACAGGGGAGTCTGCTGGTGGAGAGAGGAGCAATGGGGAGCAGAGGGATGAGTTGCTCTGGAAGGAGGAAAGGCAGGTGAGGGCACAGATGTGACGGCTCCTGGACTCCAGGTGATGGGAGCCTAGCTCCCTCAGATTAGAGTCACCTTAGGATTCTCCAAATATCCATTTTCTGATCTGAGCTTTATTTCCCCTCCTTAGTGGGTAGGAGGCAGGTTTTTCCTCATTTGTAAAAAATACCTACTTTACAAGATTGTACTCAGGAACAAGATAAGGCTGTCTGCTCTTCTACTGAAGATTGTACCAGAGATTATAGCCAGGGAAACTGGATAAGAAAATGGACAATAAAATAAATCTAGTTTGGAGAGGAAGTAAAACCATCTCTGTTAGCAGATGACATGATTTTGTATATGGAAAATCCTAAATAATCCACTAAAAAACTATTAAAGCTAATACACAACTTCAGCAAAGTTGCAGAATATAAGATTAATATACAAAAATATACTATATTTGGATACATTAACAATGAACAATCTGAAAATGACATTAAAAAACAATTTCATTTATGATAGCAACAAAAAGAATACTTAGGAATAAATTTAATAAAAAAGTAAAACTTGTATATGAAAATTAAAAAAAAACATGTTTAAAGGCCTAAATAAATGGGAATATCCATGTTCATGGATCAGAGGACTTAATGTTGTTGAAATGGCAATACTCCACAAACGGGTCTACAGACTTAATGCAATTTTTATCAAAATCCCAGCTGGGTTGATTTTAGGATCAGCTTGTCGTTTGGAAATGCAAGAGACCTGGAATAGCCAAAATAATCTTAAAGAAAAACAAAGCTGGAGGACACACATGTCCTGGTTTCAAAACTCACTAGAAAGTTACAACGATCGCGTCCGTGTGGCACTGGCATAGGATAGACAATGGAATGAAATAGAGTCCAGAAATAAAATCAGGCATCTACGACTGATTGGTTTTCAACAAGGGTGCCAAGACCATTTAATGGAGAAAAGAATACTCTTCTCAATAAATGGTGCTGGGATAACCAGATATTTATATGCAAAAGAATAAAGTTGGACCACCTACCACACATCATATACAGAAATTAACTCAAAATGGAACAAAGACCTAAATGTAAGATATACAATTATAACACTCCTAGAGAAGACCTTGGATTAGGCAATGATTTCTTATATTTGACATCTAATACACAAGTATCAAAAGAAAAAAAAACAACAACTAGATTTCCTCAAAATTAAAAACTCTGTGCTTCAAAGGATACCATAATGGAAGTGACAAGGAAACCCATGGATAGGGAGAAAATATTTGTAAGTCATAATCATAATTCTAATATACAGAATATATTAAAAACTCTTGTAACTCAACAATAACAATAAAAATAACCCAATTTTTTAAAATAGGCAAAGGATTTGAATGGACTTTTCATCAAATAAGATATACAAATGGCTAAAAAGCATATGAAAAGATAGTTAACATCATTAACCATTAGGAAAATGCAAGTCAAAACAATGAGATATCATTTTATACCCATTAGGATGTCTGTAACAGAAAAGGTGAATAATATCGAGTATTGATGAGCATGTGAAGAAATTGGAATCCTCACACATTGCTAGAGAAAATGTAAAATTGTGCAGTTGCTGTGGAAAGCAGAATGACAGCTCTTCAAATGATTAAACAGAGTTACCATGTGACCCAGCAATTCTACTCCTAGGCATATATGCAAGGAAATTGAAAACATATGTGCGCAGAAAAACTTGTGTGCAAATATTTATAGTAGTTGTAAGATTCATGTATCTACTGATGACTGAATGACAAAATGTGTATATCCATACACTGAGTTATTCTTCAGCCATAAAAAGAAATGAAGTACTGGTGATTGCTACAATGTGGAAGAAAACACTGTTAAGTGAGAGAAGTGAAGTGAAGAAATGAAGTCGCTCAGTCGTGTCTGACTCTTTGCGACCCCACGGACTGTAGCTTACCGGGCTCCCCCCTCCATAGGATTTTCCAGACAAGAATACTGGAGTAGGTTGCCATTTCCTTCTCCAGGGGAACTTCCCGACCCAGGGATCGAACCCGGGTCTCCTGCATTGAAGGCAGATGCTTTACCGTCTGAGCCACAAGGGAAGAAGCCAGATAAAAAAAAGACTAGATATTGTATGATCCGATTTATATAAAATGTTCAGAATAGGCAAATCCAAGGAGACAGAAAGTAAATTTTAGTAATTCCCTGGGGCTGGGAAGAGAGGGGAATTGGAAGTTATCACTAAAAGTCACAGGGTTTTTTTGGGGGGGGGTGATGAAAATTTCTAGAATCAGCGGTGATAGTTGCGTAATGTATTGAATACACCAACACCCACCGTCTTTGTACACTTTAAATGAGTAAATTTTATGTCAGTAAATCATATCTCAATAAAAAAATAAAAATGAAAGGGCTTCCCTGGTGGCTTAGTGGTTAAGAATCCATCTGCCAATGCAAAGGACACTGGTTCTATCCCTGATCCAGGAAGATCCCACATGCTGTGGAGCAACTAACTAAGCCCATGAGCCACAGTTACTGAACCCACAACTCTTAAGGCCCGACAGCCGCAACTACTTAAGCTCGTGCGCCTACAGCGCATGCTCTGAAACCACCTCTGAGAAGCCCGCATCCTATAGGGATGAGTAGCCCCCACTCGCCACAACTGGAGAAAGCCCATGTGCAGCTAGGAGGACACAACACAGCCAAAAATAAAATAGATCTTAAAAAAAAATTGTGCTGAGGATTAGATAGTGTATCTAAAGCACCAGCAATACCTGCATATTGTAGGTGATGGCCAAATGTTAGTGCTCTCCACCTTCTGTTGTATCATACATCTGCCCCGTCGTCTCCCCCGACACCTTCTGGTCCAGAGGTCCAGCGAGGGAGGAAGTCTACATTTGGACCTCAAGTCTATTAAGGGAGATGATCACACAATATGGAAGCACAAGCTGATAAACATTATGAACAAAAATTGCAAGCTTTCCTGATAGTGAATAAAAGAGGGAATAGTGTGCAGGCAATTAGCCTGGAAACAAGGCTTGATTGTAAACACATCCTGTTTGTTCTCTCTTTCATTGCAGAGGAAGTCTGAAGCAGCTGGAGCATTGGTGAGTAATTCCACTGGAGGGTGGTCTGTGTGCCTTTGGAAGTGTTGTAGCCTCGCAGAATGACTCATGAGGCTGCGCTGTAGGACCAAGAGAGAGAGGGGCGGGGGGATGAGTGTGGAGTGTGGGGTAGGAGCGGGCATGGGATAGCTGGCAAAGGAGACTGTCACTAAGGTGCCCCTTACCCTTACAGGTATCCTCTAGTTTTACTTGTGTCTTGAGAAGTGGGAAAAACACAGGGAGAGAATAAATAATTTAAAACAGACAGGTGGTTTCATAAACTCTTCTTTTTGTGGAGCCTGGCCAACAAGAACAGACTGTTTTAAGAAGTCATTATTGTAATTTGGACACTTATTTTCAGAAGATTTATAAGAGACATGGTGGAAAACCTAATGAAACATAAAATAAAAGACATAGAAAGGAAAACAAATATTACAGAAATCTGGGCTAATAGAATTAGTGTACTAGGTATCACATTGAGTTCCCTGCTTCCTGACAGCTGAAGCAAAAAGCAAAACATGACTTAATCAATTTTAATATCTGGTTGAAAAGGAAACATAACCTGTTAATTCCCTTATTGTCTTTTAGGTTTCTAAGCTGTGAATTAACAAGAACATGAAGGAACACCTTTTAACAAGAAAGAAAGGGGAGGGGAAGGCAGGAGGGAGAGAGGAAGGAAGGGAAGGGACAGCCCACTGTGGCATCATATCCCTGACAGCTGTCACTTACTGAGGACTCAGAGCTGCTCAGGCAGCATGTGTGGGTAGGAGAGATATCTCCAGTTCAACTGTTTTAATTTTTTCTAAGAACCTTCCATTCCTTGACCACATAAACATACTTTTTTGAAAAACAGTAAATCAGTACTGCCCCCCCCCCCCAATTTATTAGATGATGTAACCTGCCACGGGGACAGAGGCTCTGGCTGCAGCAGATCTGGGAGGCGTGGTGTGTGGCAGACGTCCTCTTGGAGGAGGTCGCCGTTAGCCCCACAATAGAGCTGCCGCAGATGACCCACAAACTGGAGCACAGTTATACCAGAGACGTTCTTGCACTGTCGCAGAAGTTCTAGGGCCCACAACAGATTTCCAAACCTGGAGATCAAGCAAAGGGGGAACCCCCAGGGAATCTGACTCTGAAGACCAGTGGGATTTGATGATAGAACTTCCCCAGGACTGAGGACACAACAGAACCTTGTGGGCGTCAGGACCCAGGAAAAAGGAGCAGTGACCCCACAAGAGAGTGAGCCAGACTTGCCTGTGAGTGTCCGGGAGTCTCTGGCAGAGGCGTGAGTCGACAGCCGCCTGCTGCAGGGTCAGGGGCACTGAATACAACAGTCCTGGGAGCCGTGGTATGGTGACTTAAGTCCTTTTGAAGGAGGTCAACATGACTGCCATTATCCCTACCATAGTTTGACCTCCGGCCAAACTATAGGGAGGGAACACAGCCCCATCCATCAGCAGAAAATTGGATTAAAGACTTACTGAGCACGGCATTGCCCATTAGGGCAAGATCCAGTTTTCCCCACAGCCAGTCCCTCGCATCAGAAAGTTTCCACAAGCCTATAGTCATCCCTCAAGGGTGGAAAGAATGAAAACCACAATCACAGGAAACCAACCAGACTGATCACATGGATCACAGCCTCATCTAACTCAATGAAACCATTACGTGTAGGGTCACCCAAGACAGATGGGTCATGGTGGAGAGTTCTGACAAAACGTGGTCCACTGAAGAAGGGAATTGCAAACCACTTCAGTCTTCTTGCCTTGAGAACCCCACAAACAGTATAAAAAGGCGAAAAGATATGACACTGAAAGATGAACTCCCCAGGTTGGTAGTGCCCAATATGCTACTGGAGAAGAGCAGAGAAATAGCTCCAGAAGGAATGAAGAGGCTGAGCCAAACAGGAAACAATGCCCCATTGTGGATGTCTCTGGTGATGAAAGTAAAGTCTGATGCTGTAAAGAATATTGCATAGGAACCTGGAATGTTAGGTCCTGAATCACGGTAAATTGGAAGTGGTCAAACAGGAGATGGCAAGAGTGAACATCGACATTTTAGGAATCAGTGAACTAAAATGGACTGGACTGGGCGAATTTAATTCAGATAACCATTATATCTACTCCTGTGGGCAAAAATCCCTTAGAAGAAATGGAGTAGCCCTCATAGTCAACATAGTCAAGACCATCCCCAAGAAAAAGAAATGCAAAAAGGCAAAATGGCTGTCTGAGGAGGCCTTACAAATAGCTGAGAAAAGAGGAGTGACAGGTAAAGGAGAAAAGGAAAGAGATCCATTTCAATCCAGAGTTCCAGAGAATAGCAAGGAGAGATAAGAAAGCCTTCCTCAGTGAACAACGCAAAGAGACCGAGGAAAACAATAGAATGGGAAAGACTAGAGATATCAAGAAAATTAGAGATACCAAGGGAACACTTCATGCAAAGATGGACACAATAAAAGACAGAAATGGTATGGATCTAGCAGAAGCAGAAGTATTAAGAAGAGGTGGCAAGAATACACAAGATCTATAAAAAAATACACAAGAACTATACCAAAAAAGATCTTAATGACCCAGGTAACCACAATGGTGTGATCACTCACCTAGAGACAGGCATCCTGGAGTGTGAAGTCAAGTGGGCCTTAGGTAGCATCATTATGAACAAAGCTAGTGGAGGTGATGGAATTCCAGCTGGGCTATTTCAAATCCTAAAAGATGAAGCTGTGAAAGTGTTGCACTCAATATACCAGCAAATATGGAAAACTCAGCAGTGGCCACAAGACTTGGAAAATGTCAATTCTCATTCCAATCCCAAGGAAGGGCAATGCCAAAGAATGTTCAAACTACTACACAATTGCACTCATTTTACATGCTAACAAAGTAATGCTCAAAATTCTCCAAGCTTGGTTTCAACAGTATGTGAACTGTGAACTTTCAGATGTTCAAGCTGGATTTAGAAAAGGCAGAGGAACCAGAGATCAAATTGCCAACATCCGTTGGATCACAGAAAAATCAAGAGAATTCCAGAAGAACATCCACTTCTGCTTCTTTGACTATGCTAAAGCCTTTGACTGTGTGTATCACCTGTCTCTTATACACATCTAGATGTGTATAAGAGACAGGCCCACTGTGGCATCATATCCCTGACAGCTGTCACTTACTGAGGACTCAGAGCTGCTCAGGCAGCATGTGTGGGTAGGAGAGATATCTCCAGTTCAACTGTTTTAATTTTTTCTAAGAACCTTCCATTCCTTGACCACATAAACATACTTTTTTGAAAAACAGTAAATCAGTACTGCCCCCCCCCCCCAATTTATTAGATGATGTAACCTGCCACGGGGACAGAGGCTCTGGCTGCAGCAGATCTGGGAGGCGTGGTGTGTGGCAGACGTCCTCTTGGAGGAGGTCGCCGTTAGCCCCACAATAGAGCTGCCGCAGATGACCCACAAACTGGAGCACAGTTATACCAGAGACGTTCTTGCACTGTCGCAGAAGTTCTAGGGCCCACAACAGATTTCCAAACCTGGAGATCAAGCAAAGGGGGAACCCCCAGGGAATCTGACTCTGAAGACCAGTGGGATTTGATGATAGAACTTCCCCAGGACTGAGGACACAACAGAACCTTGTGGGCGTCAGGACCCAGGAAAAAGGAGCAGTGACCCCACAAGAGAGTGAGCCAGACTTGCCTGTGAGTGTCCGGGAGTCTCTGGCAGAGGCGTGAGTCGACAGCCGCCTGCTGCAGGGTCAGGGGCACTGAATACAACAGTCCTGGGAGCCGTGGTATGGTGACTTAAGTCCTTTTGAAGGAGGTCAACATGACTGCCATTATCCCTACCATAGTTTGACCTCCGGCCAAACTATAGGGAGGGAACACAGCCCCATCCATCAGCAGAAAATTGGATTAAAGACTTACTGAGCACGGCATTGCCCATTAGGGCAAGATCCAGTTTTCCCCACAGCCAGTCCCTCGCATCAGAAAGTTTCCACAAGCCTATAGTCATCCCTCAAGGGTGGAAAGAATGAAAACCACAATCACAGGAAACCAACCAGACTGATCACATGGATCACAGCCTCATCTAACTCAATGAAACCATTACGTGTAGGGTCACCCAAGACAGATGGGTCATGGTGGAGAGTTCTGACAAAACGTGGTCCACTGAAGAAGGGAATTGCAAACCACTTCAGTCTTCTTGCCTTGAGAACCCCACAAACAGTATAAAAAGGCGAAAAGATATGACACTGAAAGATGAACTCCCCAGGTTGGTAGTGCCCAATATGCTACTGGAGAAGAGCAGAGAAATAGCTCCAGAAGGAATGAAGAGGCTGAGCCAAACAGGAAACAATGCCCCATTGTGGATGTCTCTGGTGATGAAAGTAAAGTCTGATGCTGTAAAGAATATTGCATAGGAACCTGGAATGTTAGGTCCTGAATCACGGTAAATTGGAAGTGGTCAAACAGGAGATGGCAAGAGTGAACATCGACATTTTAGGAATCAGTGAACTAAAATGGACTGGACTGGGCGAATTTAATTCAGATAACCATTATATCTACTCCTGTGGGCAAAAATCCCTTAGAAGAAATGGAGTAGCCCTCATAGTCAACATAGTCAAGACCATCCCCAAGAAAAAGAAATGCAAAAAGGCAAAATGGCTGTCTGAGGAGGCCTTACAAATAGCTGAGAAAAGAGGAGTGACAGGTAAAGGAGAAAAGGAAAGAGATCCATTTCAATCCAGAGTTCCAGAGAATAGCAAGGAGAGATAAGAAAGCCTTCCTCAGTGAACAACGCAAAGAGACCGAGGAAAACAATAGAATGGGAAAGACTAGAGATATCAAGAAAATTAGAGATACCAAGGGAACACTTCATGCAAAGATGGACACAATAAAAGACAGAAATGGTATGGATCTAGCAGAAGCAGAAGTATTAAGAAGAGGTGGCAAGAATACACAAGATCTATAAAAAAATACACAAGAACTATACCAAAAAAGATCTTAATGACCCAGGTAACCACAATGGTGTGATCACTCACCTAGAGACAGGCATCCTGGAGTGTGAAGTCAAGTGGGCCTTAGGTAGCATCATTATGAACAAAGCTAGTGGAGGTGATGGAATTCCAGCTGGGCTATTTCAAATCCTAAAAGATGAAGCTGTGAAAGTGTTGCACTCAATATACCAGCAAATATGGAAAACTCAGCAGTGGCCACAAGACTTGGAAAATGTCAATTCTCATTCCAATCCCAAGGAAGGGCAATGCCAAAGAATGTTCAAACTACTACACAATTGCACTCATTTTACATGCTAACAAAGTAATGCTCAAAATTCTCCAAGCTTGGTTTCAACAGTATGTGAACTGTGAACTTTCAGATGTTCAAGCTGGATTTAGAAAAGGCAGAGGAACCAGAGATCAAATTGCCAACATCCGTTGGATCACAGAAAAATCAAGAGAATTCCAGAAGAACATCCACTTCTGCTTCTTTGACTATGCTAAAGCCTTTGACTGTGTGTATCACCTGTCTCTTATACACATCTAGATGTGTATAAGAGACAGGCCCACTGTGGCATCATATCCCTGACAGCTGTCACTTACTGAGGACTCAGAGCTGCTCAGGCAGCATGTGTGGGTAGGAGAGATATCTCCAGTTCAACTGTTTTAATTTTTTCTAAGAACCTTCCATTCCTTGACCACATAAACATACTTTTTTGAAAAACAGTAAATCAGTACTGCCCCCCCCCCCCAATTTATTAGATGATGTAACCTGCCACGGGGACAGAGGCTCTGGCTGCAGCAGATCTGGGAGGCGTGGTGTGTGGCAGACGTCCTCTTGGAGGAGGTCGCCGTTAGCCCCACAATAGAGCTGCCGCAGATGACCCACAAACTGGAGCACAGTTATACCAGAGACGTTCTTGCACTGTCGCAGAAGTTCTAGGGCCCACAACAGATTTCCAAACCTGGAGATCAAGCAAAGGGGGAACCCCCAGGGAATCTGACTCTGAAGACCAGTGGGATTTGATGATAGAACTTCCCCAGGACTGAGGACACAACAGAACCTTGTGGGCGTCAGGACCCAGGAAAAAGGAGCAGTGACCCCACAAGAGAGTGAGCCAGACTTGCCTGTGAGTGTCCGGGAGTCTCTGGCAGAGGCGTGAGTCGACAGCCGCCTGCTGCAGGGTCAGGGGCACTGAATACAACAGTCCTGGGAGCCGTGGTATGGTGACTTAAGTCCTTTTGAAGGAGGTCAACATGACTGCCATTATCCCTACCATAGTTTGACCTCCGGCCAAACTATAGGGAGGGAACACAGCCCCATCCATCAGCAGAAAATTGGATTAAAGACTTACTGAGCACGGCATTGCCCATTAGGGCAAGATCCAGTTTTCCCCACAGCCAGTCCCTCGCATCAGAAAGTTTCCACGAGCCTATAGTCATCCCTCAAGGGTGGAAAGAATGAAAACCACAATCACAGGAAACCAACCAGACTGATCACATGGATCACAGCCTCATCTAACTCAATGAAACCATTACGTGTAGGGTCACCCAAGACAGATGGGTCATGGTGGAGAGTTCTGACAAAACGTGGTCCACTGAAGAAGGGAATAGGGGATGACAGAGGATGAGATGGTTGGATGGCATCACTGACTCAATGGACAGGAGTTTGAGCAAGCTCTAGCAGATGGTGAAGGACAGGGAAGCCTAGCATGCTTGCAGTCCATGGGGTCTCAAAGAGTCAGACATGACAGCAACTGAACAACAAATTTTAATATGCATAAATTACCTCAGGAATCTTGTTAAAATTCAGAATAATTTAGTTGAAGTTCAGAAATCCAAGCACTGTGTTTCTAACCAGCCCCCCAGTGATAAGCTACCAGTTAGGGGTTACACTTTGAGTAGCAAACTGTTAAGAGTATAAACACTGTCTCATGTCTTTGCAATGTTTCTTATTAAATTTTTTAAAAGCCCCAAACGCCACGGCACTGTTGTATCATTTCATTGCTAAACCAGACCTTAGCCATTTAGGACTGCTATCACGCAAAACTTTTTGCTTCTGTTGATAAATTCTTGGGTGGCATTACTGAATCAAAGCTAAACTAGCTGTCTTTTTTCTTGCCCTATATATTTTTTTTACATCTTAAAAGACATTAATGAATTTTTACTTGAGGGACACTGATATTATATACTAATGAGGAAGTTTGCATGTCTGGAGTAGAACTGAATTAAAATGTGAGTATTGCGTTTTTATTTGCTTAACAATGTCAAATTCTATAATCTTGCTTTTTTTTTTTTTTAATATGACAGGTCATCTATTTCCCTGACAATGGAAAAATGAGCAAATGAAATTCTTCAGAAAACTTGTTCCATGCTTCCCTGTGTCTGCTAGTCTAGACCTGAAGTCCTGAAGCCTTTCATTATAGGATTAGAAACTGACAACAGTTTCAAGATAAGACCTCTTACTATATTCGGAAAACTCCAGTGAGGCAGAAATGCAGTGACCACATCCAAGAGGTTCAGAGTAATGGTTTAACTCTCCTGACTAGGAACCCACCTTCTCTTCCTATCCCTTTACCCCAGCAAGTCACTGTACCATCTCGAGGCCTCTCTGTAAAATGACAGCAAAATGAATCTGTGTCTAGGGTGAGTCCCCGACAGTCTAATTCACTGAGGATACTTCTTTGAAAGCACCCAGAAATTGCCATCCAGCTCTTAGAGGGCAATTAAAAAGAGGTGGCTGTAACCATGCTGGATTGTTTCAGGTTGAGATTTAGGCAGTCCTTTGCTTTTTTCCTCATTTTTTTTTTTTTTTTAAATTGATGCAGAGAGGAAACGACTAGAGGGGTTACCAGAACCTGAATCCATCAGGAAGTCTCATAAAGACTGGGTAACTTTAGGATGTAAAAACTTTTCAAGACTAAATTGACTTTTTCCCTTTGGGAACCAAAAATCTTATTTCTTCAGTGCCCACACTGACCCAAACAGAATGGGCTAACAGTTTCAGAAAGTTATTAGTAGCCAAGTAATTTGTTACAGTATAGATGACCGTCTTTTTTTTTTTAAACTTTAGGTTTGGTACGTTAATTGGTGAATCTTACGTTTCCAGAGGGGAACTCAATTTAGGTAATACCTCATCGTAGCAGATGCCAAGACAAAGCCAGGCTCTTTAGGCTGTTCCCTGTCCTCAGGATGGTATGGTAAAGCAGGGTTTTGCTAATTACCTGCAGTGAGTGATCCAGAAGAACAAGTGTTCTTTTTCTGACCTTGGTACATTTCCTCAGTAACCTATGGGTGCTGTTCTTTCATAGGTAGAAAGTGGGTAAATGCTGAACAAAACCATAATGGATCTTGATCAACCAGCAGTGACATGGAAAACAGGCTTCTTATTCTGGGCTGCAGGGCATGCTTTTTTAACCAATGTACTCGGACACCTGCCTGGCCAGTGGTGTCTCCTCTATCTCAGATAGGCTAAGTATGAGTATCTCAGCATCGTCCCAGTTGTTGATGGGAACCATTGAGATGGGACTTATGAGTGATCACATTCATGTTTTCTTGTGCTGATAAAATTATTTCATTGTCAGGCATCTACTTTATGCAACTTTTTTTTTTTTTTTGGCCACACAGCCTGTGGGATCTTAGTTCCCCAACCAGGGATCAAACCCTGGCCCACAGCAGTGAAAGCAATCTTAACCACTGGACCACCCGCGAGTGATAGAATTCGGCCAATTCTGCAGTTTAGTGACGTTTCTAGCTAGGTTTGTTATTTCTTGTTAACTTTTTATAAAAGGCAAAAGAAAACTTTCTAAGGCCTTCTTGTCTTTTAAGATTTCTCACTAGAATGGCAACTATGAAGGTCCAGAGAAGCTTCTGGGGGCTTCAGGTACATCTGCCAATAGCCTTCACCTTGCCCTCAAGAACAGTGAGTTTCACCAAAGGAGTAGTGGATGTTTACCAACCTGGAGAAGACCTGCAAATCTGTCACGAGTCAGCATTTCATCTTTTGCTTTATCTTCAAGAAAACTCAGAATTCAACCTCTCCAATAAAGTGATGGTTTTCGTTGACAGTAACTGCATCATCATTCTTTCTCAAGTGGCTTGACCTTTAAATTCAAATTTCATCTTTGAAAGTATACAGAAAAATCAATAAAATCAGCAAAGAATGGCAACTATGAAGGTCCAGAGAAGCTTCTGGGGGCTTCAGGTACATCTGCCAATAGCCTTCACCTTGCCCTCAAGAACAGTGAGTTTCACCAAAGGAGTAGTGGATGTTTACCAACCTGGAGAAGACCTGCAAATCTGTCACGAGTCAGCATTTCATCTTTTGCTTTATCTTCAAGAAAACTCAGAATTCAACCTCTCCAATAAAGTGATGGTTTTCGTTGACAGTAACTGCATCATCATTCTTTCTCAAGTGGCTTGACCTTTAAATTCAAATTTCATCTTTGAAAGTATACAGAAAAATCAATAAAATCAGCACTCCTCTAACCAAGCTTACTATGCTCCTTCCTCTGCCTTTGGCTGGGACACAGGAATGGTTGTGATGCCCAAGTTTGAACAGTGACTAGCACTGAGCGGGTCAACAGAGGAAGGCCTTATGATTTATATCTGAAGTGTGAACCAGAAGGATGTCCTTCCTAAATGCTTTCATTATCTTAACATCTCTGTATTAGCTACCTGTTGCTGCATAACAAATTACCCCAGGACTCAGTGGCTTAAAACATTTCAGTTTCTACAGGTTCAAAGTTGCTGTTGTGTCCGACTCTGCAAATCCTCCAGGCGTGGGTAGCCGTTCTCTTCTCCAGGGCATCTTCCCAAACCAGGGATTGAACCCAGGTCTACCTGCATTGCAGGTGGATTCTTTACCAGTTGAGTCACCAGGCAAGCCCAAGAATACTCGAGTGGGTAACCTATCCGTTCTCCAGGGGGATCTTCTGCAGTGCAGGTGGATTCTTTACCAACTATCAGGGAAGCCCTCCTTCAGGTTAAGAATTGGCAAGGATTAGCCAGGTGACTTTGCATCAAGTTTCTCACAGTGTTGCAACTAAGGTGTTGGATCTGCTTCCAAGCTCAGGAGTGTAAGACTCAGCTTCTACAGGTAGTTGGGCCAAGGGCCCAAGTTCCTTGCTAGCTAAGGGCCTCTCCAAAGGCTTATACAGCTGGCAGCTTGCTTTTCCAGTGCAAGGGTTCCTACGGAGTGCATGGACAGAAGCCATGGCCCCTTTGTAACCAAAAAGTGACATCCTGTTACTTTTGAACAGTCACAAAGTCCAGCCCACATTAAAGGTGAGGGAATTGTCTAAGTGCTTGAATACCAGGTAAGAATCATTGGGGTCCTTTAAAAAGTTGTCTCATAGTTATTAAAAATTATTTTCTGCTGAAATGGGCATTTACCAGAATGCCTTATTGCAACAAAGATTAGATTCTGGTAACCTTACATGCTGATGAATATGTCTGTTTTGTAATAAACTGCTGAAGATGACAGGCCCTAACCCTCAAATTCCTCCTACTTTTGCTATCCAACCTCAAGGATTTATAGTAAGGTCCTCTAATTTCCAACACTGACCATACTTTCTTCTGTATTTAATAAATCCAAAGCAACCAATGAAATGTCTTAAGGGCACAACTTCTAAGAACATAGCTCAAATTGCAGGCAGCTGATACTTTCATAACATGGTCTAGTTCTGCCAAATGGAGAGCAAGGCTTGTTATTGTTACAGTATTAAAATGGGCAATGACTAGATATGAATTAAGGACAAAGAGAAGATTATGATAAAAGAGTGAACTTGGTAGGATATAAAACCAGATAATCTATGTATGGAAAACCCTTGTCAGTAACAGAAGTAGGTACTAATGTAAACTTGCTTAGTTAAAGCTTCTAAACACATGATATCAAGCTTTCTGGTTTTTTAACTGAGATGTTTCTGATATCATAAGGAGGTGGTGTGGGTTAATATTTGTGCAACAACTTAAAAGGACAAATACATATCATCTAAGTAGCTTTTGAATTTCACCTCTGGGAACAGCTTAATGGTTTCCCTGTGGATACGCAGGGTTTTAACTCCAACTCAGTTTGATGGTTCTTTTGAGATAGCTTAACACAAGACTTAGAGGGATGGCCTAGAATTCTCAGTCTGATGAACATGCTAGTTTGAAGAATTCCAATTTAATTTTTGGTTGTTTTTTAAACAGGTTACATTCTGGTCAATACTACAATAGGAACACACTGCGTATACCTTAAAGCATAGTTCAATTAGAACAAAATAATTAAGCAGTTTACATAGAGTTCAGGGCTAGAGAAGGGCTTTATGAATAAACATTATCACAAAAATGAAAGGCAAATTAAAAAAACTGGAAAATGTGACAGAAAAATGGCAAAAATATTACCAAATCATCAAACAGGGAAGCATGCCAAAAGAAAAGTCAGGTAACGTAGGCAAATGACCACAAAAGGCCAATAAAACCTATGAAACAAGCTTCTAGTCATCCAATATGCAAATTAAAACAAGATACTCCCCTTTGGGGCAATCGAACTGGCTATTAGGAATAAAATGAGAGATTACAATAGGCTCATTCAAACACTGTTGGTCACCACAAACCAGTCCAACTGTTCTCCGCTTAAGTTAGGCAACATTTACTAAATGCTTTTAAAATGTGCTTACTCTCTGCCCCAGCCAATCCATTTCTAAGAATTTATGAGACAAATATATGAAAGCCTGTGTATTCCAGTGCCTTGAGGTTCACAAAATTTTGATATTTTGCACTTTGTGATCTTTAGAGAGAGAAAGAGAGAAAAAAAGACAACCCACAAATATTCAGGAAAAATGGTGGAGTTATAGGAATAACAATTTTCTTAGAATTTTCCAAAATGTATTTTGTTAATCCCACTTCACCAACTTAAAGATAGAAACAAAGCTACAAACCCCACAAAATGATGTGTTTCAGTTATTCAGTTTCATGGTATATTTAAGTTCAAAAAACAACTCAACCAATCCGTTCCTCCATTCTGAAGCTAGGTCAGATTAACTTGGGCAACAAACAGAAATCTTCTGGAAACATGTAGGTTATTAAATAATTTTATTGTACTGCATTTACAAAGAAAACAGACAATGCACCCAGTAGAAAGAATAAAAATGTGTTTGGGGTTTTATTTTTTACTGAGAGCAAATAGAAATCCTTTAGTGAGATCCTGGCAATTTGACAATAAGTTCAATAAAGGTACATGGGATGCTTGGAAGATCAAATTCTACAGCTGCCTTTCTACGGCTTTGAATTCATCTGGCTCCTTAAGAGATGGGGGGAAAGCCCTTATTTGGTGGGAAAACATTTCCAAAGTCAAGTTACAAATTCTCTCATTACATTTCTCTTCATGTTAGTTGTTAAAACAGGGCCTTCTATTTGTGTATGTTTTACTTAGTTCATCTTAATGTCATCACCAGAGTTCCTATCATTCCACAATTGTGATTTTACAGTGTAGGAAAAGAATTCAGTTCTAGTCTGGTATTGCTTTAGATGTACACATTGCTGAAAATCAAAAGTGGATTAGAACTGCTGAAGGATTTTCCCTGCCGTTGTTTGATACAATCTATTTTCTTTATTCTTGATAGGTGCATAGACAGCCTCACTTAAAATTCTTTCTACAGGAACATGTCTGATTTCAGGATTACCATCAAGGATCCGATGAAATGGCTGGCCAGTCATTCAGGGTAATACGTTTGTGAGTTAAATGGACTGCATAATTGCACCACTTTTTCCTCTGCCTTTGTTGGTAAATGACAGAATCTAGATTCCAATTTTCTGTACAGAGGTGGCCACCCAGCAGTCTCGTCGCTGCTTTGTTAGCGGAGCCTTGAGTTGCACCTCCTTGGCTTTCTGTCATTCAGTCCCGTGGCCACTTCTGGAGAATGCTGAATCCCCAAGGCCCACTTGGTCCGTGCAGAACAAGCAGCTGTGACCCCAATCCTGCCCCTCTTTTGCTTTTCAGTATGACCCGAGGAATATATGTAATGTCTAGGGCAAGTCTAGGAGAGGCTCATTCTAAAATAAGATTCACAAAGCCTTTTCCCATTAAAAAAAAAAGCCTCAAGTACATTTTCAATCATCTCAAAATTTAAAACTTACATTATACAAGAAAATAGCAGCAGAGAATGGCTAATCTTAAACCAATGGAGAAAGAAAAATAATAAAAACAAACACAACCCTCAAAATAAACAATGAAAAAAGTGCCATCCCACCCACTCCCCTTGATTCTTGTATCCTGGGATTTCACTTAAGACCTGAAGCCTCTAAGAAAATGAGAAGGGCAAAGCCATAAGGGGAAACTGCTTCACGGCTGAATTCTGGACAAGGTAAAGCAAAGGCCCTAAATAAAAATTGGGGACTGTTGGTTAAAGAAAAAAAAACCACCAAGAACTCTAGGATAGTTTCTTCTCAGACGGGAAAATCTCTGAAATTTAGTTCTCTTTTCCAGAGTCATCCTGAATTCTTTAATTATGGGGCAATAAACTCAAGTGCAATGAGTAAAGTGCCAGCCAGGGATTAAAAAAAAAAAACAAAAAATAAACAGTCAATCAAAGTAATTCTGCTATTAGGGTACAGAAAAGACACAGGAAAGGACTGTTTGCAGAACACATGTGGTTCTGAAGAAATTACTAGTCAATGGTTCCAGTTTTGTTTCCATCAAAAATCAGACTGAAGATTCGAGGACCTTAGGGTTATTAAAGGATGAAAGGAATTTGATAGTGCTTTGAACAGTGATAAATGTCACCTAAATTTGGTGTTTATACAGCTCATTTAGAAACACAGTAGCTTAAAAGTTGCAGAAAAAAACGTGAAGAGGACAACAGAAACAATCCAGGAAGACGATGCAGCCTGGACACAGCAAGTTTAATGTCTCTGCTGTACACAGAGCAACACCCTCTCCCCTTCTCACCCTTGTGCTGGCAACAGGATGTGCACGAGAATACTTGACTCTTAGAGTCAGTGAATAAAAGGATGAGCTCAAACATTTTCAAAGCTCTTTCTAAAGGGATGCTCATAATTTAAAGGATGCCCTAATGGAAAGACAAGGGTACAGGGTGTGAGGCTGTTTCACATTCTAGTCCATTAGTCTTTGGCAGAGCCCAGTCAAGGCCAAATTCACCTAGGGTGCCCCATGGCTGTGGGAGGACCACAGGGTCAAGTAAGCAAACCCAAACGAACATGGTGGATTAAACAAAAGACACAAACACCCTAGAAACCCCTGAAGGCGGAGCTTCACCTTGAAAAGGGAAGGGGGAAATGCTTGGAAGGGAGGGGTAGAGGGCCAGCCTGTGATCTCTGCTGCGGTGCTGGACTGGGCTTAAGAGTTGAGCCAAGGGTGCCGGAGACAATCGGCGGCAGTGGCCCTCTTCTCGGGGATCAGCTCCAACATGGGCAGTAAGAAATCTGTGAAGCCAGCTGCCTCTTCCTGAGGCCACTCATACTTCTCCACTAGAACCTCAAAAAGGCCCCAGGGTTTCAGCTTCGTGATGTGTTTCAGGTCACCTACGGTAAAGACAGTACAAAGAAACTGACCAACATTGGTAAGTGACATTGTTCTGTGGAAATCCAGGAACTAACCCAGGCAGTCTATCAAGAATCAAACTGCCACCAGAATCTAATCCTTCTCCATTCATAAAGCACCTCTCTTATCTAATGCATTCCTTGGAAAGAAGTGTCTCCATTTTTTCACGAGGCCTAAAAATTTAAAACAGTATTTTGATCCACCATTCTAGGATTTTTCGTCCTGAGCAAGTTGGGTAGGCCTGTCAGGAACTAGGTATTCACTAAACTGAAAATTAAAAGCTGATAAACTCAGCATGGTCTCATGGTATTCAGAGGCAATTTATTATCACATACAAAGAATAATTTGCTTGTACTCTATTTTTGGCTCAATAATCTAGTAAATGTTGCTTCAAAATAAGGCAGTAATTAAAAAATAAAGAGCTAAAAGCCACATCCAACATGTATAAAAGTAACAAAACTAAAAAAACAGATTTTCAGATATAGCTGCATCACACTGTACCATTTTGGAATATCAATCTCCTTTTGCCTCCTCGAAACAAAAAAATTTTTCTAAAGGTAGTCAATTATCAGTGACTTGTTAAGGTTAATGCTGCTTTAAATTTTTTTTCTTATATAACACTTATTTGAAGTCTCTTCTGTGGGCAGTAAATGCCTGATTACCTGCTGGGTACATGCATGCCATTAACCTGACTGCACACAAGGAAGAACTCTCAGGAAGCACTTCCCCATTTTCTTGCCCCAAATAGTAACATTAAGAAATGCTTGCTCTCAAGTGCTGACAAAAAAAGATTTTTCTCAGCCCAAGTGTAGAGATTTTGAGGAAAAAGGGAACCATGAGAAAAAGGGAAAAAAGGTTAGACAGTTTCATAGCCCTTTGTAGGATTAGGTTTTCACATTTCAGTATTTGGAATGCATAAAAAATACATATTTAAATATGCCAACATAATATTATCCAGTAAGAAATTTAAGGTGAATTTTATCTTTGTTTTCCTTACTAATAAATGATAACATAAACTTATGAAATTGAAAGTATAAAAGTTAATTAATTCTACTTGTCTTTTGATAGAACTGCCTCAGCAAAATCTGCCCATTTTCCAGAAGTGCTATAGTAGGAGTAATCAATGAACTATGTGCCAGCTACTAACTAATTTAATATGAAGTAATCCCCATTTAGAAATCAGGAGACTGAGTTTGGGTCAAAGGCCAATCAGTCGTACAGCAGTTGGAATCTGAACCCAGATGGTCTGGCTCCAGTCTCTGCTAAGTCACAGCTCCACATTCAAGGCAGAAGCATTCTTCTTTAGGTGTTCAGGACACTGTACCCGGCAGTACTTACCTCTTCATTGTCAAACACTTTTGTCCCCTCAATGTCTGGGAACAAACATACTTCTTTTACCTTTTTTGGTGAAAAATTCCTTGGAATATTTTCCTGCCACAATGAGCTTGCGAGGCACCTTCCCCAGGAGTTCTATGATCAATGCAATGTGATCTGTATGTTTCAAACATTTCAAGAGGAGGGAAAAAGACATACATAATAGGAATAACGAATGTAGTTCTAAACACCGGCAGAAAGAGTAGCATGCACACCTCTTTGTAAAGCATTTCAGCTTGCTTTCTGTCCTAAATGAGAAGAGGACTCTATCCATCTAACGGAGAATCCAGAAAATCATTACAAATCAGATAACCACTCCAGTAGGACTTGAGTGGTAATTAAAAACCATTTTGGTGTGAATGCTCTGCTTCCTGAAGCTGCATCCCTGGGACCTAGATGTAAACTCATGTTAACAATACTACCTCTGCGATTGAAGAAGTCCTGTGAATATTTCCCACTGAGGGCAAAGCGTCTTGGAATTCTGCCTATCAGCTCTATAATGTGCGCAATGTGGTCTAAAATAGAAGGGTAAGAAGAACAGGATCAAGGACAAGCTGTAAAAGAGGTTTTTCTATGAATAGCTTTTTCAAGAACTAGCTACTTAAAAGTAACTACAAATAAAACCCAGGATACTCAAGGGAAGACTGGGAAGGCCAAGAATTATTTCAGGTGATTGATCACCTGTAGTTGGCAAGTCCCATTCTAAAGTTTGGAGGCTTATCTATTTTATTTCTATTTTGTCTATATGTCTAGGTTCAGGTGGGTTTTACAAGTAAGGTAAAAAGTGTGCCAATAAGCTTCAGACATTCTAGGATAGATACTGATAACAGATATTTATAACAGTGTTCAATAGGGCTCTGTGGGAAATAATATCACTTTATTTAAGAATGTTCATGACAAAGCACTCATATATGATTAAGTTTTCATAATCACCTTGTAGAACAGGCCAAAAATTAATATCCCATTTTAAAGGTGAGAAAATAAAACCTCAAGGAGAATAGACTACTTGAGCTACACAGCTAATAAGAGCTAGAGCTCAGATAAAAGCCCCTATCACATGTCTTGTCCAGAGGGTTTTTTGTAATTTAATAAATCATATTTTTAAAGAAAAAATTAGCAACAACATTTAAAGCACAGCTATTATACTTGACTCCATTTGGCTCTCAAGTGTTTAAGTCATGTAGTGTCTTATAAATGTCACAGCAAGACTATGGCCTGTGAGCGCTGCTAGGGAGACGTGCAGTCTGTCACCAGGTGAGCTTGGACTAGCCAGCGTCCACACCTACAGAAAGCCCTACTAGCTTTCCCTGCAGGTGCCAGAAGGAAACATATTTAGAGATTTAAAAGGCGAGGGCTCCTAGCCACAGAACAGTTTTAAAAATGACTTTAATTCTGCAGTTATAGAATCAAGGTCAAAAGGAATCACTGAAAACTTCTAATAATGTATCTCAGAGGGGAATAATATGCTAGGGACATTCACATATCTGGGAACTTGGGAAGGTTTCAGGTGCTTCCTATTTTTCATGTAAAGGACTCACTGGTGTCATTTAAAAGCAGCTTTATATTCATGAACTCACTATAACCTTTGGGCGGTCTGACTGAATTTATGATCAGTAACAAGTATTTCACGCACACGAAGTTTTTGCCAATTTTAAGCAGGATCTGCAAATAAGTATCTTTGTATAAATTAATTACAAATGTGACTATAATTTGTCTTACTGTAAACTTCCAAGTAAAATACTGGTTCTTTTAGTATTTTTCTTATAGAAGGAATTATTTTTCCCTTGAAATTGTAACATTACTTTTAGTTGCAGCAATCTACCTCTCGTTTATCAATTATTCATAGGATTAATATACCTGACAGGCAAAATTATTAAGTATTATTCTAAGGTTCAGGGCTGTGGAATGTCACTAACAGCAGAAGACATGCTACTTAGGCCCCAGTGCTACCATGACTACTTAACCACTGAACGACCAGGCAGGGAAGTCCCTAGCAGGGCATTTCTAAAAGAGTGTTAAGTCTATGCCCCCAAACTTATAATCCAGAAAAGAAGCAAGCAGATAATAGGGAAAATCAAGTGTGTACAGAGGTAGTAATTACAGTATATTCTTAAAAGGGGCTTATGTACTGAAATTATGTCCAAATTGTACCCATTAAAATAGGTATATGGCTATGGAGATTAGTTAGCAGAGCATTTTCCAAACAGTACTTATTAGGAGGTTCTACTAACACTGCCTATTGACATTCCAGTTTGAGGAAAGAGCACTGTCAGTTCCACACAGCACAGAACCTGTTTTCTTAAAGAATCGAGGAAAGCACAGAAAGTGAAAGACCTATTTTCCACCCTGGGTGGGTCCAGTGGCAGCACTCTCTCAAAGCAATCCCCACTGATTCTGAAAACAAAAGTGTCAAAGTCATATAATAAAGAAGGTAAAACACTCCTTTAATAAAGTTCTTAAATTCATGCTATCATCTAGTTACCTGAATGCCACCATGATTAAAAAAATAATCACACATTTAGTTGTCTGGTTTCACAGCCTCTCAGATAGAGCAAATGACAGCTTAGGCTTTTCCTACTGGTATTGTAAAATATAAACCTGTCATATTTTCTTTTAAAATGGAATTCTAAATGTTAGTATCCTTTAAAAAGAAAAAATATATAGCTTTCATTTTCAGAAAGGGAAAAAAAAAAGAACACTAAATGCTGTATAGACAAAGAGGATATATTCTCTGCATTCAAGGAGTGTATGTATGTTGAAATTGACTTCCAGATAAAGTTGGAAGCATAACTAGGCAACAAATTGATGAACAGGTAGATCCAAACTGGGTAAAGAATGAATCGCTGATTTACTAATATACAGGAAGACAGCCAGATGCTTTAGAAGAAATCTGGCAAATACAAGTTTCAGTTCAACCAACTGTGGCCTTTTCTCTAATCTTTACATATAATTCTTTAATTATCTATCATAAAGTATCTACTATAATCTAATACTTAATATAAAATATATTTCTTTCCTGGGATTTATATATACTCAGCACACTAAGAAGACTAAGGCTCTTTAGTACTAACAGATGACAGCCACTATGCACAGACAACCTCAGGTGAGAGGACCTACCTTCATCTCGAGTGTACTCCTCCCCCGAATGAGGTTCAAATAAATAGTCACCTGTGGCCAGTTCAAAGGCCTAAGAAAAAGAGGAAAAGCTTATGAAAGCATTAAAAAAAAAAGACCTCTGGGAAGTTTACTGCTATTTGGCTCAATTTTAATAAATTTTTTTCTTGGAAAAACCTGCAAATTATCATTTAAAACATTGTCTAAAATTATTCTTAAAAAGCTTTCCTTTCACACCTGCACCTTAATAAAATGGAGCAGGAAAACTGCAAAAGCTCAGTTAATATCAATATGTGGATTATTCCAAGCCCCCTGCGTCCCAATCTCTTAATCATTAATTCAACTCTCTTAAGTTTCTCTTTTTGCTCAGAGAGGGACATATCTAAGGTGATTCTAAGTTATTAAATTACTCATGAGGTGAGTATTTTTAATAAATTTACAGCTAGGAGTTAAGATTTTGTATCTAAAATCAAAACCAAAAAAATTCAGAAATTTTTCTACTTAGGACTCCTTAGAGTTTGGTAGAATGCAGTTTTAAAGTAAGTTTTGCTTTGGAAAGTACTTGTTAAACTGTCCCAGATAGAGAGTTCCCAATTCCTTGGTTTATAGAGAATCAGAAAAAGATGAAGTATAAACAGAGCCAGGAGCCACTAATAGTGATCAGCAGGTATGCATTCACCAATCAGAAAAAGAGAGGCATGTCTCCTATAACAAGAAAACATGTAAACAGAGTTTAAGAGGGTCTGAAAAAGTGATTTCCTTAGGAGTAAGTGTCAGTACAGAGGACAGCATCTGAATGATGGGGCCGTATTAATTTTTCAATGATTAACAAGAGAGCAAGTAACTTAACAGCAGTTTTAAAAAGGATCTTATTGATATAAAAAGTAGGTATCAGTCAAGTGCTAGTGACCACGGGTTAATTCTGACTGACTCAATGGTACCAAGCACCCCAGACAGTCTCAGGAATGTGGGGTGTACTGAGTTGAGTTTCAGGAATGTGGGGTGCACTGAGTTGAGTCTCAGGAATGTGGGGTGGACCGAGTTGAGTCTCAGGAATGTGGGGTGGACCGAGTTGGGGCACATCCTCAGTTTAGATTCAGATCTAAGTCTTGGTGGTCTGTCCCAAAAGAAGAGTCTTTCTCAAAACTGTATCGCCTGGGCTGGACTACTGCCCAGAACAAGACCACAAAACCAGAAGTTTCAGGATCATCTCTAAAATGTTAGCAACACTGTGTGGCTTCTTGCTCAGCACAGCTTGTTTTACATGCTAGCAGTTCGTTACTGAACTACACTGATAGAGCAGATACTTGTTACACCCTCAAAGCAGAACAGAAACAAACGGCTTCCTCTTCATCAAAATTTGTCACTCTCTCCTAAAACCAGTACTTTAATTTTTCCATCTCATGTTGGGATTCAGTGAAAATATTACAAGTTTAAAAAGAAGATGGTTTTCTAAAAATTTTAAATATTCTAGGCACTTTTCTGCAAGTCTAGTGGTTAAGTCTCCACTCTTTCAATGCAGGAGGCATAGGTTCAATTCCTGGTTGGAGAAGTAAAGTTCCTTCCACATGCCATGTGGTGTGGCAAAACCAAAACAGATCAAAAAAACTAAAACTTTCCACCTAGATAATTAAAGTTCTCTAAAAGAACTTTATTTTTGGAACATAAGGTAGTTGCTTATTAGTTACAATTTTATAATTAACAGTACAAAAAAATCCAACCCAAACCAAAAGATCACAATTGAACTAAAAACCCCTAGAAACTTGATTACAAAACACCTAGTTGAACATCCTTCCTTTATAGATGAGAAAACTGACCAGAAGGGAAAGGCCAAGCCCATCCCAGAATCCAGGGCTCTGGTGCCTCCACTCCTGTCCTTGTCTCACGCTGACCAAAGGGCCTATTCTGTCAGGGTCATGCTAACAGACACAGGCAAAACCAGTTACTAAATCCAGTGTGCTGGTACCTCCAGATAATGGAATATTATTCAGTGCGAAAAAGCAAGGAACTATCAAGTCATGAAAAGACACGGAGGAACCATAAATGAGTGTTACAAAGTAGAAAAAAAGCTAACAAATCATGTTGTATGATTTCAACTATATGATATTCTGGGAAAGATAAAACTATGGAGACAGTATCTATTCTTTATTCATTCTTAATGCTCTTCACAGAACATTCCCTTCCTATAACTGCTTCTAACTTTGTAGTATCAATCACTAAAGTGGTAGGCAATCTCACAACTTGCCTTTTTACTTCTCAGAAAGGGTCCCAATTTTTCCATCAATTAATTGCACTGGATGAAGGAGGATCCATGTCTCCAGGACACTTCTGATATTTCAAGATTTATTTTTATTCTCTGAGTATGGTGATATTTAAAGCAATATTTCTACGTCTATTAGCAAATGAGAGAAATTTGTGGTAATAAATGGGGCTCAAGTTTTCATGGTACTGTCTCAACTCAGTTAAGTGCTTTCCCTTCCTTAGTCAACAAAATTCCTGTATGTGAGCTGGTCCAAAGAGGGGCCTAGGTTAACCAAGCCCTCCTTTCATCTTTTTTGCCTTACTTCTTAAGCCTGACATTGTACCATTTTAATCAGCAAGCAGGACTTACTGCCCTCAACTAAACTATTAAAACCACATTATAGTAAACCAAAGGCCACCTACAAACTAGCTATATTTTGTATGGGGGCATCTCTATCAGTTATTTCCTCTACCAAATCAAATCCCCCAATACAAAGCTTTAAAGTATGGCAAGAAAGAAGTTTTTTCCCCAATGTTTTTCATCTTGTACACACAATACCAAACCATCTTCATTTCAGGTAGCCCCCCTGCTTAAAAGACCACCGATGTGTCAAAACAAAATAATAGCTGAAATTATAGTTTAATATGTCTCTGGTTTAGCTCAGTCATTTGATGGCCCACAAATATTTATTAAGTATTATTGTATACTAATGAATTTGATCTTGTTCTTGTTTCCTGGGAGGGCGCCTCTAAATTCTTGGGATTTCCAAGTCATAAAAGTGACTCTTATTCATGGTGGGCCCCTTAGGACCACACTTCAGTTTACACTAATGAGGTGACTCATAGTGGGCCCCTAGACACAGTTTCAAGAGGAGGGATGGACATGCCCCCAGGGTGGGAAAGACCAATTGTACAATCAGAAGGTTGAGGTGTTGAACTGAGTGTTGTCATAACTGACCTCCTAATCTCCCAGAAGGATAAGGAGGCTAGAGACTGTAATGAAATCTCAATAAAAACTCTGGGCACTCAAAGCTTGGGTGAACTTCCCTGGTTGGTGATACACACTGATTTGTCAGGAAAGTCAAGTATGCTAAGAATACAGAAGTTTCTTCATCTCTCGTACCCTCTCAGGCCTTAATATATGCATGTTTTCATTTGGGTGGTCCTGATTTATATCCTTTATATCAGAACTGTAATATTTTAGTACTTTCTTGAGTTCTGTAAATGATTCTAACAAATTACTGAATCTGAAAGGATAGTGGAAATCCCCAATTTGTATCCAGATGGTCAGGAGCGTAGATGCCTGTGGACCCCAGAGCTTGCAGCTGGTGTCTGAAGTGAGAACAGTCTTGTGGAAAACTATGCCTTTAATCTGTGAAGTCCGTGATGACTCTGGGTAGTGAGCATTTGAAATGCACTGTAAGCACCCCCTCAAAAGGTCTCAGGCCCTGAACCAGACATTTAGCTATACATAATAATAGACATGGCTCCTGCCAGTATGGCACTTACAAGTAGGAGAGAAAAAAGTAAAACACACAATTACAAATCAGAGTACCTCCATTTCAGGAAACAATTTAATACGTTCCAACATGAGGCTATTTGTGGGAAGTCATTTAATAGCAACTAAATCTGATCACTTGAGTAGCTGCTTGACAAGGAGAAAGCAGCAACTTAAGAATCCATGGGTAACTGAGCTTCAGTCATCTTGGGAGGTGCAAAGATGTCTGAAGAACTACTGAATGTATAGAACTGTATAAAATCAATCAATTTCCAGGGTTTTTCCTATCTGATAGTAGAGCTGAAAGGGAAAGGGCTATCTGTAACTTGCAAAAGCAATACCACTTCTGAGCAATTGTTTTTAATGCCTACCCCAGCTCTCATCTGTAATAAGAAACATTTCGTTCCTTCACCTAACAGGATTTGGGCAGGAGCTGAATGGAATGCCAGATGTTTATACCTAAGGTTTTGAATTCAGACATCTCCAGACATGGGATTTAGAGTGCCAGTTCAGTTCAGTGCAGTTGCTCAGTTGTCTCTGACTCTTTGCGACCCCATGAATCATGGCATGCCAGGCCTCCCTGTCCACTACCAATTCCCAGAGTTTACTCAAACTCATGTCTATTGAGTAGGTGATGCCATCCAGCCATCTCATCCTCCGTCATCCCCTTCTCCTCCTGCCCCCAATCCCTCCCAGCATCAAAGTCTTTCCCAATGAGTCAACTCTTCGCATGAGGTGGCCAAAGTACTGGAGTTTCAGCTTTAGCATCGTCAGAAAAAAAATTCCTTTCCTATTTTTAAAATTTGCTGGTCTACTGAAATTAGCAAATTACCACATAACAAGTTAAAGTCAACAGGAAAAACATTACCATGCATGCTGTGCTCCAAATGTCAGCAGGGGTATTATAGCCAGATCCTATCAAAACTTCCAAGGAGCGATACTGCCTTGTTTGAATATCTTCAGTGAAATGTTTGTGCTGAGTAAATGAAGGAAACAGTATTTTAAAATTCATTTATTCTAAGAAGTAACAAGTCATAATTGCTTAATAACAGAGATTAAGATAAATTCACCAAAGCTTTCCCTAAACCAAAGTTCTCATGTAGCTCATTTCTTAAGTATCATTTTTATGCTGTTGGCTTTAAATAGCACTTTTCTTTACATGCCATCTGCTCCAAATTATTTCTGCAAACATGAGCCTGAACTTATATATAGATACACAGGTTAGGCAATAACAAACTGTTTTATAAGAAATGGAAAACTATTATCCCAAACAAAAGTTAAGTTGTTTGTTTGTCTAGAATAATTTGCATTTCAACATATAAATGTTACCAATTTAGGTTCCATTCAAACTTTTCCTTGCTGTGTTCTCATTATGAGAAAATAAAAGATGTAGATTTCAAGTTTTAAGAACCTCACAAACACCACTCATAAAAAGACTTCTTGCCTTCAGTCTTCTTTTGCTACCTTACCCCTCCAAAAATACAAAACATTTATCTTGGGGACCATGTTAACCACTACGAGGATGCAAGCATCAAAACAACCAGTCTGTTTAAAACATGTATGGGGGAAAAGGAAAAACATCTAAAAATAAAGAAAACAGTGATTTGTGACCAGCAGAATTCAGGCAGAGTAAGCTTCAGGCAGAAAAGCATCATTGAGAGGCGCTCCAAAGGGAACAAGTTTGACCAAAAGCACTTCAGGTCAAGGGGACATCACCACGGCATGGAAAGACATTTGCAAAAGCCAAACACAGCTAACTGCTAGGTTGAAGAGTTCAGATTTCATCTGGCGACAAAAGACCACTGCATGTTAGGAAACAGGAGAGCGTCCTGTAAGAATACTGACAGGACCTCTGAGAACACCATTCCGGTAATCTTCTGGTTTATGGCCAGATTTAGGCTTAGTAATGAACATCTGAACAATGACTGTGAAAACGAGAGAGAAGAGTTAAAACCAAGGACATTCACAGGAAGAATAAGCACAATTTAAAAATTCAATAGCTAGAAGCAGGAGACAGGAAGAAGAGTCAAAAGGAACTCTGTGGTAGAGGCTGTCAACAAAAAACGGGGTGGGGTGGGGAAGACTTAGAGAAGGAAGTGGTTTCACAGGAAAATAATGGGATCAGATACTGAGTTTGAAGTGGAAATGTACTACAGGTGATACACTTAGAAAAATGGACATGCTGTTTTCAAGGGAGTTGTCTTTACGCATGGTGCCTTACTACTGCCTTACGAAGACTCTGTAAATGATAAATGAGGCCAAGAATCATCAAAAGAAGTTGAACTGGAAACACACACATCCACTTATTCCTGAAACTCCACTTCTGTAGAGAATCCAGTGTTAAATTTTTAAAGAATAGGCTGACAGGGACTTCCCTGTAGGTTGTAGTTAAGACATGTGCTCCCAATGCAGGGGGCCTGGTCAGGGAACTAGATCCCACATGCTGCAACTAAGACTTGGCACATTCAAATAAATAAATACATTTTAATTAATAAATAAATAAAGAATAAACTGACAAAGACAGAGAATGGCAAAGAAGTCACAGCAATACAATTTAGGAACTGGAAAGCAGAGAGATCGTTGTTAAATGTCTTAATGGATCCAAGGAAGCTGAATAATAAGCCACTAGTGAAAGCTGAGAAGCATGGTGATAAATATCACAGTATTCCTCCCTGCAAGGATAACGATTTAGAGGTATCAGGTTATTTCTGGAAGTAGGTGGGTAAGTGGGATTGAACAAATGCACACTGCTTTAGAACACCTTTTAAAGAAACAGAGCACAGAACACGGGCATGATGCAGTGTAACAGCCCTTCCCTGACCCGACACAGAGGTTTTGTCTGAAGCAGGTAAAACGGTTCCTGGAGGGTGCTCGGCATGGTTGAGGGGAGAGTACTATTCTGAATACAGGGCAATTAAGTGACTATATGTAATTGTATGTTGAACCCCCAGTTTTCTAGCTTAACTCAGTTTTCAAAACACTAGCAGTCAGGCATTTACTCTCTGGTTAAGAGATAAGACTTAAGTTTTCTGTGGGAAATATGACCAATCTAAGACTTTGACATCTGAGGATGAAATGAAACAGCTCAGACAGATCATTTTACAGTGAATAATTCAACAAGATCCACCAGGCACAAAGCTTCTAAACAGCTTTCTGGCACTCCATTCAAATGGTCAGTCAGGCTTTTGTTTAATGACCCTAAACAAAGAAGGTAAGGAAGACACCACATAAAGAAGAAAATGGAAAAATAACATCCTCTCAGAGATAATCATGGACCCAAGGAACTCTTAGAAAGTAAGACTATAATAAGAGAAATAAGAAAATATAAGGCTTAAAAGCACAAGCTGAGAAATCTCCTGGAAAAGGAAGTGTTAGAATTCTAACAGAAGAGATATGTAAGAAAATTAGAGAACCTGAATAAAATCTAACATTTGAATAATGAGATACCAGAGCTAGAAAAGAAGAGAATTAAAGAAAAAAAAAATCAAGAAACAAAACCAAAGAACCAGTGTTTCAATTCTGACAGTGCACACTGGGTTCTTAGCTAATGGATGAAAATAGATGTCATGAGGCACATGGCTGTTAAATGATCCCACAGACTTCCTCAGTGGAAAAGATTTCATACAAAGGTCCAAGAATCAGAATGACTCTAGTCTTTTAGCAGCAAAGACAGGAAACTAGAAAAACATGGAGCAGTGACAAACATTCTGAGGGAAAATGATTTTCATCCTAGAATTTTACACGCAGTAAAACCAGAATAAAGACATAAGATGTGCAAGGACGCTCACTCTTTTAGGAAGCCGCTAAAAGTTGTATATATTTCAAACAAAAACCATGATGGAGTAAACCAAGGAAGAAAATCAGAGAGACACAAAATGGACACATAGAATTAACAATAATCTCGAGGATGACTATGAAAGGAGATCTCAAATGGCAGTGATGCAGCAGGCCCACAGGGCAACCAAAGAGATGACACAGACAAGTTCCAGGACAGAGCTCTTTAGGAAGAAAAGGCTGACCAGTACTCAAGGTGTCCCTGTGTATTCAAGTGTATGTGTTCAAAGCAATGGGTCAGAGTATGGGGTGGAATTAAATGATCAAAGTTTAAAACAACAACAACAACAAAACGACTAAATAAATGAAACAGTGTTAGGCAAAAAGGGAAGAGGAATCATAACACAATATATATTAGTTCAGCTGAAGATAGCATTAGAGTCCTAAAAATATAAGCATGAAATTATTTAGCCCAAAGTTGTATTAAATTGACAAGATAGAGGATAGGTGTAATGGCAGATAAGTCCTATTAGAAAGGAAGAAATAGCTAAAACTGAAAAGAATTGGAAGCAATATACCTAAGTTATTTATTAACAATAATGAAGGTAAATACCATTATGTGGGGGAGTGAAAAACTGGCAAAGGGCGGGCATAGATTTTTTTAACTAAAATCTATGTAAGTGACCCTAAGCTATATATGTATGTGCATAAGTGATGAGCAAAAGTATAATATTTTAAAAAACCAAGATCTTTGAAAATAATATAAAATTCCATTACAGAATGCCAGATGCTGCTGTGCTTAAGAGACGACAAGATGTGAGCTCAGACCAGGATCTGGCAGGACAGGAGCCTTGTCTAGTCACCACCGTCCTAGTGCCCAGGTCAAGTCTGTGCCCACACGTTTGCCTAATGAGTGAACAAATGAAAAGAAGGTAAAGTCATTTTAGCATAGAGACTCATTAAAAAAAGAAATGTATGCGACAACTAAAGAAAAAAGACATTAATTCTGTTGTAGAAAAATGACAGGAAAGACTGTACCCAAATAAGACAGTGTATGCCAAATGCACAAGGCAGGCATGACAGAAGGTGTTCCAAACACAAAGGCAAAGGAGCTTGAAATGACGTGAGCAGAAAACTGACAAACATTTAAAGTTTATACCACATGATTTTGTTACAGAGTCAATGTTTTCCTCTATAATTGTTTTAAATACTTAATAAGCACCTCTCAAGTACCAGGTACTGTTCTAAGCACTAAAGACATAGCAATGAATGAAAAAAAAAATCTCTGCTGTGATGGGACATATATGATAGTGAAAGGGATATTAAACAAATATATAGAATCAGATTGGGTTAAGTGCCGTGGAGAAAGAAAACTTAGCAGAGAGGGCGAGAGGAAAAAAAAGAAAATACGTGAGTGAATATAAAAGGTGCATGGGTGTAAAGAATAGTGGTTTATGTTAGGTAGGTGTTCAGGCAAAGATCCTCTAGTAAGATGCCATCTGAACAGGAACCTAAAGAAAATCTACTCTTTTTGAAACTAAGTTTTTTGCTTGGTGTGGTGGTATGTGGGCCACATAAGGACTTTCTATTCATTCTAAAGGAAGCCACCACAAAGTTTTGAGAATATCTGACATGCATTTAAAAGGATCATTCTGATAGTTGTGTTGAGAACAGTCAGTAAGAGGCAAGGACAACAAAGAGAAGTGAGGAGCCACTGTAGTCATGCGGGTAAAAGTGTGGTGGCCTGGCGAAATAATTCCAATTACCTAAAAAGCTTTTCCATATTCCTATCAGTTCGTGCTAAGTACTGACCTCATGTTTTACTTCATGTTGAAATGTTACCACAATATTCCAGAATCAATACTGAAATTGAGATCCTACTTTGTTATGAACCATTAGGTATAGGATGTCATGTGGAATAGGGAATTTGAAATATAAAAATAAACAGGATCTATTAAAGTGAATTTCACTTCAATAGTCTCCAGCACCCTTGTTTAGAAAGCATATGGCTCTTTGAATAATACTGTTTATGTGCAAATCTTTGTAGATTTTTAAAAAGATATTCATTAAAAATAACACAAAAGCACTAACTTGGTAAACAACAGTATTAATAAGATACTATGTATCAAAACCCCTCTTTTAAAAAACACTCAACTTCTGACTTAGCAATCTCATGTCTAGGGCATGTTCTAGGTCAACTACAGAAGACTCATGAGGCTCTTTGAATAATACTGTTTATGTGCAAATCTTTGTAGATTTTAAAAAAGATATTCACTAAAAAAACACAAAAGCACTAACTTGTCAAAACCGCCCTTTTAAAAAACACTCAACTTCTGACTTAGCAATCTCATGACTAGGGCATGTTCTAGGTCAACTACAGAAGACTCATGAGTAAAGACTGTTAATCACAAAGAAGTGTCAAGAATATGTGAAGGTTGTAGTATATTAGCAAGTATCCCATAAAACTGAATTTGATATAAATTTGTGGTTGACAAAAGTGTCCAAAATATATTAAATGAATTAAAAGGTTACAATTAATAAGTTGGTTAGATGCTGATTTAAAAAACAGAAGGGAAAGTCTGAATGTGGGCATTTAGACCATGAAAGTCAATGAGGATACAGATAAAACTGGCCAAGAGTGGCTATCATTGAATGTCAGTGACAGGTACCTTGTGTAGGGGCAGGAGGGGGCTGTTCCAGCATACCATTCTCTCCACTCATGCAAAGGTTAAGATAAAGTTCTCAACCTGGCAATCTAGGTTGAGAACTGCAGATGTTTTCTTCTTTTCGCATGACAAAGTCCAATTCTTATTTATCCCCAGTCCTTCAAAACACTAAGACAAGCTTAACTTACCACCCAACAGGCATTTCCAAGATCAGCGATCTTCACTTGGAGCTTTTCTGCATTTTTTGGCTCAAGGGGGTTAACAAGAAAATTTCCAGCAGTGGATTTTCCTATAGACAACAGGTATCATCAATAAGACTGTATATCCAAAGGTTAATAAAACTCTGTGAGGTAACACACCCAGGCCCCCAGCTGGCCACCTATTAATACATTTTCTAAGACTGAAAACAAGTAAAAGCAACAACTGAAGTTTCCAGAAATAAAACCTCTGCCTTCAAAGCGACAAGTAAACATGCTGTGTACTCACTATATGACCAATAAAGATCAAACTGAACTACACATCTATACATTGAAGGTAACTCAGACACCTGCTGTAAAGCTGTATTTATGACAACAAAGGAATACTTTTATTTTAGAAACTCATGAAAAATTTTCTTCTATGTGGTAATTTAAAAAAATTGTATAGTTGATTTACAACATATTAGTTTCAGTATACAACATAGCAACTCAGCATTTTTATAGATTATACTCCATTTAAAGTCACCACAAATAATGCTGTATTTCCCTGGATTGTAAAATATATCCCTTAGCCTGTCTATTTTATTATATGTAGTAGCTTGTTCTTCTCAGTCCCTACCTCCATCTTTCCTTCCCCTCCTCTCTCTTCTCATTTGTATCTATACCTGTAGGTCAATTTCTGTTCTGCTAATTCATTTATTTTTTGGGTTCCACATATAAGTGATAACATACATTATTTGTCTTTGTCTGACATATCAGAAATTCATGAATATATTATAGAGGGAAGGAGTAATGGGAAACTACCTTTGTTGTCTAGTGGTCCATTATGTTCTTGCTCCTGTTCATCTTCACAGGGTATCTCTGCCCGAATGCTTTCTTGAAGTTGGCTGATGTCCTGTTCACTGAATGACTGGTCTACATTTGATGAAGACTGGCACATCATGGTATCAGACACCTCAGAGGTTACAGGTGTACAAGAGTCTGTTTCTTGAGATGTGCTGCTGTCTCCATTTTGGGAACTTAGTAAACTAGGTTCCTGCTTCAAATTTTGGATATCACAGTCATTAGCATTACGTAGATCCTCCTTAAGCCTCAATGTTTCTTTATTACTGTTCTCAGTATAATTAATGATTTCAATTACGCCATTGCAATTAATTTCTGCTGCACCACCCTCTATACCACGTCCTGTAAGTGTCTGATCCTGGTGAATGGTACTTGACTCTTCTAAGAAACAAACAGACAAAAAGGATGTACGTGTACGCATATGCATGAAAGAGCAAAAAAAAAAAAAAAAAAAAAAATCTCTCCATAAGATTAAAACATTTTCCAGAACTTATACAGAGTGACATAAAAACATGACTGCATATCGAAAGCCTATTCATGGAAGGACAAAGATCTTCTAATTCTTACCCAAATGCTAAAAAAGGTCTATGTTGCATTTCTTGAGAAAACTTAGAAATTACATCTGAATATTACCTCCCTAACATTTATGACAAGTTCTGTATTCTTACTGTGTAAGGACACCCCCAGAGATGCTGTGTACGCATGAAACCACTACATTATATAACAACGATAAATTAAAGTTTGCTATAAAGTAATTTGTGATGCTCTATTTATACCAAGTTTTTCTTGGGTCATTTTATTAGGTGGGTTCTCTTTCAAGGGTCTTTCAACAGGCCTCTCTGATTCTTCTTGCTGGTTTGGTCTTTTTTGCCCGGGGCCCGACTCTTTCTCCATTTCCTCAATCTCCTGCATTCGCTTCTCTAGTAATTCTGCCTGGCGTTTCTGCTTCTTCTTCAATTTCTTCTTCTTATTCTTTGACATTTTGTCAGCCTGGGCGGAGATTACAAACAGATAAAGCCTTCAGGTGGCTAATCCATTACCCCTAGTTGGAGATAACTATTAATTTTAATTACTTCCTGATTAAAGTACACTATTTCCCTAACACAACACTTAAGATTTTCATTAACTAAAAAAATGCGGATATTCTTATGAAACCAAATTAAAACAAAATACACAACAAATCTTGGTCCTCAGAACAGTCTGTGGGGCTGGTTCACTCTCATACACGCTCAAATTTATGGAGGCCTCACCAGTACAAACTTGCTGAAGACACACAGGAATTTACTGGAGAAAATCACAGAAGCACAGGAACATTTTTTCTTTGTTTTCCAAACTCTAAATAAACTGATCCATAACAGAAGAACACCTGCCCATTGCCCATAGATCAGAATTAAATGTAGAAACACCTTATACTTACTGGTTTAGGTTGGGGTGCAGTACTGACTGAAAAGAAAAGAAAACCAAGTCAGAATCTTGGCATTCAGCAGGCAAAATGAACTAAGACACCCTACCTGAGTGAAGTCTTTTTTGTTCAGTTTGTTAAGCAACTTTTAGAAACAACATTAAAAAAATAACATTTAAAGAACAATGCACAGAAAAGTTGACACATTTAAAAGAAATTTAAATAAACTCTTCTCCAGATAGCATCAGTATATGCAAAGAACCAAGTTCCCGTTTCTGATTTATACTATTGTTTAGTCGCTGTCATGTTTGACTCTTTTGTGACCCCATGGACTGCAGCCCACCAGGCACGGGATTTCCCAGGCAAGAATATTGGGGTGGGTTGCCATTTCCTTCTCCAGTGGATCTTCCCAACTCAGAGACTGAACCCGCCTCTCCTTCACTGGCAAGCGGATTCTTCACCACTGATTCACAGGGTAGCCCAATTCACACTATTAATGTTGCTAAAATCCCCTTCCCATGTAGTGCTCAGAATGGTAAATGATAGGCAACAACCATCTCATCTCTCACCTAAGACTAGTTCCTCTTGGCATTTGTCAGTTTTAAAAGGAAAGTGGTATCAACTATGTAATTTATTACACAGTATGTTATAGATATTAGTTTAGTTTAGCTGGAAGGAAGACCCTTCAGTCTTCCTTAAAAAAAAATTTTTTTTTAATTGTGGTAAAATAAATTCATAAATTTGGAAAACTCAGCAGTGGCCACAGGACTGGAAAAGGTCAGTTTTCATTCCAATCCCAAAGAAAGACAATGCCAAAGAATGCTCAAACTACTGCACAATTGCACTCATCTCACATGCTAGCAAAGTAATGCTCAAAATTCTCCAAGTCAGGCTTCAGCAATACATGAACCGTGAACTTCCAGATGTTCAAGCTGGTTTTAGAAAAGTCAGAGGAATCAGAGATTAAATTGCTAACATCCAATGGATCATGGAAAAAGCAAGAGAGTTCCAGAAAAACATCTATTTCTGCTTTCTTGACTATGCCGAAGCCTGTGACTGTGTGGATCACAATAAATTGTGAGAAATTCTTCAAGACATGGGAATACCGGACCACCTGATCTGCCTTTTGAGAAGCCTATATGCAGGTCAGGAAGCAACAGTTAGAACTGGACATGAAACAACAGACTTGTTCCAAATAGGAAAAGGAGTATGTCAAGGCTGTATGATGTCACCCTGCTTATTTAACTTATATGCNGGCCTGGCATGCTGTGATTCATGGGGTCGCAAAGAGTCGGACACAACTGAGCAACTGAACTGAACTGAAACTCATAAAATTTCCCTTTTAACCACTGTAATGTATACAGTTCAGCAGTGTTTATTTCACATAGTTGCACAACATTTCTAGAACTTTTTCATTTTGTAAAAATGAAAACTCTATGCCCACTGAACAGCTGACCCTTGCCCCTGTGGAGGTATTCTTTTTTAAGGGATGTGTATGGACAATTGATACTTCACCTTGAGGATCAACAGAGTTCCTCAAATATAATTAAATTATTAAAATTAAAATCTGTACCACAAACAGGAAAAAAATATCAATTGTAATCATAGTAGCGACCATATATTTTATACATAATACTGTGTGGCATACTAGTAACTGCTTCACGTGAAATTTAATCCCAATAAGTTATGCATGAGGAAAAATGCAGTCAAATCCCTTGCCCGAGGTCATTAAGCAATGAAGCAAGGATTCAAAACAGGTATGTCCACTTCAGTGCTCAAACCCATACTTTTAACAGCAATGCTATCATGCCCCTGCACAGGAATTACTGATTCACATAGGTCAGCATATATGAACATCAGAAAAAAAAACAAAGACCATCAAATCACAAAAGAAAACATTTTAACATGAATCAGGTTTTATAATACACAACATACTTGAACCTAAAAGGCATAGTATTCTTCCCCTATGGAAATAATACTCAGTATAAAAAAGTCTTTTGAAGGCTGGAACTATTTCTTACGTAAGTACCTACTGTACCTTACTATTAAGTGAATTAGTGGTGCTTTACTTAACTGCCAGGTAATAGAATAAAAACAGGAACTTTTAACTTCTAATGAAAACCAAGTCCCCAGAGAAAATATACCTGCAGATCCGGAAGGTGGAGGAGCTCCAGAGCGCTGCCATTCTGTCGCTTCTGCAGCCAGCCTCCGGATGTATTGTTCATTCACTGACAACAGGATGTTTTCCGGTTTAATGTCAGTGTGGATGATACGGCACTTGGTGTGCAAATAATCCAGACCCTGTAACACCTGAATGGGAACAGAGCAGCAGACTTGCAAACACTGAATACAAGTTTTCCTGGAGAAGGAGAAGCTACAGTACAACACCGTGAAAAATAAAGATACAAAGATGATACGGCAGTTTCCTACAGAGAAGAAAGCTTTTTCTTTTTTTTAAAGACCTTCCCCAGAAAGATTAATTTTAAACTATAAACAAAGGAAAGAGTTTATTTGCAGTGAAACTGTCTTTCAAGTTTTACAGAGTTAATTCTATTTGAAGATGCTCTTTAAGTACATTATAGAGACTGAGGATAAATGGCTGACATGTCCTTTACTGAGATGTAGGTGACGAGGAAAGAGATTTTTAGGTATGTTTAAATTTAAATTTCCTTATGGAAGAACTGAGGTCTGTGCTTCCCAGTTTGGCGCTCTGTCCAACAAAACACATTAGTTAAGCAAACTGTTTGCCACTGAAGTATTACTATTTTCCTGATGATAAAACTCCTTTACTGTATATTGAAAGCTGTTTATAACATGAGAAAATGCTCATGAATTATGTTATATAAAAAGCTGGAAGTAATCTGACAAAGTATTCTATATCAATATACAACCCATTTTTGCAACCAGAGCTTCTAGATAAGGGTCTAAACTTCTAAAATCAGGCATTAAACACAGCTCCCCATCTAATAATTAATACAGAAGATGAACCTGGGGGAAATGGTTGTGCTAAAACATTTAAAAACAAACACAATAAACCCTAGAGGCTGAATAAACAATTTCAGCAATTTAAAAAACTTAGTTTTACAAGTAAAAATTCTATTGGAAATAGGAAACTCCAGACACTTTAAGAAACTAAAAATATTACCACATGCAAACTATTATGTACAAAATAAATAAGCTACAAGGATATATTGTACAATACAAGGAATATAGCAAATATTTTATAACAACTATAAATGGCGTACAATCTTAAAAAAATAGAAAATAGTAGGATACATACTTGCTGAATAATTTTTTTGACACAAGGCAGAGGAAGCCCTTGATAATTGGACTTGATGATCCACTTGAGTAGATGATGCCCCAGAACTTCAAATACCATGCAAATATCTAGGAGTTTGTTAAGGAGGAAAATGGAGACAGAAGAAAAGGGCACGACAAGCTGTGTTCCACCCCAAGGAAATTATTATTATATTCTTTCAGTATAAAAAGTTACAGCGCTTTACCTGAAATCATCTAGCTGTCAATATTCTGAAATGTCAAAGGTTAATTAATGTTTTGTCCATAATAGTTTGCA
>SJYX01024714.1:52614-101100 GCA_006410675.1 Oreotragus oreotragus | reverse complement strand
AAACCTGTCTTTTATACACAGGGGGGGGTGGGGGGGAGGTGGGCTGGTTTATCAATAAAACTATGCATCTAAACAGTGATAAAAATAAGAGTGAAATATGTACATAAAGCTAGTGAAAGCACTAGGCTTGAGGTGTTGATTAGCTTCTTCCCTAATGTCCAGGGTAACAACTCCAACTCTCCTAGTATCAGAGCAAGGAAAAATAAATTCTGCTTTAGCTACAGAAAACAATACACCAGAACAACCTAAAAAATGTAAATGTCAACATTTTAAAGAACAGGAAACTGACTTGCTTTACCCTCTGCAGTGCACAAAACTAACCTTGGTGCTGCCGCCCCCACGTGTGCCCTCTGTGTGAGCTTCCAGAATCCCACTTCATGACAGGAATACTCAGCAGACCTGCAGTGCTAGAGCCAGGGCACTGCGGGGATTTTAGTAGGAAGATGTTGTATTTTCGACAGAAGTTTCTATATGAGTTGGAAAGTCAAGACATTTGTATCTAATAATGATCCGGTGTTTTAAAACAGACTTTTGTTTTAAATAAGATTGTCCACTAAAGGGAAACCTGGACTCCTTAACAAGGCCAACTCCAGGGCCTTTGGCAACCTGGAATATCTTGCTGTGCCAGCAGTAAGGGAGCAAATCAAGAGAAAATAGAAACCAGCTTGAAGAAACCACGGGCCTAAGTTTAGAACATTTTGCAGAGTGAAGTTATGAATTCGCTTAAACTAAAAACAAAATGAATCGAAACAAGATACTAAAATAAGGGTGTGTTCGGGGCAGAAAAATGTCTTCTTTAGAGAAAAAGTCAATTAATAAATATATAAAGTATGACAGAAATAAACGTTACCATTTTACAATCACTACAGTAATAACTGAACTGTTTTAGGTAAGAATCAATGAATACTAGAACTATTGACAAAGTCTGCTGGGGAGAAAGAATTCTCATGGAGTTACACTATCACCCCATAGACTACTTACTAATTATAAAAGGAAAAAGGTACTTTTAAACAGGGAAATCCAGAAGACTCTGCCTTAACCAAGTGTTCAAACATATTATAACCAATGATAAGCACAAATTCACATCATGTACCCTCCGATATAATACAATGAGAAAGAATGTAGTATACCTGACAAAAGTGATTAATGAACTTAATCATGAGCAAACAATTAGGCAAATCCAAATTAAGGAACAATACAACTGGCCTGGATTCTTTGAGGTCAGTAGGGGGTGGTGGTGGTGAATGCATGAAAGAAACTGTTCTCAATTAAAGATTTTAAAATGGACATGTTCAGTTCAGTTTAGTTGCTCATTCGTGTCTGACTCTTTGCGACCCCATGAACCGCAGCACGTCAGGCCTCCCTGTCCATCACCAACTCCCAGAGTTTACCCAAACTTGTGTCCACTGACTACCTTAGAAAATACAATCAAAATTATAGTGAGATATCATTTCAAACTCACCAGAATGACTAAATTAAAAAGATTAGGGTTTCTCTGGTGGCTCAGTGGTAAAGAATCTTCCTGCCNGTCTGACTCTTTGCGACCCCATGAACCGCAGCACGTCAGGCCTCCCTGTCCATCACCAACTCCCAGAGTTTACCCAAACTTGTGTCCACTGACTACCTTAGAAAATACAATCAAAATTATAGTGAGATATCATTTCAAACTCACCAGAATGACTAAATTAAAAAGATTAGGGTTTCTCTGGTGGCTCAGTGGTAAAGAATCTTCCTGCCAATGCAAGAGACATGAGCTCAGTCCCTGGTTGGGGAAGATCCCACATGCTGTGGAGCAACTGAGGCCGAGCGCCACAACTATTCAGTCTGTACTCTGCAGCCTGGGAACCACAACTGCTGAAGCCTACATGCCCCAGAACCTGTTCTCCACAATAAGAGGCCATGGCAATGAGAAGCCTGGACATTGCAACAAAGAGAAGCCCCTGCTTGCCACCAGCTACAGAAACACCTGTGTAGCAAAGGAGATCCAGCAGAGTGAAAAACACGATTAAATGTAGATGAGGATATGGAGCAACTGGAGCTTCCATGCTGCACTAACAAAAGTGTAAAATGGTACAACCGCTCTGGAAAACTGGTCAGTAATTTCTCAGTTAAACATACGTCTAGGAAGTTCTTTAGTCAAGACAGAGCAACAGGGACTGGGTTTACCCTCTTGCTTTAAGCGACAACAACAAAATCAAGCAAAATACATAAAACAACAGATTTAACGACCTTGGATATGAGGCAAAGAAGACAGTGATCTCTGACAGATTACTGTCTTCTTACTGCCTTGAGACTTTGCAGGCAAACCCCTTGAGTTAAACAGATGGAACTAGTCTTGGGAGATCAAGGCAGCAGCTATGGTTCACAGAACAAGGTATTAGAGAGGAGAGAGCTGTAGAGAAAGAGAGCCCTGAAGATCTGCAATGCGGTCCGCCTCAAACATTCAGCAGAGAGGTAATCAGCACAGGCATATGAGGAAGCTACTTGCAGGGGAACCATCTGAAAGGACTAGAGGGAACAGTGCCCAGCATCCCCACAGGGCTCCAACCAGGAAGACTAGGAAACTTCAGTTACAGGCGAGAAATAAATCCACACATACGTGATCAGTTAACTTACAACGAAGGAGCCAAGAATATACAATGAGGACAGTAACTTCAATAAGTCATGCTGGGAAAACTGAACAGCCACCTGAAAAAGGATGAAACTACACCGTTATCTTATACTATATCCCAAAATCAACTCAAAATGTATTAAAGACCTGAACCTAAGACCTGAAACAATAAAACTGTTAAAAGAATGCACAGGTGGTAAGCTCCTTGACATTGGTCTTGGCGATGATATTTTGGATCTGACACCAAAAGCAAAGTCAACAAAAGCAAAAATGAACAAGAACTATTTCAAACTAAAAATCTTCTGCAGAAAAAAAGGAAACAAAATGAAAATGAATAGGCTATCTACGGAATGGGAAAAATACTTAAAAATCAAAGATCTGACAAGGAGTTAATAAAAAGTATTTTAAAAACTCATATGACTCAACAGGGGGAAAAGATCTCAGTCTGATTAAAACAAGAACAAAGAATCTGAACACATTTTTCTGGAGAAGACATACAGATGGCCAACAGGTACATGAGAAAGAGTTTGACATCACTAATCACCAGGGAAATGCAAAACAAATAGCAAGACACAGAAGCAACCTAAGTGTCCATTGATGGGTGAATGTAAAGAAAATGTGGTCTACACAGACAATAGAATATTACTCAGCCATAAGATGGAAACCCTGCCATTTGTGACAACATGGATGGACCTTGAGGTTGTTATGCCAAATAAGACGACTGTATGATCGCACTTATATTTGGAATCTAAAACCAAAATAAGACAGCAAACTCAGACACAGTAAACAGACTAGTGGTTGCCAAAGGTGGGAGGTGGGGGAAATGGGTGATGGTGGTCAGAGGTACAAACTTCTGGTTCTAAGGTGAGTAACTACTGAGTATGTAAGGTACAGGATGGTGACTGTACTTAATAATATAATACTGCATATGTGAGAGTAGCTAAGAGTTCTCAACACAAGAAAGACATGTAACCATGTGTGGTGATGGCTGTTAACTTACTATGGTAATCATTTTGCAATGTATACATCTATTAAGTCATTATGCTGTATACAAAAAACTAATACAATGTTGTGTATCAATTATGAACAGAAAGTCAAAGTCATTCAGTCTTGTCAGCTCTGAAACCCCATGGACCACAGCCAACGAGGCTCCTCTGTCCATGGGATTTTCCAGGCAAGAAACTGGAGTGGGTAGCCATTCCCTTCTCCCGACCCAGGGCTTGAACCCAGATCTCCTACACTGCAGGCAGATTCTTTATCATATAAGCCACCAGGAAAGTCCAATTTAAAAAAAAACAAACCTGGAAAAAAATCATTGTTGTGGGGCATTTGGCAGAATATTTAGGAAGACCTTGCCTCAGTGGAAGCAATGATTAGTCCTAGCCATCTAACAAATCATAAAGGTAAAATCTGAAAAGGATCAAACTGTTTCCTGGCAATAACTGCATTGCAGAACAAAGCTCAAGATTTAAAGGAATACAAAATATCCAACAGCCAACAAGGTAAAAATCACAATGTCTCAATGAAAGACTACCAGGCAACAAAGATGCAGGAAAATGTATCTGAAAATTAGAATTATCAATCATTTAGAACTGACCCAGAACTGACCCACTTGTTAGAATTAGCGGACAAGGAAATTAAACAGCAGTATTCCATATGCTGAAGAGATACAAAAGATTTAAAAAAGAGAGAGAGACCCAGAGAACAGGTGGTGTATACATATTAATATAAAAACAATGAAACCTTGCCATTTGTGAAATAGATGAACCTAAAGGGTATGCTTCTAAGTGAAATAAATGAGAGACAGAAAGACAAACACTGTACAGTTTCACTTAATAATGTGAAATATAAAAGACAAAAACAAATAAACAAACACCAGAAAACAGAGTTATAGACACAGAGAACAAACAGGTGGTTGCCAGAGGGAGGATGGTTGGAGGAGGAAAGAAATAGGTGAGACCCATTAAGAACACACTTCCAGTTGCAAAATAAGTGAGTCATGAGTGTGAAATGTACAGTGTGGAGAACATAGTCAACTTTTAACATCTCTGTATGATAACATAACCTTAGTAGACTTATCACAGTGTGTGTGATAATTATCAAATTATATTTCAATAAAACTGGAAGAAAAAGAGAGACTCAAATTGAACTTCTGAGATGAAAAGCAGCAAGTGAGAGATGAAAAATACCGTGGATTGGATAAATGGCAGATCAGGCACCGCAGAATGAGATTAGTAAACTCAAAAGTACAGCAACAGAAACTATCCAAAATGAAACACACAAAGAAAAAATAATCCAAACAAACTCACAGACCCACAGGAGTAAGCTGTAAGGGCAACTTCCAAGTGACACAAAAAAAGGGAGGGGAGGAAGAGAATGAAGGTACTTGCTCTTTGCAGAGGATTGACAAATCATAAAAGTGACGGCCATAACCAACCCAGTAGCAAACTGTGCTGTGCTTAGATTCTGTCCCCCATTTCCCACTAAAAGGAATTAGGGCTTTGCAGATAAATGGCTGACCCCAGGTCTGGGATAGGAAATATACAAAATGAGCCTGCAACATTTTGATGTGCCAAATAATAAAACTGTTAAAAACTTTATGTGACTCTTAAAAAAAAACAAAAAAACTTTATGTGACTCTTGACTGAAGAATTAAAAAAATAAAAATAAAAAGAGACATCTAGAGAGACTGAAACACTGACTACATAAAGGGACTAAGAAACTGGTCCCCAGTTTTTTTAGGAATAATAACTATGTTGGGGTTATATTTTAAGAGTCTGTCTTTTGGAAATACTTTCTAAAATAATTATAGATGAAATAATATATTTAAGACTGGTCACAAAATTATCAGGAGATACAGACCAAACAACATTGGTTATGAGTTGATAAATTTGGGAATGGGTAATGGATCTCTGAGGATTCAAACTGTTCTATTTCTGTATATATGAAATATACCAAAATAAGATATTTTAGAATGCAGATTGCTTAAACAAACAAACCAGAAAAGAGAATTTTAAGTTATTCTCAAGTTCCTAGCTTTATTATTAACTTTCCTATGAGAGAGGCATTACAATTTAACAACAATGTTGTTTTAATTTGCAAATAGTGATATAAAAATGATCAAACATTTAATAGCTTAAAAACAGAAAGAAGTGGGTGAAATAGCAAAAGAATATGGGAAAAAAAATTTTGTGGGAGACGGTGTAAAGAAAAAAGGCTGAAAATTAATTAAGAGCCACATTTAAAGTGCCTTATGAACAAGAAGAGCTAGCAAAAGAGGTAAAATACACACCAGGAAAAAAAGTATCCTAAAAGCATAGTAGGTCACATGGGTGGCCAAAAACGACACTGACTTATGTTAATATTATGTAAAGATCAGCTGTTCCTTCTTAATCACTCTTTCCCCCTCACCACCCATGGAAGTAGAACGAATCCATTTATACAGAAGTTTGTGACTAACTTCTAGTTCAGAGTCCTTGTGATACTTCAAAATGAGAAAGGACAGTGCTCCAGAGAAAAAGCAGTATACCCAGATACAAAGAAAATCACAGATATGTAGCTTCATACAGTTACGCCTGTGTTGTAAAAAGAGATGAGAGGCAGGAGAATGCCATAACTTATTAAACCTTAACTCAGTGCTCTGTGTTGTATCCTTTTCAATCTCTAGAAGCAGCAAATAATACCGTAACTGAGACAGTTGGGAGACAAGTAGGAGGAAGGGCAGAGAGAAATGGCTAGGGATAAAGGGAGAAATCAGTAAAATAGGAACTCAGTGGACAGAAACTACATAGAAACCATACAGTGATGTTCGGAAAACATCTTAGAACTTGAAATTCAAAATCTATTAAGATATTTCAATAGTTAAAAACAACACTCTTCTTGCTTAGGGTCAAAAAAAAGGTACTCTGAATTGCTAAGGAGATTATACAGACTATTTCTACAGTTTTACTATAATGTTCCCAAATTAAGAGAGAAATTTGGCACAATGACAAACATTACAAGGTCAAGTAATAGGGAAACAGAATCTAACAGCCATCACAATACCCTATATGGTTTATTTCTTGGCTAGCCTCCCTAATTCTTTGAAAAAATGTGTGTGTACCCCCACACACAGTAAGTCACCTATGAAATGCCCACAACATAGACTGATGATTCACATGGCATGATTCTTGTATCTGTATTCCTTAGAGATGGAGGGCAGGGGGATATGATTTACACTTCTCCAAGGAAATAACTGAAAACTAACTTCAGAGTGATATGATAGATAAAATCTTCATGTTATCACTTGTTCTTTCTTCTTTCTTGTCCTTTCTCCATGTGTTTTAGTTAAAATCTCTTAAACCACAGACCACATGATACTACAGAGCCCTATGTAGCCTATTTCCTTTAACAAATCACTGGCTACAGTGTGTGTTAAGAGAAGCTAAACATGCAGGGAAAGTAGAATGATACATGAAACCTTTCCTTATACATTTTTAAACACTTTTAAAAACAGTTTTAGACTCTCCAATCCAAGTGAAATTCTTCATCTTTTATTCTGAAAAATTTGATAGGCCTTTACAAGCATAGCTGTTGCAACAATCTTTCAATCAGCTCTTTGCATGTCACACGGATATTAACTTATGGGGGAAAAAAAAACAGCTAACATTCCTTCCAACTTTAAAATTCTAAAATTTCAGATCAAAACATAAAACTAGTCAGTTTTTTTTCATTACGACAGAATATGACCAATTACATTTAGATTCTAAGCATAATCTACATGTACAGCCTCTTAAATATTGAGATAATAAAGTACACTGAATTCTTATTTAACCTACTATTTCTCAATAATTCCATTAAAATCTGTATTAACTGATAAAATAGAAACTTTACTTAGTATTAGTACAAGTCTTCTTAAAGTTTTTTTTGACTTCAGTTTTAATTTGCCTGAAAAAAGGAAAAAGTGTAAAGCAATAGCTTTAAAAAACACAACATACAAAAGACAGACATGATTCACAATGTGTTCAAAAGTTTACAATAAAATTAAAAAACTTTGATTATAGTTTGTTTTGAGAAAAGAGACCAATGCAAACCTCATTCTTTTCTTTGAAATAGTTATTTCATGATTTGTTTTCAAAATAGGGTCTAAAAAGGATACGTGTTCCATTAACTCCTGATATTTTAAAGTCATCTAGTAGCTGAACAACCATTTCTCTATTTGGATCATTAGGATCTGAATTACGAACCTGTAATAGCGAAGACAATATTTTAAAAAAGGGAAAGCATAGAAATAAATCAAATGGTGCGGGAGGGGATATCAGCAGCATATGTAACAAAGGATTACTTCAGAAAAGAGCTTATACAAATCTATAAGACAAACATAAAAGTTTAATAGTTCGAAGAGCTTAATAAAAACAGTTCACAAAAGAAAATACAATCAACAAAGATTGTATTGTATAGTTACTGTTCTAATTATAACATTTTGCTACTTACTCCCAAATTAACTGCTAGTTACCAGGCCAGGAAGAATTCAGGAGCTTTTGCATGATGCAAATCAACCACAGCACTAACCATACTGCTTTATTCAGCCTTAAATTTTTTTCATAGAAAAATCTCTCAGGGAAGGAAGCAGTACCCTGATTTACTTTGGGGCATGAGCTCATCTTGTTATAGACTAGCACATTGCAAGTACTTCCCTGAAGCTCTCTTGGTCTAGCATCCTCACTTTTCTGAATGAAAAATCTAAGGCTCAGAGGAAATAAAAAGATGAGTTGAAGATACATTCAGATAGAGCCGGTCCTAAAAACTCATGTCTTCTCACTTGGGATTCAAGCTTCTTCTACCTCACTGACATTTCCTAATTTTTAAGAAAACTGAAAATAAGTTTTTGAAAATATTTACCTAAGTTTCCAGGTAACATAAGGGAATTAATAATTACAGTGCTTATTTTTATATTAAATATTTTTAAAGATTTTAAAACAAAACAGAAGTTATATATTTATTCACACTCCTTTTAACCATGACAGGAAAGAAAAACACTGTGTTATTTGGCACATAAAACATGCTCAATAAACATTTTTATTTGCACGGTTTTTTCAGTGTGCATGTATAGGGAGAGTTGCCATCACAGCGTACTTTACCAGTTCCCCACCAAATACACAGAATGTGTAAATACTGTCTTTCTACCTCTTTAAGGATACTGGAACTTTACAGTAAAACTTAGCCATATCAAAAAGTATATACCTGGTATGTCTTAACTTGAATAAAACTTTATTTATTTATAATGCAGCTCACAAATACAATCTAATACTTACTGATTTCAGCAACCGGATTTCATCAAGTGCAGTTTCAGTATAATGTTCAGCACTTTTAACTACTTTCATTGCCACGAACTTCTTTCCCCTAAGAAACAAATATAGGCAATTAAGACTAAATGTCTTACCTTTCAGTTATGAAGCTAAGATTTAACCATAACTGGGAGACAGTGATAGAATGAATATTGATTTCATGTTTCCCTGGTACTCAAACACAAACTACTACTTCTGTGGGATTATCTGCACCTGTTAATAGCACTAACTGGCCAAACTGATCTTATAAGAAGAAAATCTGTTCCTAGATAATGTCAGTCATCAAACATTTTCTCTGAGTTAAAATCTACTTTCTGAATGCTTCATGAACCCATGTAAAACTATGAAACGGAGATAAGTAAGGGGGAAACTTCACCAAATCAGAAGTATTCTGTATACTTATATAGCAAAACCTAAAAGGTTAAAAGCTATAATATTACACTTTCCTCTAAGAAGCCAGAAGAAATACTTGGGTGAAAAACTGATAAAAATAGTGCATAGATAGCAATTGCTGTCTCATCAAAGATAGAAGATACACTTTAAGGTAAACATCCAATGTTAACTGCCTGTGATTTTTATGTAGAGGTTTTAGACTGTATGGCTGAGCAAATCTGTTATAGAAACAAAACACAAGAAAATAATTTCACACAGGTTGGTCTAGGATACCATCTAAAAATTTAGCTCTATTCCAGTGGGGAAAACTATGAACTAATATACTATACTTTCTTTGAGTATCTGTAATGTTTTGAATTTGGGAGTTTCAAGAGCCTTACTGATAATAATTCAATCAATCTTGTGTCTCCTCTAAGGTGCTGCTACACCAGAGAAAAGCCATTTGCCCAAGAATATAAAGATTATCAACTATAAGATTTTTATTAAGAAATCAGTCTAGAGCTAGACTAAAGGTGGAAAATTAAACACATTTAGGAATCACCTAATCCTCTTGTACTAAAACTTACTGAATATCCCATGATAGCCACACAGTTGAAAAGTGTCCCCAGCCCAACTTTCGGATCACATGATATCTCCCATTGAACAGATCTCCAATTTTCACAAGATGATAACCTCCTGGAAGAAACAATAGAGGGAAAGAATCACTTACTTAGAAAAAAAAAATCTCACATTTTCCAACATTTATACATCTTCAGCAAATAAAAATGGTTTCTTTTAATACAATCAATTCAATAAAAGAAAATTTAAAATCAAGTCAGCAACAGAGTATTATTGAGCTCAGGTTAACTTGAAAAAAAAATTACTTTTCCAAAACACAGCACAACAAATCAGAAACCAGAAGACCAGAAAAGGCTGACAACAGTGACAGGAATCGAAGGACTTAAACATCTATCTCTGCCTGCTGAGAAGAACCAATCTCCTCAATGGTACGATACAGTCTGTTGTAAGATCCGATCCTACCCAAGAATCCTGGAACGTTTGTAAAAGAAACAAAATACATCAGGCAATCTTATGCCATGGTTTAAAGTATCCGTAATTCTAATATACTGTAGCTTAGCAATCATCACTTTGAGAAAAAGAGTAGTGAAAATGTTTTTCAAAAGTCTACATACCAAATCTGATCACTGTTCACTTCTGGATGACAGCATTATAGATGACTTTTGTTTTCTTTTTAATATATTTCTGAAATTTTCTAAGGAAAATATGCACTATCATTTTTTAAGGAAAAAGGGAGTAGATACATTTAATTTAAACTAAGCTTTAATTAAGTCAAACTAAAAGGAAATACTGATTCCTATACTTAGAGAAAAGAATGCAATAAGCAGAAAGCATTAACACCATTTATGCTGAAAGATCAAATATTCACATGAAAGAGTGTACACATGAGTTACATCTTACTTGGTATCTCCTCACAGAAAACCTTACCTTTGCAGTAATCATTAGGATCTTCCTGCTCATCATCATCAGATCCCAGGATCTCCTCTTCCTGCTCGGGCGGGTCACTCTCAGAGTGTGGAGCAGAGCCTCGGGGCTGAGGTTCAGATCTAAGAAATAATACAAGCAGGTTCATTCCATGTGAACAGAAGAAAATAGGACCCTTGAACAGATAATACAAACAGAATGTTATGCAGTGGCAGCCTGGGAAAACATTACCTATCACTTTACCTCGTGCTAGGAAAAGCCTAGTTTTAAAAAGTCAGTATATGATTAAATAAAATCTGGAAAATATATAAAAGTACAAAGGGGAAAAGTTACGTGAATCTCAATATTCAAACAAAACTGCTGGTAAAACTAGATCTTCCTCCAGTAATTTGCTGTTATTTTTATTTAAAAAAAATGCTTTATAAACAAATTTGTATCCTGCTTTTCCTATTATATTGTTAACTTTCTCCCTCATTCCTACACAATCTCTTAAATCTTACTTCCCTTAGTGGTATCACTATCTACGCTGGTACATTCTGTTCAGCTGGACACTTGTTTCTAATTTTTCAGTACTAAAAATTAAAGCTGTTGAGTATTTTTAGACAATTTTTATTCTTCATTTAGAATTATTCCCCTAAACTACCAGATAAAGATAGAAACATTTTCCTTGTTTATAAAAATAACACGTTAAATATAGGAAATTTGAAAAATAATTATTTTGTTCTAAAACATCTCTACTTTGAACATATTAACACTTCGGATTATTTCTTCCCAGTGTGTGCCCACAAATGTTCTTTATATAGTATGACTTTTCTGAAAGAGCTGTAATGAACTACATCTCCAGCCACATATGGGTCCCGAGTATTCAAGTATTACTAAATTTCAAAAACTTGGTTTATTTGACAGGTTAAAATGTTATTTTATAATGTGCTAAACACTTAAAACTGATTCCTTTCTCTACATGCCATCAATTAGTCATATCAAAACTTTTGAGCACTGAGTAAGTAGTTCAGGAGGCAGAAAAACTTGGATTTGCATTCAGGCTCTGACACTTAAAAGCTGCCTGGTTTGGGACTGCCCTGGTGGTTCAGTGGTTAAGACTCTGTACTTCCACTACAGGGAATGCAGGTTCAATCCCTGGTCAGGGAACTAAGATCCCACATACTGCATGATGTGGCCAGAAAAATCACATACATGCCAAAAAAAGAAAGCTGCCTGCTTCATGAGGCTTTGAGCAAAAGAAGCAGTGTCCACATCACTCTTTTCAGCAGTTGCAGGAACAGGAATTTTAATTCCCATTTCCCAGTATTTTATTTGCATTTCCAAACCTTTTTCATCAGACTGTTTTTTTTTTTTTTTAAAGATTCAACAGATAAAAATTTAATAGCAAAATTAATGGGCTGCTGAGACCATAACTACATTGGCAAGTGTGACTAGATTTGGATTTTCAGTGGCCATTCCAACTTGCCTCAACTCTTGGTACTTTCTGTCCCTCAGAGGACACAAAAGTAGTTACAAAACTGCATGATTCAATTCTTAGTGAAAGCATGTCTTTGGGAAACTTACCTGGCCTACTTTCCTAAGTGGGAATGAGTCTGAATGAACATTTCCAAATTTATTAAGACATGTTTCTAAAACAAATTCTCTGATTTCAAACTTGTTGTCTTACAATTTTTAAGAACTATAATTGAGAAATTTTTGAAAAGCAGTGAAATATTAAGTTGTGAAAAACAGACATGAAATTCCCATTTTTTTTTCTCTTGAATGTTCCTTTTCTACAGACTCTTGTATTGTTTCAGTGATGTACTGCCTTCTTTCACCTTTAGGATAAGATTTACAGTCTCTAAGTTTCCTTCAGATCCTTGTATTATCTTGGCTTTCTCAAACCGCCCATGTTTTACTAACCCATGCTTTTACACACGATGTCAATCAATAAGCATCAGACAACTGAATAAAAGCCTCTGCCAGAAAAAGACAAAAGCCCAAAAAAAGAAAGAAAATTTGAGAAAACAGAGACAGTTACTATTAGATAGTGAGGAAAAGATGATAACATGATTAAAGAGTTCAATATCACTGTAACTTTGACTGATGGTTGTTATAATAGTATAAAATTTCTGAAGAAATACTACAGAAAGAATTCCAGCTTATTAACACTTGAACCTAAAAACCGGTCTTCCTAGAACTAAAAGGAAGAGTTCTAAAATAGTTTCAGTCTGTGCTTTAAAACTTATCATACCTATCAATATTTCATGTCACAAGTATATGCTATCTATATTTAGAAGAAAAACAATTGTTATCAGTAGTTTAAAGCTCTCAAAGCATATAAAATTTAACCTAGTACATCAACAAAATCTCCAATATAAACTGAAATGAACAACAGGTCAAAATTTAATAGCAATATGCTTCCAAAGAAGTCAAATAATTTATAACCCAATTAAAACACCAGTAATATTAGAAATAGGAATACACTTGGCTGTGGTATAAAGCAGAATCAAGGCAAAAATTTGGGAAGAAAGCAGAAAGCAGTGGAAAAGCTTGACAGTTTTGCTCTCCTTATATTTCCAAGCTTGTTCTGACACAAAGTCTGGAGTGTGAATCAAGAGGTAATAAAAGCCAAGTTAGAATGTTTTCTCTGATCTCGAAGGATCCTTTCAACTCAAGATTCCATTTCTGGTATAATCATCACTAATCACTCAATAGCAAACCAAAGTACTAAACAAAAATTTACTGAGTCTTTTGTAGTCAAATACTATTTATTAATAATCATCATAAAGAATATGCTATTTATGAATGTTCACTTACACATTTCATGAATTCATATATTCAAATTAGCCACAAAAACTCCCCACCTATACATTTTCTAAAGAATAAATGATGAAGAAATTCCTGTAGTTTAAAACAAAAAGTTAAACCAAAGAACTGTTAAGTCCATTCTGACTCACTACATTGGTTTATAACCTACTAGTGGGTTGGATTTGAAAACACTTTCCTGGAATTTGTGTGTGTGTGTGTATGCGTGTGTGTGTGTGTGTAGCTCAGTTGTGTCTGACTCTTTGTGATCCCATGGATTGTAGCCCACCAGGCTCCTTCATCCACAGGATTCTGCAGGCAAGAGTACTGGAGTGGGTTGCCATTTGCTTCTCCAGGGCATCTTCCCAACCCAGGGATCAAACCTGGGTCTCCCACATTGTAGGCAAATTCTTTCCCATCTGAGCCACCAGAGAAGATATAATTCACATGTCATAAGTTCACCAATCTAAAGTGTACACTTCACTAGTTAAAGCATATTCAGAGTTGTATAATCTCATTACAATCTAAATTTAGGACATTTTTATCCCCCTCCCTCCAAAAATAAGCCCCAACCTATCAACAGCTACTCACTATTACACTCTTCCCCCAGACTCTGGAAAACACTGGTCTACTTTATGTCTCTATGAATTTGCCTATTCTGCATATTTCAGATACAGAAAATCACCTATTATGTGGTCTTTGTGACTATTTTCACTTAGCATGTTTTCAAGGTTTATCCATGCCATAGGGTGTTATCAGTACTTCATTACTTTTTATGGCTGAATAATATTCCATTATATAGATAGGCCAGACTGTAATTTACCCATTAATCAGTTGATGGACATCTCTGTTTCTACTGTTTAGCTATTAAGAATTTTGCTGCTATGAATGCTCCAGAAGAAGCATATGCAATTGTGTTCACAGCAGCACTGTCTGAAATAAGGAAAAGCAGGAAACAACTAAATGTCCATCAAGAGGAGAGACAGGTAAGTTATAGCATTTTGATAAAATATATCCAACAGTAAAAATGAAGAAGTTACATCCATCAGCATGAATGAACTGCACAAACATAAGATGGAGTGCAAACAGCAAGCTGTAGAATACATACAATGCATCCCACCTTCAAAGTTTAAAAACATACAAAACAGCCAACATGTAGTTAAAATATGAATAACTGCACAACTGCAATTAGTCAGTAAATAACTGCTGGAGCTCTGACACACAGTATGGTAATTATAGACAATAAAACTATATTACGAACATCAAACTTTCTAAGAGGCTAGATCTTAACTGCTCCTACCACTGGAAAAAATAATGAGATATAACAGATATTAGTTAACACTACAATGTCAATCACAATGTGATATAAATTCATCAAATATGCTGTACACATTAAACTTACACAATATTATATGCCAATCATATCTCAGTCTTTAAAAAGCTGAGTAAAAAGAATGAATAAAGTAACAACACAAAAGAAATACAAGACAAATTCAGGATAGCTATATTCCACAAGTGAACTACTAATATAGAGATATGATCAAAGAGGAGTACACATGTCATCATATACGACAATGAGATTTTCTTAGGCTGAGTAGGAGCTACTATTATTTGTTATTTTATTTTTGTTTATAGTTCAAATGTTTTATTTAAAAACTATTGGCTCTGATTGCTTTTAAGTATGACTCCAACACATGGCTGGCTTAATGCCATTTGGCTAAATCATTATCATACATTTGGAAATCTTATTGACCTTACCCATCAAACTACCCCCAAAAGTGCCTTTACACTCCCTGAGGTTGCTGCTGCTGCTAAGTCACTTCAGTTGTGTCTGACTCTGTGCGACCCCATAGATAGGCTCTGCCGGCCCTGGGATTCTCCAGGCAACAACACTGGAGTGGGTTGCCACTTCCTTCTCCAATGCATGAAAGTGAAAAGTTAAAGTGAAGTCGCTCAGTCGTGTCCGACTCGTCGCGACCCCATGGACTGCAGCCTACCAGGCTCCTCCGTCCATGGGATAGGCAAGCGTACTGGAGTGGGTTGCCATCGCCTTCGGCAATGGGGAGAGATTCTATTGCATGCCTAATCATGGGGGAGAAAAAGATACCTGCAAAAAATTTTTCTATAGTTTTTGTTTTTTATGGAGAATAAAAAATTCAAATAAATGAAAAGTGTACACAAAACTTAAATAACTAACAAGCTTGATCTAAATTGATACATTCATATACATAAGTTTATATCCATTAAAAAAACCTAGCATACTACAGAATAAAATGAAAATATCTTGGTATATCTTGATTTAAAGAGGAAATGAAATATAAAATTTCAAAGTATTTAGATACGAGTGCATTAATGTTAAAATCTACGATATACTCAGTTTTACTGAATAAAAAAACAAAATACCTACATGGATATAACAATCATGTAGATTAAAAAATTGAAGAAACACTCCTAAAAAGCAACAAGTCCAGACAGTAAGGTCATGTGCTACTACATTTTCAATGAAGAGTTAATTGAGTAGTTCTTTTTAAAAAATTCTTTTAAAATAAAGTGTACCAGTGTATCTCTAAGAGTTAGAAAAGCTCTCCAGTTAATTTGAGAGCACTAGCATAAACTGACATTCAAAGCAGAAACCCTGACATCCAAAGCAGTCACAAGCAACTCATCTGCAGAATGAGGATACTAGCTGCTGTGAAAACTTGACATTTAATATAATGGTTAGCATAATCTTATTATGTATGTGTGTGTGTTCAGTTGTGTCTAACTCTTTGTGATCCTATAGACTATAGCTCACCAGGCTCATCCATCTATGGGATTTTTCAGGCAAGAATACTGGAGCGGGTTGCCATTTTCTCCTGCAGGGGATCCTCAAGAATCAGGGATCAAACCCATGTCTTCTGCACTGGCAGGTGGATTCTTGACCACTGAGTCACCTTGTACATAGTAGGTATTGATTAATATATATTACTTATTATTAATGCATTTTAAAGTACAGGTACATATTTAAAAATAACTATGTTGACAAGAGTATGGAGAAACCGGAATCTTTGTGCTTTGCTGCTGAGAATGTAAAAATGGTGCAGTTGCCATGAAAAGCAGTATGGTGGGTCCTCCCACCCAGCCTCCCGCCCCAATTAAAAACAGAATCACTATATAATTCAATGGTTCTACTCTGGGCATATACCTAAAGAGCTGAAAACAAAGACTCAAAATGTTTAACGGATATAGAGTTTCGGCTCTATGAGATGAGAAGTGTTATGGGGATGGATGGTGGTGATAGTTGTACAACAGTGTGAATGTATTTAATATGACTGAACTGTACAGTTAAAATGGTTAAGGTGGTAGATTTTGTTATGTGTATTTTACCACAATTTGGGGATAAAAAAAAATCAACATAGGAAAAAACCAATCCCCAAAACATTATGAGAACCTGTAACAGTGCCTTAGCATAATGCTGTGATGTCACAACAATATCTAGACTCCTAGATCTTTTAACTAAGCAGGAAATAAAGACTAAAGCAAAAAAAGTCACTTTATTGTTAATGTAAAATAAATGAATATAATTTGTAATCAATATTAGCAACCAAGTAATTTACAGCACATTCATGTAACTGGAGAGGTACTATTCTGGGAAAGTTAAGACACACTATTATGATGAAAAAGGCAAGTAACTGGATGATATATGTATGTGTGTGTGTGCTTTAATTTTTTAAAAAATGTATACAGGTACACATATTAGTAAACAAACCAAGAATTGCAAGGATACAGACAATTGTTAATAGGGTTGGTTCCCCTCATGGAAAAGAGTGAAGAAATAGAAAAATTTTGTCTTATATAGTACAATTCTGAATTGCTGGCATCTTTTCCTATGAGAATTACTCAGGAAATAGCCACATCATTTCAAAAATAGGCAAAATTTTTAAAAAAATACAACTTACTGTTAGGTTGGGAAGAGTGCAGGGAGACTGGACTTCTCTCATGCTCAGCTGCTTCTTCTGTCTGGTATAATTTACTTTTAGGAAATAACCCTCCACAACTTGGCAAGGCTGCCAATCACCTAGCCCTAACTACCCTTCCTTCCCATAGGTAAACACCTCCCTTGCATGATCCAAGCAAGATCTAGAAATCTTTAGGGAAGGACATAATGGATGTTGAAAGTTCTACTTCTGAAATTTTAAGCAATAAGAACCAAGCAATTGTCAGAGGAGAGTACTACCACCAAATAGGAGGCAAATGTCTGAAAATGATGCTAAAATAGAAAAACTAAGCTAAGTCATTTACTGGCTGCTGCTGCTGCTAAGTCGCTTCAGTCATATCCGACTGTGCGACCCCATAGATGGCAGCTCACCAGGCTTCCCTGTCCCTGGGATTCTCCAGGCAAGAACACTGGAGTGGGCTGCCATTTCCTTCTCCAATGCATGAAAGTGAAACGCGAAAGTGAAGGCCCTCAGTCATGTCCAACCCTTAGCGACCCCATGGACATCTTCTGTCTGGTATAATTTACTTTTAGGAAATAACCCTCCACAACTTGGCAAGGCTGCCAATCACCTAGCCCTAACTACCCTTCCTTCCCATAGGTAAACACCTCCCTTGCATGATCCAAGCAAGATCTAGAAATCTTTAGGGAAGGACATAATGGATGTTGAAAGTTCTACTTCTGAAATTTTAAGCAATAAGAACCAAGCAATTGTCAGAGGAGAGTACTACCACCAAATAGGAGGCAAATGTCTGAAAATGATGCTAAAATAGAAAAACTAAGCTAAGTCATTTACTGGCTGCTGCTGCTGCTAAGTCGCTTCAGTCATATCCGACTGTGCGACCCCATAGATGGCAGCTCACCAGGCTTCCCTGTCCCTGGGATTCTCCAGGCAAGAACACTGGAGTGGGCTGCCATTTCCTTCTCCAATGCATGAAAGTGAAACGCGAAAGTGAAGGCCCTCAGTCATGTCCAACCCTTAGCGACCCCATGGACCGCAGCCCACCAGGCTCCTCCGTTCATGGGATTTTCCAGGCAAGAGTACTGGAGCGGGGTGCCATTCCTAGGAGTGGAGAAAAACAGGCATCCATGGAGATATATTCAGAGTCCAGCCTCACAGATTATCCCCTCTTTGTTCTTTAGTTGTTACGTTGTATCTGACTCTTTTGTGACCCCATGGACTGTAGCCCACCAGGCTCCTCTGTCCATGGGATTCTCCAGGCAAGAATACTGGAGTAGGTTGCCATTTCCTTCCCCAGGGAATCTTTCCAACCCAGGGATCGAATCCATGTCTCCTGCATTTCAGGTGGATTCTTTACCACTGTGTCATCAAGGAAGCCCCATTAACCCCTCTAGATACAGTCTGGGAAGTGAGTTTGAATTTGGTTACTTACAACAAGAAGCATTCTAAATAGGATATTTGCATAATTAGGTAACAGTCACAATAATTTTGAATGATTTCACTTATATTTATCCTAAAAATTAAGATAAGCACCCACACCACTCACACTTTATACCAAGGTCAATTTCTTACATATTGTTAAGAAGCGACCACTGGGGGAAACTAGACAAAGGCTCCCTGGGACCTCCCTGTCCTGTCTTTGCAACTTCCTGTGAATCTGTAATTATTTTAAAACAAAAAGTTTTTTATTATAGAAAAATTAACACATACACAAAGATTTAGGTATAACAATGGCTATGACAGCATTTATTAAAAGCAAAAAGCTAGAAACAGAAACTATAATAGACTGCACAATTACATCTATATCATCTCTTCACTCAAAGCCAATAAAACTAAAATAAAATGATAAATCTACTACAATGTAGAGACAGGGAGAGAGAGAAATGCTCTGGCAATCTAGGGGAAAAGAAAAGTGTAAGGTGACCTAAAGTGGAGAAGGGGGACAGGAACGCAGGTTGAGAAGAGGGATGGTAAAGAGGGAGGTCAACTGAAAGTCTGTATAACAAAGTTGACACTCCACACAGCAGACATCCAGATCCAGGAATCTCAGAAGGTTCCAAGGAAGACAGACCCAAAGAGATGCACACCAAAACATTACAGCTGAAATCTCAAAAGTTAAGGACAAGGAGAAAATACTAAAAGCAGCAAGAAGAAAACAACTTGTTATGTGGCAAGGGAACCCCCATAAGATTATCTGTAGATTCTTCAGCAAAAACTTTGCAGGTTAGAAGGAAATGGCCAATACAGTCAGACTGCTAAAAGAAAAACCAAAAGGACAAAACCTTCTAGCAAGGGTACTCTACCTAGGAAAGCGATTCAGAATTCAAGGAGGTAAGAGTCTTCCAGACAAACAAAATCTAAAATAGTTCACCAGTACCAAACAGGCCTTAACAAGAAATGTTAAAGGGATTTCTTTAAGCTGGAGAGAAAGAGCGCTAATTGGTAATAAGAAAATACATGAAAGAACAAATTTCACTGGAAAAGTAAAAATAAAGTGGACTAATCACTATTATAGCTATTAACAGTATGAGGGTTAAAAGCTAAAAGTTGTAAAAATAATTATGGTAACAATAATTAAGGGATACACAAGTAAAATGTGAGATCAAAAACACAAAATGAGGGAAGGAAAGGAAAGAATAAAAATGCTGAGCTTCAGAACAGGATCAAACTTAGTTGCTACTAACTTTATAAAATAGACTGTTCCATATGTAAGCCTCACAGTAACCACAAAGCAAAACCCAGAAAATTTAAAAAGATAAAGAGAAAAAAAATGTAAACAACTCACTAAAAGAAGTCATCAAACCACAAAGGAAGAGCAGGAGAAAATAAATTAAGAGAGGAACTACAAAAATAGCCAGTAAACAATTAACAAAATGGCAATAAGCACATACTTACCAATAATTACTTTAAATGTAAACAAACTAAATGTTCCAATCAAAAGTCAACAGAATGGCTGAGTAAATTTAAAAAGAAAAAAAAGAAAAAAAAACAAGACCCATCTACAAGCAACTAGACTCACTTCAGATGAAACAATACATACAGACTGAAAGTAAAGGGACAGAAAGATATGTCATCCAAATGGAAACCAAAATAAAGCTGGAGTAGCTATAACTGTATCAGACAAAAGAGGCTTTAAACCTAAGACTGTATTAAACAGACACATATGGGTATTACAAAATGAGAAAGAAGACAATCCAATATGAAATATAATATTTATAAGTCTTTATGCACCCAACAGGCTTCCTTGATGGTTAAGTGGGTAAAGAATCTGCCTGAAATAAAGGAGACAGAGGAGACATGCATTCAATCCCTGGGTTAGGAAGACCCCCTAGAAAAGGAAATGGCAACCCATTCCAGTATTCTTGCCTGAACAATTCCATGGACAGAGGAGCCTGGCAGGCTGTAGTTCAAAGGGTCATAAAGAGTCAGAATGACTGAGCAACTAAACATGCAGCATGCACGCGAAGACCTAAAGATATAAAGCAGACATATTATTAAAGAAGCAGACAGAAATACAATAACAGTAGAGGATTTTAGTAACCCACTAAAGTCAATGGAGACACCATCCAGACAATCAATTAGGAAAAATAAGCACTAAATGATACATTAGACCAGATGGACTTAACAGATACATTCCATCCAAATCAACAGAAAACACATTCTTCTAAAGTATACATGGAAGATTTTCCAAGGCAGATCATATGTTAGGCCCCAAAATAAGTCTTAATAAATTTAAGAGGACTGAAATTATATCAGGCATCTTTTCTGACCATATGATTTGAAACTAAAAATTAAGTACATGGAGAAAACTGAAAAATTTCACAAGTATGTGGAGATAAAATAACACGCTGGACTTTCCTGGTGGGACAGAGGATAAAAATCCACCTGCCAATGCAGGGAACACGGGTTCAATCCCTGGTCCAGGAAGATCCCACATAACAAGGAGCAACTTGGCCTGCGAGCCACAACTACTGAGTCCGCATGCTGCAACTGGTGAAGCCCGTGTGCCTACAGCCTGAGCTCCACAACAAGAGAGGCCACAGAAACGAGAAGCCCATGCGCTACAATGGAGACCCAGTGCAACCAAAAATAAATTAAAAACAAAGATCAATATGCTGCTGAACAACAAATGGGCTGTTTCTTCTTTAGGAAAAAATCAAAAGAAAAATAAATACCTTGAGACAAATGAAAATGGAAGAGTAACATACCAAAATTTGTGGGATGAAGTAAAAGCAATTCCAAGAGGGAAGTTGAGAGTGATAAATGCCTACCTTAAGAAATAAGTCCCAAGTAAACATCCTACCTTTCCACCTCAAGGAACTAGAAAAAGAACAAACAAAGCCCCAAATTACTAGAAGAAAGGAAATAATGATGAGAGCAGAAATAAATGAAATAGATTGAAAAGACAAGAGAGAAGATCAATGGAACTAAGAGCTAGTTCTTTGTAAAGGTAAACAAAACTGACAAACCTTTAGCTAGACTCACCAAAAAGAGAAGACTCAAAGTGAGAAATGAAAGAGATGTTACAGCTGATGCAACAGAAATACAAAGGATCGTAACTGATATTATGAACAATTACATGCCAACAAATTTGACAACCTGTAAGAAATGGATAAATTTCTAGAAACGTACAACTTATCAATACTGAATCATGGTGAAATACAAAATCTGAACACAGACTGATTACTAGTAAGGAGATTAAATCAGCAGTCAAAAACCTCTTAACAACCAAAGTCCAGGATCAGTCAGCTTCACTGGTGAATTCTAATAAATATTCAAATAAGAATTAATCCCAATCCTTCACAAACTCTTTCAAAAAAACAGTAGAGAAGGGAACTCTTCCAAATTCATTTTGAGGATAGCATTACCCCAATCCCAAAACTAGACAAGTATGCCACAAGAAAAGAAAATTACAGAAAATTCACTGATGTATATACTTGCAAAAATCCTCAACAAAATATTAGTACACCAAATTAAATAATACATTGAAAAGATCATATATCATGATCAAGTAAGGTTTACTCCAAGGATGAAGAATGGTTCAACATCTGCAAATCAGTCAACATGATATACCACATTAAAAACTGAAGGATAAAAGTCACATGATCTCCTCAATAGATGCAGAAAAAGCATTTGACAAAATTCAGCATTCATTTATGATTAAAAACTCTCAACAAAGCAGCTATAGGGGAAATATATCTCAGTATCATTAAGGCCAGATGTGACAAGCCCACAATGACCATAATGCTCAATGGTGAAAAGCTGGAAGCTTTCCCCCTAAGATCAGGAACAAGACAGGGATGTCCACTCTCACCACTTGTATTCAATATAGGACTGAAGTCCCAGCCAGCACAATTAAGCAAGAAAGAGAAATAAAAGGCATCCAAATTAGAAAGGAAAAAGTTAACTGTTACTATTTGCAGATGACATGACACTACATCTAGAAAGCCTAAAAACTTCATCAAAACCTCATTAGACTAATAAATAAAAGGAGTCCAAATTGGAAAGGAAGAAGTAAAACTGTCATTGTCTCCAGATAACATGATACTATTCACAGAAAATCCTAGAGATAATACCCAAATACTACTGGATGTCATCAATGAATAGGTAAAATTGCAGAATACAAAATTAATACACAAAACTTTGTTGCATTTCTATATACTAATAAACTATCAGAAAGAGAAATTTAAAAACAACCCAAATTACCATCACACCTAAAAGAATAAAGTACTTAGGAATAAATCTAAAGAAAAAGATCTGTACTCAGAAAACTATAATACACAGATGAAAGAAACTGAAGACAACACAGATGGAAAAATTAGCCGTGTTCACAAACTAAAGAATTAATACTGTTAAAATGACCATGCTACTCAAGGTAATCTATAGATTCAATGGAGTTCCTATTAAAAATACTAATAGCATTTTCCATAGAACTAGTAATTCTAAAGTCTGTATGGGAACACAAGATTCTTAAGAGCCAAAACAATCTTGAGAAAGAATAAAAGAGATGGACATATCAGGGGCCCTGATTTTAAATTATACTACAAAGCTACAATTATCAAAACAGTATGGTAATGGAACAAAAATGGAAACACAGATAAATGGAACAGAACTGGGAGCCCAGAAATAAACTCATGCACTTATGTAATTAACCTATGACAAAGGAGGCAAGAATATACAATGGGGAAAAGACAGGCTCTTCAATAAGTGGTGCTGGGCAGCTAACATTATCCTCAATGGTGAAAAATTGAAAGCATTTCCCCTAAAGTCAGGAACAAGTCAAGGGTGCCCACTTTCACCACTACTATTCAACACAGTTCTGGAAGTTTTGGCCACAGCAATCAGAGCAGAAAAAGAAATAAAAGGAATCCAAATTGGAAAAAAAGAAGTAAAACTCTCACTGTTTGCAGATGACATGATCCTCTACATAGGAAACCCTAAAGACTCCACCAGAAAATTACTAGAGCTAATCAATGAATATAGTAAAGTTGCAGGATATAAAATCAACACACAGGAATCCCTTGCATTCCTATACACTAATAATGAGAAAGTAGAAAACGAAATTAAGGAAACAATTCCATTCACCATTGCAACGAAAAGAATAAAATACTTAGGAATATATCTACCTAAAGAAACTAAAGACTTATATATAGAAAACTATAAAACACTGATGAAAGAAATCAAAGAGGACACTAATAGATGGAGAAATATACCATGTTCATGGATTGGAAGAATCAATATAGTGAAAATGAATATATTACCCAAAGCAATCTACAGATTCAATGCAATCCCTATCAAGCTACCAGCGGTATTTTTCACAGAACTAGAACAAATAATTTCAAGATTTGTATGGAAATACAAAAAACCTCGAATAGCCAAAGCAATTTTGAGAAAGAAGAATGGAACTGGAGGAATCAACTTACCTGACTTCAGGCTCTACTACAAAGCCACAGTCATCAAGACAGTGTGGTACTGGCACAAAGACAGAAATATAGATCAATGGAACAAAATAGAAAGCCCAGAGATAAATCCACACACATATGGACACCTTATCTTTGACAAAGGAGGCAAGAATATACAATGGAGTAAAGACAATCTCTTTAACAAGTGGTGCTGGGAAAACTGGTCAACCACTTGTAAAAGAATGAAACTAGATCACTTTCTAACACCACACACAAAAATAAACTCAAAATGGATTAAAGATCTAAATGTAAGACCAGAAACTATAAAACTCCTAGAGGAGAACATAGGCAAAACACTCTCCGACATAAATCACAGCAGGATCCTCAATGATCCGCCTCCCAGAATACTGGAAATAAAAGCAAATATAAACAAATGGGATCTAATTAAAATTAAAAGCTTCTGCACAACAAAGGAAACTATAAGCAAGGTGAAAAGACAACCCTCTGAATGGGAGAAAATAATAGCAAATGAAGCAACTGACAAACAACTAATCTCAAAAATATACAAGCAACTTATACAGCTCAATTCCAGAAAAATAAACGACCCAATCAAAAAATGGGCCAAAGAACTAAATAGACATTTCTCCAAAGAAGACATACGGATGGCTAACAAACACATGAAAAGATGCTCAACGTCACTCATTATCAGAGAAATGCAAATCAAGACCACAATGAGATACCACTTCACACCAGTCAGAATGGCTGCGATCCAAAAGTCTGCAAGCAATAAATGCTGGAGAGGGTGTGGAGAAAAGGGAACCCTCTTACACTGTTGGTGGGAATGCAAACTAGTACAGCCACTATGGAGAACAGTGTGGAGATTCCTTAAGAAATTGCAAATAGAACTGCCTTATGACCCAGCAATCCCACTGCTGGGCATACACACCGAGGAAACCAGAATAGAAAGAGACACATGTACCCCAATGTTCATCGCAGCACTGTTTATAATAGCCAGGACATGGAAACAACCTAGATGTCCATCAGCAGATGAATGGATAAGAAAGCTGTGGTACATATACACAATGGAGTATTACTCAGCCATTAAAAAGAATACATTTGAATCAGTTCTAATAAGATGGATGAAACTGGAACCGATTATACAGAGTGAAGTAAGCCAGAAAGAAAAACACCAATACAGTATACTAACACATATATATGGAATTTAGAAAGATGGTAATGAGGACCCTGTATGCAAGACAGCAAAAGAGACACAGATGTGTAGAGTGGACTTTTGGACTCTGAGGGAGAGGGAGAGGGAGAGGGTGGGATGATTGGGGAGAATAGCATTGAAATATGTATACTATCATGTAAGAAATGAATCGCCAGTCTATATTCAATGCAGGATGCAGGATGCTTGGGGCTGCTGTATGGGGATGATCCAGAGGGATGATGTGGGGTGGGAGGTGGGAGGTGGGTTCATGTTTGGGAGTTCGTGTACACCCGTGGCAGATTCATGTCAATGTATGCCAAAACCAATAGAGTACTGTAAAGTAAAATAAAGTAAAATGGAAGCTCTAAAAAAAAAAAAAGTGGTGCTGGGGCTACCCTGGTAGTCCAGTGGTACAGAATCTGCCTGCCAACACAGGAAACATGGGTTTGATCCCTGATCTTGGAAGATCCCAGATGCTGCAGAGCAACTAAGCCCATATGCCACAACTACTGAGCTGGTGCTCTAGAGCCTGGGAGCTGCAACTACTGAGCCCACGTGCCAAAACCACTGACGCCCATGTGCCCTGGGGCCCACGCTCTGCAACGAGAAAAGCTACCACATCGAGAGCCTGCACACTGCAAGTACAGAGCAGCCCCCACGCACCACAACTAGAGGAAAGCCTACCCGGCAACAAAGACCCAGCACAGCCAAACGTAAGTAAACAAATAAAATTATATATATAAAATAAGAGAAATAATAGCCTGTGTGTATGCTAGGGCACATGGGTCAATTTTAAAAAAGTGGTGCTGGAAAAACTGGACAGCTACTTGTTAAAAAAAATCAAATTAGAACATTTTCTCACACCATATAACAAAAAGCCTCAAAATGGAATATACTTTTCTAGAAATTTTTTAGATTATGCTCGTATTTTACATAAAGTTTAGAATTGGCTTTACAGATTATAACAGGGATGGGAAATTTACATGTCTTCATGCATTCAGTACTTTACTGAGTTACATAGTGTACAGTGGTATTATTTCAAAATGGAAATATGGAGCTTCAATTACAACATTACAACATTAATTATCACTGCCTTACACTAAAGTAGGTTACTGGAGCAATGTCAAAGAATGGGCCCAAGAGTTATTATAACTTCTGCCACCTAGGTTTTTCATCAGAAATAAAGAACTGTGATATCACAGAAACCTACTATCCCAACATATTGTGATAGAGAAGTTTTAAAATCATACTTTAAAAGTTTACTTAAAATCATACCCAAATCTTGGCTTCTAAACACCAGTCCTCACTAACAGGAACCAGAGCTCCTCAAAGAAATGACTGATTCCAAGGTTGGGGCAGAAAAAGCACAAGATAAACACAGAATTTTCTTGTACCAGAAAGTACAGAAGTGCTCAAAGAATAAAGGAGACATGTCAGAGAACCAAAAGCCAGTGTGAAGGGGTCCCAATGGCCAAATATGAAAGAATGTGAGCATCATAATAATGAGGGCAACTGATTAAACTCTACTGAATAAAAGAGACCCCATAAATTTATGCTAATGTTGATGGCTAGAATGATAACAAATGAATGGAGTAAAGGGAAAGTTTTCTAGTAACACAATGCTGACCAATTAACTACATAGAAGGAAATCGTAGAATTAGGTAATTACCATTTTGTAACCATCATATCAATAACTGCTTTAGGTCAGAATCAATAATGAATGCTGAAACAGTGAAATTTTGATAAGGAAAAAATTATACATACAGGTCAAAATATCTCCCTAGAAATAATTTATGAATTGCAAAGAGGAAAAAAATCATAATTTTACGGTAAAGAAACATGGAAGTCATTACGTTAACTTAGCAAAGATAACATCACCAATACTGAGACAGGTAACAATTGTCTTCCTGACGTGATGCCCCAAGGAAGATACATTTCACTTAGGCAGTGCCAACACATATAAGCCGAATCACAAGGAAACAGAAAAAAGCAAATTGAGAGAAATTTCAGAAACAAATGGCCTATATTCTTAAAAAGCACCAATGTCAGGGAAACACAAAGGCAGGCAAGGAACTACTGTAGATTTAGGAGACACAAAAACGCAATCAGTGCATGATCCTGGGTTAGATACACCAGAAAAAAACCCTTTATCTACAAAAGGCAACTGAAAAAAATTCAAAAATTGAATAAGATCTAAATTAAATACTGTATTAACACTTTATTTCTTATTTTTATAATTGTGAATATATAAATGAATGTCTTTGTTCAAAGGGACGATGTAAAGTGTTTGAGGATAGAGGTAAACAATAGTTCATATATAAAGGTTCCCCCCCGCTCCTCAGGCATCCACATTCTGCACTGATACACCTAAGATGGCAACACAAGCTTCTGTAGAGCCTGCTTATCTTCTGGAAGGTTTACCGACACTTACGATTAAACAGCCACTAGATGGCAATGGAGATCTCGTAATCTCAGCACCTAGGCTTCTACCGGGGAAGGCAATGGCACCCCACCCCAGTACTCTTGCCTGGAAAATCCAATGGACGGAGTAGCCTGGTGGGCTGCAGTCCATGGGGTCGCTAACAGTCGGACAGACTGAGCGACTTCACTTTCACTTTTCTCTTTCATGCGTTGGAGAAGGAAATGGCAACCCACTCCAGTATTCTTGCCTGGAGAATCCCAGGGATGGGGGAGCCTGGTGGGCTGCCGTCTATGGGGTCACACAGAGTCGGACACGACTGAAGTGACTTAGCAGCAGGCTTCTACAGGGAGCATTTTGGACTTATACTTAAAAAACAAAAGGCAATCTTTAATAAAGCACTAATATATTACGTAACCACTACATTCAAAATAGATGTTTTCATTATGGCTTATACAAGGCCTTACATAATCTTTTCGCTATCCAGCTTTGCCCGTCAAACACACCTTACTGACCATATATCTTTAGATCCATGTTAAGGGGCTGCCGTTTCAGAAAATTTCCTCGACCCTCCTACATAAAACAGTAGTTAGGGGCATGCCCTCCTCCCCTGCCCTTTTACCACACTTCATTTTTCTTCAGCAATTGATGTTTTTTCCTACACACTCCCAGTTTCATGAGTTCCATGAGGACAGACTTTATTTTGCTCACTGCCTGTAAAATGGGATATAAATACCTAGAAAAGGTATATATACAAGGCAAGTATCTTCTCTCCTTTTTAGCTGTTACTCATCACTCAAGGTGATGGCACCCTACTCCAGTACTCTTGCCTGGAAAATCCCATGGACGGAGGAGCCTGGTGGGCTGCAGTCCATGGGGTCGCGAAGAGTCAGACACGACTGAGCGACTTCCCTTTCACTTTTTACTTTCATGCATTGGAGAAGGAAATGGCAACCCACTCCAGTGTTCTTGCCTGGAGAATCCCAGGGATGGGGGAGCCTGGTGGGCTGCCGTCTATGGGGTCACAGAGAGTCGGACACGACTGAAGTGACTTAGCAGCAGCAGCAACAGCAGCATCACTCAACTGAAAACCATTACAACCTATCCCAACCTCAGCAATCACCTAATGAAATCAGACTGTGAAGTTATTAAATGTCAAATATTGAAGTGTTTTATGTGGAAGGAAATCAAGAAACTTAAGCAGCAGAATGGCACCCTACTCCAGTACTCTTGCCTGGAGAACCCCATGGATGGAGGAGCCTGGTGGGCTACAGTCCACGGGGTCGCTAGGATTCAGACATGACTGAGCGACTTCCCTTTCACTTTTCACTTTCCTGCATTGGAGAAGGAAATGGCAACCCACTCCCATGTTCTTGCCTGGAGAATCCCAGGGACAGGGGAGCCTGGTGGGCTGCCGTCTCTGGGGTCGCACAGAGTCGGACACGACTGAAGCGCCTCAGCAGCAGCAGCAGCGGTGCTTTAGAAAAAGTCTTCTGACAAGAAGATAAAGTGTGTGAGGGCTGGAAACCAAAGATGCAGGAGACACAGCCAAGGTCTCTGGTGTCAGGAGACTTGGGTTTGATCCTGGTTCTATAGCCTGCCAGAGCCCCACGACTTTGGATGAACTGCTAACTCAAGAAGCTCTCTGTGCTTCAGTTGCCCAGTACCTAAAATGAGGGCAGAAAAATACCTACCCCCTGAGGAACACAGTGGTTCTTTTTATCCTGTATCAGTGGCCGATACATAAATTTTAGCATTATGTATATGAAATAAGGGAAAAGAAGCAAGCAAACATTTGTTCATTTAATTCTTCCTGAGTGCCAACAGGTATGTCAGGTACCTTCCTAGGCACTGGAAATGCAGCTGTGAGGAAAACAGGGTTCTGGGTCTTCGTTATGTTTACATGCTAGCACAAGGTGACAAAAAGAGCCCCAGTTTATCTGAACTGTCTGGTTTTTGAGTTCCAGCTGGTGAACTGCTAAACTTGGGAGGACAGAAGTCCCATCAAAGTCTTCTCTTTTAATGTCTCTCAAGGAGATACATGTTCTATTATGTCAGGCTATGAGAAGGGCTATTAAAAAAACCTAAGTCGGGTAAGGAGACAAGAGTATGCTGACATTATTTTAACTAAGGTTGTGACATTTGAGTAAAGAGGTGAGAGATGCTAGAGTTTCACCTGGAAAGATTCAAAAATAAAACAAAAGTCAGGAGGAAGAACTGATTTGAGATGATGTATTTGGGGTCTTAGAAATGATTTAGCTCTGGCTTCAAAAGACAAACCAAAAGCTGACTAGAAGAAGCACCTTAGAAACTAGTTTACTTACATGCAAACTTTAGGCTTCTATTTCTTTCTGCCTTGGGAATGAATAATTGCAGGAGCTCCTATGGCAGAGAACTATCATCAAGGAACCACTCTATGGGTTCAGCTGTATCCCCGTCAAAAAAGGGTTTGGCAACAATGAAACAAAAATCTGAGTGCCTAAGTTTATCAGATAATATGTACATAAAATTAAATAAACTATCTCTCATCTTCGGCAATTCCACTCCAATCTAGACTTGATTCATACATATACCTGTGAGAAATACCAACAGATGAGTTAAAAGCATTAGCTCAACACATGAACAGCAGTAAGAAATGCTACATTAACAGTCAAAGGTAAACCCATTTTAGGTAAGGAAGAACACATGGACATGGGGGTAGTCATCAAAACACTCTACTCCAGGTGAGTACTGAGCAATGCACGCACACAGTTTCATCATCAGAACCGCACCATCAGCTGACACGCAACTCAGGCTCAAGGAAGGCAAATTATATTGTCCAAGTTCACCCAACAACCACGTTAGAGGCAAGCTGGAACCAAGGACTATGGGATTCAAAAAGACAAGCTCTTTTTGGTAAACAGTACGTGAACATGAGTTTCCCAAGTGGCACAGTGGTAAAGAATTCATCTGCCAATGCAGGGGACTTAAGAGACGTGGGTTCTACCCCTGGGTCAGGAAGATCCCCTGGAGCAGGAAATGGCAACCCACTCCTGCATACTTGCCTGGAAATTTCCATGGAAGGAAGAACCTAGCGGGCTATAATCCATGGGATCGAAAAGAGTCAGACACAGCTCAGCGCATGTGCATGCACACAGGAGAGTAGATACCTCTACTATCTTTCTACCTACAACACAAGCATGCTGCTGCTGCTCAGTTGCTTCATTCGTGTCCGACTCTGTACAACCCCATGGACCGCAGCCCGCCAGGCTCCTCTGTCCATAGCATTCTCAGGGCAAGAACTGGAGTGGGTTGCCATGCCCTCCTCCAGGGAATCTTCCCAACAAAGGGATTGAAACGGGGTCTGCTGCCACCGCAGGCAAGATTCTTTACCGCTGAGCCACCAGGGAAGGGAAGCAACACAAGCATGTTACCTAATTTATGTCATTATATTCTTAACACTAGCAAAGAAATAGGCAACACACAATTCTTGCAAAATCTATTCTCAAAAGCAAAGGTAGTCATGAAAGAGAAAAAGGGTATCAAGGGATCTTGCCACCAAGCTCATGTATAGAAAGGACCTGACATCTGTGGTTGAACAGCTTGGTTGAAAAGACATTCAAGATCCTTCACATGCTGAAGGGCAGTACCACAATCAAGAGCAAAGTGAATGAGAAGATACAGTTGCCCCAAAATTACCTTTATTATTAGTTACAAAATAAGACTACTTTAGTATTTCAGGTTCTCCATTAGTCCACCCTCAAAAGGACAGGTAGCGTTGTTCAAAACGCCTAGTCACTCAAAACAAAGAATTTAGAATTTGAGTAAATTAAACAATATATAAAGGTCATCAACATGACTCATGATACCACCACCAAACTTCATGTCACTGATGACTGTTCACCACTACTGGTGACAATTCTTACATACTAGTTAAAATATATATCAAATGTTCTCAAACTTTTTGATAGGCAATCTTTAAATATCTACTGTGCAAAGCATTTAAGCCACCAATAAATCACCCAATAGCAATGAACTACATCTGACTTTAACCTTCATCTATATAACCACAGGCTCATCATTGTACAAATGAGTATGATTTGTATTTGTCTACCTCCTGCCAGCTAACTTCTCTGTCCAGTGCTACTATACTTTTCTGAAAATGAAGTATATTTCACTTATTTTGTGTATATTTTGTGTATAAATCACTTATTTTGTGGTTTCTGACAACTTTCGGAAACCACTCATTTAGGGAGTTGAAAAAACTAGATACTGTGGTCTTCACAGCTAACCTCATGGATCTTTTTCAAATTCCAAGTTAATCCTCTAGTAAGAGGCACAGAGAACCACAGGGTTTTTCCACAACTGTGCTTACTATAACTTTAGGGAGAAGCGCTAAAGACAGTAGTAGGCCTAATGAATAGGCCAATTAATGACAACTCTCACCCTGAAGACTCTATGGCAGAGATTACAAACTGGAAAATTCTGAAAGAGATGGGAATACCAGACCACCTGACCTGCCTCTTGAGAAACCTGTATGCAGGTCAGGAAGCAACAGTTAGAACTGGACATGGAACCACACACTGGTTCCAAATAGGAAAAGGAGTACATCAAGGCTGTATATTGTCACCCTGCTTATTTAACTTCTACGCAGAGTACATCATGAGAAATGCTGGACTGGACGAAGCACAAGTTGGAATCAAGATTGCCAGGAGAAATATCAATAACCTCAGATATGCAATGACACCACCCTTATGGCAGAAAGTTCTGAAGAAGAACTAAAGAGCCTCTTGATGAAAGTGAAAGAGGAGAGTGAAGAAAAAGTTGGCTTAAAGCTCAACGCTCAGAAAACTAAGATCATGGCATCTGATCCCATCATTTCATGGCAAATAGATTGGGAAACAGTGGCCGACTTTATTTTTCTGGACTCCAAAATCACTACAGATGGTGACTGCAGCTATGAAATTAAAAGACACTCCTTGGAAGGAAAGTTATGACCCACCTAGATAGCATATTCTAAAGCAGAGACATTACTTTGTCAACAAAGGTCCGTCTAGTCAAGGCTATGGTTTTTCCTGTGGTCACGTATGGATATGAGAGTTGGACTATAAGGAAAGCTGAGTGCAGAAGAATGGATGCTTTTGAACTGTGGTGTTGGAGAAGACTCTTGAGAGTCCCTTGGACGGCAAGGAGATTCAACCAGTCCATCCTAAAGGAGATCAGTCCTGGGTGTTCATTGGAAGGACTGATGTTGAAGCTGAAACTCCAATACTTTGGCCACCTGATGCGAAGAGCTGACTCATTTGAAAAGACCCTGATGCTGGGAAAAATTGAGGGCAGGAGAAGGGGACGACAGAGGATGAGATGGTTGGATGGCATCATCGACTCAATGGACATGAGTTTGGGTGGATTCCGGAGTTGGTGATGGACAGGGAAGCCTGGCATGCTGCGGTTCACGGGGTCGCAAAGAGTTAGACAGGACTGAGCAATTGAATGGAACAAACTGCAGGCCGTAAAATCCTGCCTCTAACTTTTATAATAGTTTTTTAAAAATTAAAAGTCACATTAAAACAAAAATTTCCAGGGTCTCTCAAAAAATCGGAAGACCTGGTAACATGACTCATCTCCTCACAGAGCAAATGAGAAAGCCCACCCCATATTCTAATAATCACCATTCCCTTTGGGCTTATTAATCATATGCTTCAGAAGCCATACTCTAAAAGTAAATTAACACGATCACAAATTATTGTACATACAATATTCATTCTAAACTAAGAACACAGATGACCCAAACTCTACAAGATTTTTAAAAAGCCAAAGATGATGTAAAATGAAGCAAAAGTTAAACAAATCAATCTCTGTACCAGGTGGTAACATAATCACACAGCAAGAAACTAGCTCACATAACTATAAAACTCAGGAATTTGACTCTACACCCCTAGTGAAAAACTATGCCCTAAGAACAACAGTCTGGAGAAAGCTGATGTCAATACTGCTGGTGGTAGTATTGACATTGTCATTCTCAGACTATTTTGTATTCATGCTGTGAGGAAAGAAAATGAATAATCATGTTGCTGCTGTTGATAACTGGGGTTTTCAATTTGAGAGAAAGGAGACAGAGATGTAAGATCTAAGGAAAATCTCTGGGTCATTCAATTTGATTTTTAAGTATAACATAAACTCATTATTTTTTTAAAGAGAAAAACACAACTTATTTCCTAACCACAGACAAGTCCTAGAAACAGTGACTAAATTTAGTAGAAATAAGTGCCCTGATTGTGATTTCTAAATGTCATTTCTCACTAAAAAGAGTATTCTTAGAGAAAGGGCTACTTCCTAGTCTGGGGCAGAAAATGTACAAGTCTGAACAAACTGTCACACCAGACACCAAAAACTATCAAAAAATGCCTTAGGTTGAGTCAAAACTACTCAAGAGCCATGATGAAGGGACTCCCATTAGCCAAAAATAGGACAATCAATAGAAATAACAACTATACACGCTACAAAATGCACAAACATTCAAAACATGCTAAATGAAAGACCCAAAGTCACAAAAGACCCACATATAGTATGATTCTATTTATACACAATGTCCAGCCTAGGCAAATCTATGGAGAAAGAAAGCAAATTAGTGGTTGCTGACGGCTGGAGGTCAGATAGATTGGGAGGTAATGAGGAGTGGCCGTAAATGGGTACAACATTTCTTTTTGAGGTGATGGAAATATTTCAAACTTACCAGATAGTGGTGATGCTTGCAAGACTGTGAACATACTGAAAACCACTGAACTATACACTTTACACAGGTGAATTTTATGGTATATAAACTATACCTCCATAAAACTGAACAAAACAGGGACTTCCCTAGTGGTCCAGTGGCTAAGATTCTGCACTTCCCATGCAGGGAGCCCAGGTTTCATCCCTGGTTGGGAAGCTAGATCCCCCATGCCACGACTTCCATGCCACAACTAAGAGGCTGGTGCAAAAGTAACTGCAGTTTTTGCACTGCTGAAATTTGCCATTTGATGTTGGAATACATTCTTAAATAAATGTGGTTATGTCATAGATCATTTCAATGTGCATTTCTCACTTTATGGGGTTTTTTTGCTAATGATTTATTATTTGCTGCTAATGACATTACTTATTTTATATTTATTTTGGATTATGGAAATGATGTTAGACAAAAAGCAAATCTGAACAATTTTCTTATCTTTCTATACTTCTGTTTATTATTTTTGGTTGCCCTGGGTCTTCACTGCTACTCACAGGCTCTTCTCAGTTGCAGCGAGCGGGGGCGACTCCTCACTGCGGTGCTCAGGCTTCTCTCGTCGTGGAGCACAGGCTCTACAAGTACGGGCCTAGCAGTCGCGGCTCGCAGGCTCTAGAGCCTGGGCTCAGCAGTTGTTATGCAGACTTAGTCGCTCTGAGGCGTGTGGAATCTTCCTAGGGACCAGGGATCGAACCCATGTTCCCAGCATTGGCAGGTGTATTCTTATCCACTGTATCACCAGGGGAGTCCCTCAAGCGATTTTATTTGAGTTCAAAATGAGTCATAAAGCAGCAGAGACAACTCACAACATCAACAATGCATTTGGCCCAGGAACTGCCAACGGTGCAGGGCTGCCTCAGGAGGTTTTGCAAAGGAGCTTAGAGTCTGCGTGATGAGGAGCATAGTGGCTGGCCAGTGGAAGAAACAATGGCTGACGGAACCATCACTGAAGCTGACCTTCCTACAGCCACACAAGGAGCTGCTGAAGAACTTAGTGGTAACCACTCTACAACTGCTTGGCATTTCAAGCAAAGTGGAAAGATGAAAAAGTTCAGTAAGCTGAGCTGACTGAAAATCAAAAAAATCATTATTTTGAAGTGTCTTCTCTTACTCTATGCAACAACAATGAATCATTCCTCAATCAGATCATGATGTGTGACCAAAAGTGGGTTTTATGACAACTGGCAATGACCAGCTCAGCAGCTGGACCGAGAAGCTGCTGCAAAGCACAGGTCATGGTCACTGTTCGGTGGTCGTCTGCCCACCTGATCCACTACAGCTTTCTGAATCCCGCCGAAACCACTACATCTGAGAAGTATGCTCAACAAATTGATGAGATGCACTGAAAACTGCAATGCCTACAGCCGGCACTGATCAACAGAAAGGGCCCAATGCTTCTCCACCGCAACACCTGACCGCTTCAAAAGTTGAACAAATTGGGCTACGAAGTTTTGCCTCATCTGCCATATTCACCTGACCACCCCCTAACCGACTACCACTTCTTCAAGCATCTGGAAAACTTTTTGCAGGGAAAACACTTCCACAGCCAGAAGACAGAAAATGCTTTCCAAGAGTTTGTCAAACCCCAAAACATGGATTTTTACACTACAGGAATAGACAAACTTAATTCTTGTTGGCAAAAATAGGTTGATTATAGTGGTTCCTATTTTGAGTAATAAAGATGCTTCAGCCTAATTATAATGATTTAAAATCCACAGTCTGAAATGGCCATTACGTTTGCACCAACCTAGTATTTGGCCTTGGAATGCAGAATGAAGCAGGGCAAAGACTAATAGAGTTTTGCCTAGAAAATGAACTGGTCATAGCAAACACCCTCTTCCAACAACACAAGAGAAGACTCTACACATGGACATCACCAGATGGTCAACACCAAAATCAGACTGATTATATTATTTGCAGCCAAAGATGGAGAAGCTCTATACAGTCAACAAAAACAAGATCAGGAGCTGACTGTGGCTCAGATCATGAACTCCTTATTACCAAATTCACACTTAAATTGAAGAAAGTAGGGAAAACCACTAGACCATTCAGGTACGACCTAAATCAAATCCCTTATGAATATACAGTAGAAGTGAGAAATAGATTTAAGGGCCTAGATCTGATAGACAGAGTGCCTGATTAACTATGGAATGAGGTTCATGACATTGTACAGGAGATAGGGATCAAGACCATCCCCATGAAAAAGAAATGCCAAGCAAAATGGTTGTCCAGGGAGGCCTTACAAACAGCTGTGAAAATAAGAGAGGCGAAAACCAAAGGAGAAAAGGAAAGATATAAACATCTGAATGCAGAGTTCCAAAAAAATAGCAAGGAGAGATAAGAAACCCTTCTTCAGCAATCAATGCAAAGAAATAGAGGAAAACAACAGAATGGGAAAGACTAGAGATCTCTTCNCGCTGAGCGCGGAGCCTACCACCTGCTCGCGAGGAGGGGGGGAGTGAAGAACGGGAGAGGAGGGGAGGGGAAGAAGGCCGAGGGTGAGCGCGCGCGGGGTGTTTGAGAAGCGAGCCTGGAAGCCTCGCAGTACGAACTTTATTCTGTTCGCCGGGCGGTCGCCCTCTGAGGAATGGCGAACAGGGTGGCATAGAGGGTTCCCTGCGTGCTGAGTCAGAGCTCCGTAGCCGACTGTAACCTGCCTTGATTTCCTGGCCTGTAAAAGGGAGTAATCAGTTGTATCCCAGTCCCTCCACTGCGCTATTGTGAGGGCCAGTTGAGAAACTGCGAGGAAAATTGAGGGAGAAATTACAAGAAAGAAAAAAGAGTAGGAGCAACACAAGGACTGGAAGGAAGGAACCTGTGACTTTATCGTTACTTGAAAAGCAAAGACTTTAAAAGTGAGTTTTCTCGTACAATTTCAAAGTCAGATGAAGACTGTTAAAGGAAGGAAACGGGAGAATAAAACTTCGTGTTTTCTTATTTTACCACTTTATCAACTTTTCAGTACAGATACACGCAGTTGTCTTTATAGAATAGTTTTATACTTTTCTAAGTGCACTGTCTCATTTGATGGTCATGACATCTTAAAGGCAAGACAGTTATTATTTCCACTACACAAATAAGCTAACTCGGAAGGGGTATGTACTCAGAACCTTGGTGTCCTGACGCAGTGATCAGTCATCAAATACTTGCTATATAGCAAGGTTAGAAAAGTTTTTCTGTAAAGGGTGATGTAGTAAACTTAAAGGCTTGGGGATCATAAGATCTGTTCAGCTCTGCCACTAGAGCTCAAAAGCTTCTCAGTGCTCAAACCAAGACTTATTTATGGTCCCTGAAACTTGAATTTCATGTAAGTTCCCGGTATCATGAAATACTATTTTTCTGTTGGTCTTTTCCCATGATTTCAACCATTCTTGGTTTGGGCCTTAGTTTGCCAACCCCTTTGTAAAGTACTACAGCAGGACAGGTGGAAGCCTGCAGATCCTTGCTTTTCTAGAAGTTACTCTAGTGGGGAAGACCAAGAAGTAATTAATTAACCGAGACGGTTAGATGAAAGTACAATAATGCTGCACAGGTCAAGCATGGGGGCTTGGGCAGGATTTTATTGAGCAAAGTAGGTCATTAAGTCCAGCCAGGGAGGAGACAGCATTTGTGCTGAGTCTTGGGAAATGTGTAGGACTTCCAGAGGTGGAGGAGATGTCACACATTCCTGAATGAGAAAATCAATTGAGCAAAAAGACGCAGGCTTGGACACCTACAGGCGGGGACTGAGGCTGGGAATGACTGAAGAGATGAAGTAGTATGTGAGGCTGGAAATGTAGGTTTGCCAAATTTGAAATTTAGATAATTAATATCTGTTGCAGGGAACCTGAATGATAGCATTTCTAGGCAGATTGCAAAAGAGGACAGCACCTGTTGTCCAAGGAAAACTACAACCCAGTTTCCTCTGAGTTGTATCTTTGAAAACAAAAGGAGATTTGGGGCAGACATTGAAACCCTAGAGTCTGAGGACTCTGCCTGCTCAGGATTTAGAAAAGACAGGAGAGTGCTGGTGGCTCAGGAAAAGTCCCAGGATGGGGAAATTACTTCCCACAGAAAGTAAACTCTATGGGAGGTGGAGTGCTGCTTGGGTTTTCCTTGGTGTATCCTAACAAGCACTTATTAGGGTGTCTGACATTTACTAGGTGCTCAAATATTTGTCTAATCAAAGAATAAATGATGTGGGAATTCCCTGGTTGTCCAGCGGATAAGACGCCAAGCTCTCACTGCGAAGGTCCCAGGTTCGATCCCAGGTCAGAGAACTAAAAATTCCAGCTGCCACAGGGTGTGTCCAAAAAAACAAATGACGTGCAGTTTATGAGAAAGGTCTGGATGAGGGAGAGAAAACACTAAGAGGGACAATTGGAGAGTTGTGCTAAAACCCAGATAGGTTAGGGGAGATCTATCAAAAAGGAATGTGTAGCTTGGCATGAATCAGTCGCACCTATTCTGACCCTGGGTGACTGTTTCTTCTCTCACAATCTGTTTATCACAAGAGCTTATCAGTCCTCTGTTTAATAACTCATTTGAGAATTTTTCCAGAGTCAATGTCAGGTTTATTGGACTGAGTTCCCAGAATTGACCATTTCTTCTTTTTCTTTCTTCTGTTTTCCCCATTCTCCCAGCATGCTTCAGTTCTTCACACTTTTTCTACAGTTTCTATAATTGTTCACATAAGCTAGCTTGCTTGGTTTTCCCCTGTTCTAAAGCCTATATCATTTTCTATGCTTCTTGCTTTAAATGTAACCTTAAAAATCAACCCCCCCCCCCATTTCACAAGGCTTAATCTATTTTGGATTTTACCCTTCCAGAAGTTATTCTTAAAAGTGGTGGCCATTCTTTGGTATTTATTCTCAATTACATGCATACTCCTCTCCCACAACTGTTTTTCTGCAAGTTCTTTTAAAAGTAGAATTCAGAGAACATAAATCGTTGTGGTTTTGTTGCTTATGGGCAGTGTGAGAATTTAATTTCTGCAAAGATCCCTTTCCTTATGAGGTAATTTATTTTTTAAGACTGTCCTGGATCTTCCCTAATGCTTCTTTGGAATTTTGAAATATGAGCACCTAAGTGTATACTTATTTCATCACACCCAACATTCCCTGGCTTGATTACCACAAACTCTCAAAGTTTTGATCTGAATTAAATCCAAAGTATCACTTCCCCTTATGGATTTCCCTGTGTCCTGGGAGATGAAATAGACAAGAGAGAAAGAAAGTGAGAATAAAACTGATGCTTTATTTGAATAAGATTCCCAGTCGACATCTGCATGATTGGAGAACCCCAACAGAACTTTCTCTTGCCTTTGTGATAATTTTGTGAAGTATGTTGGGAAAATATAATTACATTGTAGGCTTGAATATCAGGAAACATGGCACAGTCAACAGAATAATTGGAGAGAACTGAAGAAAGGGATTGAGGGGCTTAAGGGAAACCAGCTAGGGATGGCGAGGCATCCAGGGACTAGCAATGGTGGGAGTGTTTACCACCCTAGGCCTGAAGAAACAAGGGGTGGAGGTGTTACCAGAACCCAGTGAGGGCTTGTATTAGTTAGCTAGGGTTACCTTAACAAAGTACCATAGGGACTTCCCTGGTGGTCCAGTGGTTAAGACTCTGCACTTCCTATGCAGGGGGCACAGGTTCTATCTCTAGTTAGGGGAACTAAGATCCCACATGCCATGAGGCCATACAAAAGGTATCACAGACCAGGTGGCTTCAACAACAGATATGTATTGTCTCACAACTCTAGAGGCTAGAAGTCTGAAATCAAGGTGTCAGCAAGGTTGGTTACTTCTGAAAATTATAAGGGAAGGATTTATCCTCTTTCCTTGGCTTGTGAGTGACTTCCTGTTCCATGTCTCTTCAGATCATCTTCTCTTTATATGTGTCTTGATTTATGTCCAGATTTCCCCTTTTCATAAGGGCATCAGCCATTTTGGATTAGGACCCATTCTCAAGAGCTCATTTTCACTTGATTACCTCTGTAAAGACCCTGTCTCCAAAAGGTCACCTTCTGAAGTCCTGGGGGATAGGATACCAATACGTCCTTGGGGAGGGGGTACAATTCGACCCATAACAGAGCTGTAGTGGTAAGAAAGCACTGCCTGAATACAGCTGTGCCCTTTGATAAAGGGATAAAGCCATCACTTGTGTGTGTGTGCTAAGTCACTTCACTCGTGTCTGACTGTGTGACCCTACGGATTGTAGTCCACCAGATTACTCTGTCCATGGGATTCTCCAGGGAAGAATACTGGAGTAGGTTGCCATGCCCTCCTCCAGAGGGTCTTCCCGAGCCAGGGATTGAACATGCGTCTCTCATGTCTCCTGCTTTGACAGGCAGTTGCTTTTACATTGGGGCCACCGGGGAAGCCCCAGCTGTCACCCAGCAGGGAAATTAATACCCAGCTTCTTTATCTAATCATCCTCTCTGGCTAGTGCCTCCCATTCACAGAACCCAACTGGAAGTTAGAAGACAGGGGTGCCTGGGTGATACAGTCCAGCCAGCCTCCCAAGGCACAGAGCAGGGTGGAAAGGGTGGAGGGTGAGTCTGGAGGGTCAAACAATATCCAGCACAGCCTGTCTGGGCAGTTAGCAGGCTCCACCCAAAGCAAACCGCAGTTTCCAAGCGAGTAAGTCCGCCTCTTGGGCTCCCTGGTCCCTGGAGAGGCTTGAGAACTGAAGTTGCTTGGAGATATAAACCCCTTTCTGGCTTTGTTCTATAAAAGCTTCCCTAGTGGCTCAGCTGGTAAAGAGTCTGTCCACAATGTAGGAGACCTGGGCTCGATCCCTGAGTTGGGAAGATTCTCTGGAGAAGGGAAAGGCTACCAACTCCAGTATTCTGGCCTGGAGAATTCATGGACTATATAGCCTTTGGGGTTGCAAAGAGTTGGACAAGACTAAGCAACTTTCACTTTTGAGACTTCCCTGGCAGTCCAGTGGTTAAGACTGCGCTGCCAACGCAAGCAACACAGGTTTGATCCCTGGTTGGGTAACTTAAGAGGCTGTGTGGTACAACCAAAAAATTAAAAAAAGAAAAATCTTAAACTTCACAAGGAAACTGTGCTGGACTGAAGAGTTGAGGGGAGTAGGCAGAGCAGATATAAGAATACAAGCCTTGGCTTGGTGGGGTGGGAAACTCGTGCCTCCTCTTAGATGGCCTCCTCTGGCCACAGCATGAAGGTTGGGGGTGCGGGTTCTCTAGCAATGAGGAGGTTGCAGAGACTGGCGGTTCTGGAGGCAGGTGGAGCCCCTTGTCTGCTCCCTGGAGGTGCGCAGGGGAGGCAGTAGGGTGTTGCAAACTGACCTAAGTGGATCGGGTCCAACTCTTAAGTTCTTTATACTTGGTAACGAACTTCTACCAGACAAGTCTGCGTGATGAGGATTTGTCTGCCCCACACCCTCACTCCTGGGATATAAAGGAAGCGAGTTTTGACTAAAATCTGCCACACACATTTGTTAACCTTCACTGGCAGGCAGGCACAGAACAACTCCTATGACCTGTGTATGTTCTTGGAGGTCTCTGCCCTTTTGGAGGCTCTGACTGCAGGTTTAATTTCTAAAGTTTGGCAGTCTCGGGGCCAAAATAAAGACAGTTTGAGAAACACATAAAAATGGGCAACATGGTTTAGACATTTGAGTTCTGATTTCTACCTGCTATGCAATATCAGATCTGTGTTTCTTTTCCTTCTTTCAAATCCTTTCCACCAGGCCTACCCTCAGGACAAGCATTTATCAAGTACCTGCTGCAGCCCAGGCATGAGACTAAGGGCTTCAAGAAGCAGAGAAGAAAAAAAACATAGACCTTGCCCAGTAGGACTTAATAGTTAATTATTAAAGAAAAAATTTGGTGGGAGGGATATAGTTGACTTACAATGTTGTGTTAGTTTCAGGTGTACAGCCAAGTGAGCCGTTTATATATGTACAGATATCTGCTAATCCTTATATAGTAATGATTGTTTCCTGGACATTGTTGTCCCTCATCCCTCAAACAACTCTATGCAGTCAACACTAATATTATCATCTGTGTTTGACAGATGAGGAAGCTGAGGTACAACCAAAGTCACACAAACTATATAGTAAGAGGTAGAGTTTTGAATCAGAGCAGCCAGGCTCTCAAAAATTCCTACTCTTCACCACACACCATAGTATAAATACAGTAGATGCATGAAGCACCACAGGAGCACACACAAAAAGAGGCCCTCTCAGCTCAGAATTTGAGGAGGGATAAGGAGAGAGACATCTCCTGAATGAGATGACACTGTGCAGCACTGGAGAGCATTGAATAAATGTCAGCTGGGAACAGAAGGCAGGGATGAAGCCCCACGTGGTATGTGGGGGAACCATAAACAGCTTAGCATCGCTGGAGTATAAAGTGCAAGGGGGAAGGTGGGAGGTAGTTTGCTCCACAAATGCTGATCGGGCCCTTTCTTTATGCAGGCACTGTGTTTGGTGCTGGGGGGTATAGCAGGGAGCTTAGAGCTTCTAAGGAACTTGAGCTTTCCAACATTTTACTTCCTTGGACTTCCCTGGTGACTCAGTGGTAAAGAATCCACCTACCAATGCAGGGGACTCAGGTTCGATCCCTGGTCCAGGAAGATCCCACATACCTCAGAGAAACTAAGCTCATGCCACAGCTACTGACCCCATGAGCCCTGGAGCCCATACTTCGCAACAGAGAAGCCCCTGCAGTGAGGCGCCCTCTCACTGCCACTGGAGAGGAGCCTCTGCTTGCCACAACTAGAGTAAGCCCGTGCACAGCATCAAAGACCCAGCACAGCCCAAAACATAAAAACACTTTGTCTCCTTCCTCACTAAAATAACTTTTTGAAATTATCCCTGTGCAACACACTCAACAAACTAGAAATAGAACTTCTTCAACCTGATAAAGGCTGAGGAAAAAACCCCACAGCTACCAGCATATTTAATGATGAAAAACTGAAAACTTTCTCCCTAAGATCAGAACAAGAAAAGGATGTCCACTCTCACCACGGGTATTCAGTCACGTGCTGAAGGTTTTAGCCAGGATCGCTAGACAAGAAAATTACATAAAAGGCATACAAACTGGAAAGGAAATCGACAATTTTAAAGTGTTACATCACAGTTTTGAATGCCATTCAATGGAATTTAAATAGCAATTTGATGCCCATTGTCATACACTTTTATATGTAAAAAAATAAAATCATTTTGTTAATTATAAGAAATTTTACATTATCTCCTTTTCTCCTTGAACTTATATTTCTATTTCATTTTACTCTCACAGAAGTTCATCCTCAGGTAATACAATTTTATGCTTAAAAGTCTTGTATTGGGACTTCCCTGGTGGTCTTGCGGCTAAGACACCACGTTCCCAATGCAGGGCCTTGAGTTCAATCCCTGGTAAAGGAAGTAGATCCCACATGCTGCAACTAAAAGTTTAAATGCCACAACCAAAAATAAAGAAGGATCCTGGATGCCGCAACAAAGATTCAAATGCCACAACTAAGACCTGGCAAAGTCAAATAAATTTTAAGAAAAAGTCTTGCTCATCCTGTCATCCCTCACCACATAAATGTGCATTAACATTTTAATATAGTTTGCAAAGACATTTCCTAAGATCATGGTCCTCTAAAAACTCTCTTACCTATCATTATGAATATCACTGCATGATGAATCAAAATAACATACAGGATCATTTTGTGATAGATGAAATTTTGTTGCAAATATACATCAGTGCAAAGGTAGATGATGTTTCTTAATGAGGCCTGCATCATTCTATTCATTTTTTTTGGTAATGGGTGAGAAAACTTGGTCACATAAAATAAAAATTTTTATATATGGGAATAGGGTTTGGCACAGCAATATACTTTAAAACATTTCCTTCCAAATGTGCCAAAAATCACATGGTAATCATCAAATTTTATATTCATGGCCATCCACAGACAATTCCAAGAGGCCCTTATTCAGTTTTGTTGAAAGCAGGTAATTGGAAACCATCTGACTTGCAAAAAGATGTGTTATCCAGGCATTAAAGTTATTTACTGTCTCAATCTAAATGGCAGTATTTCAACGTATTCCTTCGTTTGGACCCTTGAGAGGTTTATACACCCTCAGCCAGTGTACCTGAGCATTTTTTGGCAGAGAGAGAGGCCGTTTTGCTTTTTGTTTGATTGCCTCACTGCTCCTTGGAATGACAGTGACTTTTGTTCACTGCTGTATCTCCAGGGCCTAAAAGTGTCAGATACATAGTAGGTGCTCAGTAAATTATCTTTAGGAATGTTATGAAAAAAATATCTTTTGATATAGTTCATGGACTTCTCCCGGAAAGAGTACTGGAGCGGTTTGCCATTCCCTCCTCTAGTAATCATATATGAATGTGAGAATTGGACCATAAAGAAAGTTGAGTGCCGAAGAGCTGATGTTTTTGAACTGTGGTGTTGGAGAAGACTCTTGAGAGTCCTTGAATAGCAAGGAGATCAAATCAGTTAATCCTAAAGGAAATCAAGCCTGAATATGCATTAGAAGGACTGATGCTGAANATATCAGATCTGTGTTTCTTTTCCTTCTTTCAAATCCTTTCCACCAGGCCTACCCTCAGGACAAGCATTTATCAAGTACCTGCTGCAGCCCAGGCATGAGACTAAGGGCTTCAAGAAGCAGAGAAGAAAAAAAACATAGACCTTGCCCAGTAGGACTTAATAGTTAATTATTAAAGAAAAAATTTGGTGGGAGGGATATAGTTGACTTACAATGTTGTGTTAGTTTCAGGTGTACAGCCAAGTGAGCCGTTTATATATGTACAGATATCTGCTAATCCTTATATAGTAATGATTGTTTCCTGGACATTGTTGTCCCTCATCCCTCAAACAACTCTATGCAGTCAACACTAATATTATCATCTGTGTTTGACAGATGAGGAAGCTGAGGTACAACCAAAGTCACACAAACTATATAGTAAGAGGTAGAGTTTTGAATCAGAGCAGCCAGGCTCTCAAAAATTCCTACTCTTCACCACACACCATAGTATAAATACAGTAGATGCATGAAGCACCACAGGAGCACACACAAAAAGAGGCCCTCTCAGCTCAGAATTTGAGGAGGGATAAGGAGAGAGACATCTCCTGAATGAGATGACACTGTGCAGCACTGGAGAGCATTGAATAAATGTCAGCTGGGAACAGAAGGCAGGGATGAAGCCCCACGTGGTATGTGGGGGAACCATAAACAGCTTAGCATCGCTGGAGTATAAAGTGCAAGGGGGAAGGTGGGAGGTAGTTTGCTCCACAAATGCTGATCGGGCCCTTTCTTTATGCAGGCACTGTGTTTGGTGCTGGGGGGTATAGCAGGGAGCTTAGAGCTTCTAAGGAACTTGAGCTTTCCAACATTTTACTTCCTTGGACTTCCCTGGTGACTCAGTGGTAAAGAATCCACCTACCAATGCAGGGGACTCAGGTTCGATCCCTGGTCCAGGAAGATCCCACATACCTCAGAGAAACTAAGCTCATGCCACAGCTACTGACCCCATGAGCCCTGGAGCCCATACTTCGCAACAGAGAAGCCCCTGCAGTGAGGCGCCCTCTCACTGCCACTGGAGAGGAGCCTCTGCTTGCCACAACTAGAGTAAGCCCGTGCACAGCATCAAAGACCCAGCACAGCCCAAAACATAAAAACACTTTGTCTCCTTCCTCACTAAAATAACTTTTTGAAATTATCCCTGTGCAACACACTCAACAAACTAGAAATAGAACTTCTTCAACCTGATAAAGGCTGAGGAAAAAACCCCACAGCTACCAGCATATTTAATGATGAAAAACTGAAAACTTTCTCCCTAAGATCAGAACAAGAAAAGGATGTCCACTCTCACCACGGGTATTCAGTCACGTGCTGAAGGTTTTAGCCAGGATCGCTAGACAAGAAAATTACATAAAAGGCATACAAACTGGAAAGGAAATTGACAATTTTAAAGTGTTACATCACAGTTTTGAATGCCATTCAATGGAATTTAAATAGCAATTTGATGCCCATTGTCATACACTTTTATATGTAAAAAAATAAAATCATTTTGTTAATTATAAGAAATTTTACATTATCTCCTTTTCTCCTTGAACTTATATTTCTATTTCATTTTACTCTCACAGTTCATCCTCAGGTAATACAATTTTATGCTTAAAAGTCTTGTATTGGGACTTCCCTGGTGGTCTTGTGGCTAAGACACCACGTTCCCAATGCAGGGCCTTGAGTTCAATCCCTGGTAAAGGAAGTAGATCCCACATGCTGCAACTAAAAGTTTAAATGCCACAACCAAAAATAAAGAAGGATCCTGGATGCCGCAACAAAGATTCAAATGCCACAACTAAGACCTGGCAAAGTCAAATAAATTTTAAGAAAAAGTCTTGCTCATCCTGTCATCCCTCACCACATAAATGTGCATTAACATTTTAATATAGTTTGCAAAGACATTTCCTAAGATCATGGTCCTCTAAAAACTCTCTTACCTATCATTATGAATATCACTGCATGATGAATCAAAATAACATACAGGATCATTTTGTGATAGATGAAATTTTGTTGCAAATATACATCAGTGCAAAGGTAGATGATGTTTCTTAATGAGGCCTGCATCATTCTATTCATTTTTTTTGGTAATGGGTGAGAAAACTTGGTCACATAAAATAAAAATTTTTATATATGGGAATAGGGTTTGGCACAGCAATATACTTTAAAACATTTCCTTCCAAATGTGCCAAAAATCACATGGTAATCATCAAATTTTATATTCATGGCCATCCACAGACAATTCCAAGAGGCCCTTATTCAGTTTTGTTGAAAGCAGGTAATTGGAAACCATCTGACTTGCAAAAAGATGCGTTATCCAGGCATTAAAGTTATTTACTGTCTCAATCTAAATGGCAGTATTTCAACGTATTCCTTCGTTTGGACCCTTGAGAGGTTTATACACCCTCAGCCAGTGTACCTGAGCATTTTTTGGCAGAGAGAGAGGCCGTTTTGCTTTTTGTTTGATTGCCTCACTGCTCCTTGGAATGACAGTGACTTTTGTTCACTGCTGTATCTCCAGGGCCTAAAAGTGTCAGATACATAGTAGGTGCTCAGTAAATTATCTTTAGGAATGTTATGAAAAAAATATCTTTTGATATAGTTCATGGACTTCTCCCGGAAAGAGTACTGGAGCGGTTTGCCATTCCCTCCTCTAGTAATCATATATGAATGTGAGAATTGGACCATAAAGAAAGTTGAGTGCCGAAGAGCTGATGTTTTTGAACTGTGGTGTTGGAGAAGACTCTTGAGAGTCCTTGAATAGCAAGGAGATCAAATCAGTTAATCCTAAAGGAAATCAAGCCTGAATATGCATTAGAAGGACTGATGCTGAAACTGAAACTTCAATACTTGGGCCACCTGATGCGAACCGCAGACTTATTGGAAAAGACCCTGATGCTGGGAAAGATTGAGGGTGGGAGAAGAGGGTGACAGAGGGCAAGACGGTTGGATGGCATCACCGATTCAATGGACCTGAGTTTGAGCAAGCTCTGGGAAAGTGAGAGGGACAGGGAGGCCTGGCGTGCTGCGGTTCATGGGGTCTCAAAGAGTCGGACTTGACTTGGTGATGGAACAACAACAACATGGAAGAATGTAAAAACCATGGGTGTCTGGGTGTGTGTATGGTGGGGCGGGGGTGGGGG
>SJYX01024714.1:0-52519 GCA_006410675.1 Oreotragus oreotragus | reverse complement strand
AGTTGTGGGGGTGGGGGTGAGTGGGGACAGGGAGAAGAGGCAGAGACACAGAGGCACTCAGTGTGCTGATCCCCATTTTTCAGTTTAAAGGCATCAGGAAGCCACCTTTCCCCAAACGGAAGCAGCACTGAGTAAAGAGAAAGCCTGGGAATTCCTCGGCGCTTCAGTAGTTGGGACTCGGTGCCCTCATGTCAGAGGCCCGTGTTTAATCCCTGGTGGGGGAACTAAGATCTTAAAAGCCAAATGATGCTACAACAACAACAACAAAAACACCTCATCTTTAGTATCTCACTTGGGGTTGAATTTCAGCTTTGACATTGAATAGCTATGACTTTGGGCAAACTCTTGGTCTTAGAGTCTTACCCTGGATGAAAAGAGTGTTCCGCTCAAGGAGAGGCATTGGAGGAAATGACAAATATGGTATTACCCGTCAAGTACCTGCAGCACTGCATGCACTCAGTCAACAGGAGTCTTCTTCATTTGGACTTATTCTGAACCTTCACTGCCGCAGATGTTAAGCAGTAGACAAGATGCTAGAGTTGAGGCTTCAGCTGGAGTCCAGGGCAGGGGGACTCCTGTGCTCAGTTTCCTCATTTAGGAAACGGGGGTCATAACAGCCCTGCCTCATAGGGTTGTTGTGCAGAATAATGTGTTAACTTTTGCAATGTGCTTAGAACAGAACCTGACACGCAATAAAGAGTTAATAAATGAGTGCTACCTGGGAGAGAAGGTGTACCCTGATCATAGAGTGGAAGAGTAGGGACCATCTGAGTTGCCCTGTCTTTATTTTTTTAATTTTGATGTTTTTATTTGGCCACACTGGGTCTTTGTTGTGGCATTTGGGATCTTTGATCCTAATTGTGGCACGCGAACTCTTAGTTCTGGCATGAAGGGGTCTATTTCCGTGATTAGGGATTGAACCCAGGCCCCCTGTATTGAGAGTCCGGAGTCTTAGCCACTGGACCACCAGGCAAGTCCCTCCCACGTACTGTTAATCACAATGTTTCAGAGTTGGGTTCTATGGAGGAATGAACACCAGTGGGGCGAGTTTCAGTGAGTATAGCAGGTTAAGGGCACCATGCGTATCTGTGGCCATAAGAACAGCACACTTCCTTCAAAGCTCCCGCTGCTCCAAAGCCATGCCTGCTATTGGTCACAATTTTATAATCAATGGGTAAAGTGGGGGAAATATGGAATAACTTCCAGTCCAGGTGCCAGAATCTCTTCAACCATGAAAGAGGAAGCTGTAGTGAAAATGTGCGCCTGAGCTCCAACAGATGCTTGCCTGTCAAAGAGAAAAAAATCAGTATAGGAGACACTTCTCAGCCACAGAGCAGTTCCTGAAGAGGAAATGTTGCCTTACAATAGGGATTAACTCCTTCAAAGAATTCAAGGAGAAACCAAAACTGTGCCACTGAAACTCCTCAGGTTGTTGAAATAAGCATTGAAATAGATAATAATTCATGCATCACACCAGGAACAAGACTTGCAAGAGGAGATTTCTGCTACTGGCATGCTCCACAGGATATGTTCTGCAGAAAGCTTGGTGGAGGGAATTTCCTGGTGTCCAGCGGTTGGGACTCAGTGCTCTCGTGGCCAGGGCCTGGGGTCAGTCCCTGGTTGGTGAACTAAGATCCCGCAATTCTCATGGCAAAAAGAAATAAAAAGGTTTGGTGGTACTCAAAGTGGACTTCAAAAGAGAGAGGGGCAAAATGGCATAAGCTCTGTACATGATATGAACATCACTTCCAGCAGCACTATAGAAAGTCACTCTGAGACAGAAGTTGCAGGATACTGTGGGCTGGAGTTTTCCCATGAAGACTTACTAACAGTCAAATCTCCTCTTTTCTAATAAAAGAAAAACACACCTTTCTAGATTAATGCTTGAGATATGTCCTTTTCCTGCTGGCTCAGGTTAAACCCCCAAATGGACTTTGAGTAAACAACACATCCCTGGAACTTCCCTGGTGGCCCAGTGACTAAGACTCTGGGCGCCCAATGCAGGGGGTCCAGGTTAGACCCTTGTTTGGAGAACTAGATCCCCAAATGCTGCAGCTGAGACCCAGTGCAGCCAAATAAATTAATTTTAAAATAAAAAACCCAGCATATTCCTGTGAGCCCACATTCGGCATTTTTTGATACATTTGCTCCATCCTTGGCTTCTACAGAAGATAAAGAGGATAAGCTTAGAGAGAGAAGGCAGCTTAGTATTGAAAAAGAGGTTGATCCCCTTCTCAATGCACAAATACATGCATTTTAAGACCTTTCACAGGTTAATTTGTTATATAAACGGGACCCAAAGTCAGCTCCTGGAATGACTGAAATAAATCAGAACGATTCTGCAATTTCACAAGCTAATTGTGACTCAGAAGAGGATACAACCACCCAGTGTTTACAGACACGTAAGCAGAGGCAACGTCAGATATTAGTATCTGGAGACAGCCATGCCCGTGTTTGCAGTCAAGGAGCCTGGGATATACCGAGTTGATTACACCAATAAACAGGCTGATTATTTACACTGCTCTCATGCCTGATTTGCTTCAGATTACAGGCAGTCCCTGTCACTAGTGAGTGATGGACCATTTCGAAGCAGAAGCTGTTCTTGAAGAGAAACTGAAGGCCCATTTGTGCTCAGGGGCTCAATGAAGAGTTCTCGTCTCTGTGAGCCTCCATTATGACAATACATCCCTGCCTGCTTGAATTGAACTGTGGAATCCCAACTTTAGTTTTAATGCTCACGACCCTTACAGGATTCACTGTAACAGGGACTTTTGATGAAGATCCCAGTTCTCACATGGTTTTTGAACCGTTGCTTACTAGATCAGCAAATAGGATGTTTGCTTTAAGGCTGCAACGTATCTGCCGTGCAGTCATCTGCCGCTGCCCCACAAATCGTGGAACGGCTGGGCTCCCTTTACTTACCCTCAGTGTTACAGGGTTTTTATTTACTTATTTATTTATATTTATGTTTATTTGGCTGAGGCAGGTCTTAGTTGCAGCATGTGGGACCTTCAGTCTTCGCTGTGGCATGCAGGATCTTTAGTTGTGGCATGTGGGATCTATTTTCCTGACCAGGTGCTCTGTATTACGAGTGCAGAGTCTTAGCCAGTGGACCACCAGGAAAGTCCCCTACAGGTTTTTTTTTTAAGTGTTATTATAAACAAAGAGTTCGCTGGCTAGAATGAGAAACAGTCAAGGCCAAGTAAACTCTCTCATCCCCAAAGGGCATTACTTGGAGCTACTTTGATGAGCATCGAACAGCACAGCTACATAAGCACACATATCCGTGTCAGGCTTCTTTTGTACAGTAAGTGAGCTTAGTGTTGGTACCTGTTGGACATGATTGGCTGTTACTTAGATAAACGTGGTGCCTGTGGAGATGACAGAGGATAGAGCTACAGCTTTTCAGGAAGGCTTCACTAATATTTAGCTGATTTAGTTAACAGTCGGTTTTTAATAGGCTTCTCAGGTGTCACTAGTAGTAAAGAACCTGCCTGCCAGTGCAGGAGACTCAAGAGACCTGGAATCAATCCCTGGGTCAGGAAGATCCTCTGGAGGAGGGCATGGCAACCTCCTCCAGTATTCTTGCCTAGGGAATCCCATGGAGAGAGGAACCTGGTGGGCTATATAGTCCATCGGGTCACAAAGAGTTGAACACAACTGAAGCGATTTAGCACGCACGCATGCAAGTTTTTAATGGCTGCTCTGGGGCATTTGCTATGAAGAATTCCATTCTTACTGAAGAACAAATTACTAACACTGGATGAATATTACAACAGTGTGACTAATGTTTGAAATTTTTCTAAGAATTTTTCTATAAACTTTCAAAAGTAGCAATGTTTGTAGTTACTCTAAATCAAGCTTTGGAAGCCCCCCAAAATAAAGACTGCTTTCCTTTTAGAAAAAAAAAAAAAAAGGCTAATTTCTGGCACAAGGGCATAGTGCATTTAAGTGTTGCTGTTTACTCAGTCTCCTAGTCACTTTCATAAAAGTTCCTGTTAAGTAAACCAGATTTCTGTCAACTCCGTAGTGTTTCCTTAAATTTATGACATTGAAGAAAGGATGCTGGAAACAAACTTGTGGGCCTGGAGCTGCCTAGAGGGCTGAGGCCAGGTGGGAGCATCTGGCAGAGTTCCAGGTTGTTTATCTTAGTTCTTCAGAACCAAGTCATTGAGAACTCAATGCATGCAGGGATGAGGGTATTTTAGATTTAATCAGAGCACCCACGAATTTGGTAAAGTTTTAGAGTTCTATAACTTTGGGAGGGAAGAATCCCTTTATTATATGACAACTCCATGCTTTCTAGCAAAGCAAAAGAAACACTCCAGAATGTTCACAGGATTTATCACTAGGGAATGAAAGTACAGGAGATTTCTTCCTCTCTCAGTTCAGTTCAGTGACTCAGTCATGTCTGACTCTTTACGACCCCACAGACTGCAGCATGCCAGGCCTTCCTGTCCATCACCAACTCCCAGAGTTTACTCAAACTCATGTCCATTGAGTCGGTGATGCCATCCAACCATCTCATCCTCTGTCGTCCCCCTCTCCTCCCACCTTCAATCTTTCCCCACATCAGGGTCTTTTCCAATGAGTCAGCTCTTCGCATCAGGTGGCCAAAGTATTGGAGCTTCAGCTTCAGCATCAGTCCTTCCAATGAATATTCAGGACTGATTTCCTTTAGGATGGACTGGTTGGATCTCCTTGCAGTCCAAGGGACTCTCAAGAGTCTTCTCCAACACCACAGTTCTAAAGCACAGTTCAAAAATTTTTCTCCTCTACTCCCTGCTTTTCTGTACTTTATAGATTTTCTTTAAAGAGTATTATTCTTACTATGAAAAACTGTATTTTGAGGACTTCCCTGGAGGTCCAGTGGTTAGGATTCCACATTTCCATTGCTGGGGCCAGGGTTCATTCCCTGGGTGGGAATTAAGATCCTGCATGTTGTCTGATGCAGCCAGAAAAAAACACAAAAAGCTATATTTTGCAAAGAGTCAAACACAATTGACTTTCACTTTCACTTCAAAACTATATCACAAGCCCAAAAACATCTCCATCAGCAGATTTTTAAGATAAGACTAAACTAATTCAAGGATGAGGTTCCTTTGATTTTGTTAAGTCCAATATTCAGAGCAGTATTCAGAGAGGTTTTAGAAAGATTTTGTCCCAATTTGGGGGAATAATTTAGCCCTATGCAAATGATGCTCTATCTCACCTAACAATGCATACAAGTCATACCTGAAGTGATCAAACTGTTTCCCAGAACAAAACTCAAGAGTTTTTTTGGTGCCCACCCCAGCCGGACACTTGCTCCATAGCAGAGCCCCTGCTCATCCTTGGCCCATCGAGAACCTCGGGTTTATCCCACTTAGTCTCAATGGAGCCCAGCTTAGGTGTCATTTCTTCACAGCAGTTTTCTCTGACTCATTTTCTTTCTAACCTTTCCTGTCATCTATATTTCCATACTTCTCATTATCATCATCTTTTCCTTTAGGAGGCATGACACTCCCTCCCTACATGGCCTATTTGTAAGCCCAGGAGCTTCTTGAGGGGAGACATCATATTTTATTCATTCTTTATCCTCATGCTTCTCATAGTGTGGTGGTTTAAAAATGGCCATAAATTATTTCCCCTACAAGGAGTGGAGTATATGGGACTTCCCTGGCAGTCCAGTGGTTAAGACTTTGACTTCCAATGAAGGAGGTGTGGATTTGATCCCTGGTTGAGGAGCTAGGATCCCACATGCCTTTCAGCCAAAAAACCAAAACATAAAACAGAAGTGATATTGTAATAAAGACTTGTTAAAAAATTAGTAGAGTGTATTTGCCCTCACACTGAATCAAGGCTGGCCTTGTCACTTTGATTAGCAGAATGTGGCAGATGACACGCTGCCTTGAGCCACCGTGTGAAGTCCAGGTACCCTTCTGGAGAAATCTTGCAGAGAGAAAGATCACTGTCTGGCCAGTCTCCAGCTCTTCCCGCCATCTCAGCAGAGACACCAGGACTTGTGAGCAAAGCCATCTGCAATTTCTAGCCCCAGGTGGATCTCTAGATGACTACAACCTCATGAATGGGCCCAGGTAAACCCAGCCCAGATTGCAGGATTGTGAGCAAATATATGACTATTGTTTAAGCCACTAAATTTTGGGTCCACTGTTATGCAGTAATAGATTGTGGAAACATGGAGTATTTGGGATACAGTGAGTCTTCCAATAAGTATGTGTTTAATTAAATTTAATTGTAGGAGCCTGGGTGGGTAAAATTAGTCTAGATGACCCTCATGGTCCTTTTTAGCACTGAGATTCTATGATCTCAAGATTATTATGCTACCATGGATTATAGATTTTGCCATTACTTCCTGTATTTCTAGTGATAAATGAGCATTGAATCTAGATGTAGTATAGTTAAGTCCTTGGGCATGTTAGTCCATTTGGGCTGCTATAACAAAATACAATAGAATGCTGCTGCTGCTAAGTCACTTCAGTCGTGTCCAACTCTGTGCGACCCCGTAGACGGCAGCCCACACAATAGAATGAATGGCTTATAAATAACAGAAATTTATTTCCCACAGGTTTGGAGGCTGGAAAGTCCAAGATCAAAGTGCTGGCAGGTTAGGTGTCTGGTGGAAACCCACTTCCTAGCTCATAGATGGCTATTTCCTTGCTGTGTTCTCATATAGTGGGAGGAGGGATCTCTCTGAGGCCTCTTATATAAGGCCAGTAATCGCATAAATAATTATAAGGGTGACCTAATTACCTCCCAAAGGCCCCATCTCCTAACACCATTATCTTGGGGATTAGGATTTCAACATATGAATTTGGGACAACACATTTAGACCATAGCATTCCATCTCTGGCTCCCCAAACTTCATGACCTTCTCACATAGCAGCAACTCAAAGGTCTAAGTGCAAAGTCTCATCTAAACATCATCTAAATAAGATATGGGTAAGATCAAGTTACAATCCATTGGGCTTTGTGATGTTTAATGGATTTAAAGACAGCTACCTAGGGCCAACTATTCTGACCAATTTTTTTCCCCAAACCTACTTTCCTACAGTTCTATTGATTTCACTTAGTTTTTAATATGTATTAATATAAATCATATCCCTATAATCCATTTACTGTAGAACATAGCCACTTTGAGGTCTTTTTTTTTCTCAGTGAAAGTGAAAAAAGTCATTCAGTCGTGTCCAACTCTTTGTGACCCCATGGACTATACAGTCTATAGAATTCTCCAGGCCAGAATACTGGTATGGGTAGCCTTTCCCTTCTCCAGGGGATCTTCCCAACCCAGGGATCAAATCAGGGTCTCCTGCATTGCAGGCAGATTCTTTAACTGAGCCATCAGGGATTTGTGCTAAAATAATTATACTGTCAGATCTGGCCTATACCAGTTTTTTTGGCTTTAGAATTTTTCTCCAATTTCCCATGATAGACATAAAATCTGCAATGATGACCATGCAATGAAAAGTGAGCCAACCAATCCAGACCATGGCATTTTGTAAAGTTTGAAATGTCAGAATTTCAGGTGACCTGCATTTTGGAAGAAGACTCAGCCTTTGAATTGTTGCTCACTTTATTCTTTCTTTAATGCTGAACTATTTACAATCAGTTGACCATTTTTATTCTTATTTTGGGTGGGGATGGATGCTCTGGGTTTATAGAGAATGTTCTTTAAAGATAGACTGTAGTCCAAGCATCAGGTTGGTCTTTCTAAGGTCATGCATGAAAGTCAATTTTTAGCTATGTTGCAGTTATAACAGAAAGGACCAAAGTCTAAACTCTACCAGTGTCAGAAGCCACTGGTTCTGTGTTGAAAGACCTTCCTCTGATGGAAATGTGGCCATGAAAGGGAGCTGGAATGAGAGGGCGGCCATTCAAAGAAACCGGGCTCTCCATGCACTTCCGAGTCTCCTGTTTTAAATGTGAAATGTTTTCTTGGTTTTGAAACATTTCTGTGCCTGTTCCTGCCACAGTTCAATGTTCCTGACAGTTCATTCCTGGTCTGACCTAGTTTCTGGTTGAAAACTGGTTGGATCTCCTTGCAGTCCAAGGGACTCTCAAGAGTCTTCTCCAACACCACAGTTCTAAAGCACAGTTCAAAAATTTTTCTCCTCTACTCCCTGCTTTTCTGTACTTTATAGATTTTCTTTAAAGAGTATTATTCTTACTATGAAAAACTGTATTTTGAGGACTTCCCTGGAGGTCCAGTGGTTAGGATTCCACATTTCCATTGCTGGGGCCAGGGTTCATTCCCTGGGTGGGAATTAAGATCCTGCATGTTGTCTGATGCAGCCAGAAAAAAACACAAAAAGCTATATTTTGCAAAGAGTCAAACACAATTGACTTTCACTTTCACTTCAAAACTATATCACAAGCCCAAAAACATCTCCATCAGCAGATTTTTAAGATAAGACTAAACTAATTCAAGGATGAGGTTCCTTTGATTTTGTTAAGTCCAATATTCAGAGCAGTATTCAGAGAGGTTTTAGAAAGATTTTGTCCCAATTTGGGGGAATAATTTAGCCCTATGCAAATAATGCTCTATCTCACCTAACAATGCATACAAGTCATACCTGAAGTGATCAAACTGTTTCCCAGAACAAAACTCAAGAGTTTTTTTGGTGCCCACCCCAGCCGGACACTTGCTCCATAGCAGAGCCCCTGCTCATCCTTGGCCCATCGAGAACCTCGGGTTTATCCCACTTAGTCTCAATGGAGCCCAGCTTAGGTGTCATTTCTTCACAGCAGTTTTCTCTGACTCATTTTCTTTCTAACCTTTCCTGTCATCTATATTTCCATACTTCTCATTATCATCATCTTTTCCTTTAGGAGGCATGACACTCCCTCCCTACATGGCCTATTTGTAAGCCCAGGAGCTTCTTGAGGGGAGACATCATATTTTATTCATTCTTTATCCTCATGCTTCTCATAGTGTGGTGGTTTAAAAATGGCCATAAATTATTTCCCCTACAAGGAGTGGAGTATATGGGACTTCCCTGGCAGTCCAGTGGTTAAGACTTTGACTTCCAATGAAGGAGGTGTGGATTTGATCCCTGGTTGAGGAGCTAGGATCCCACATGCCTTTCAGCCAAAAAACCAAAACATAAAACAGAAGTGATATTGTAATAAAGACTTGTTAAAAAATTAGTAGAGTGTATTTGCCCTCACACTGAATCAAGGCTGGCCTTGTCACTTTGATTAGCAGAATGTGGCAGATGACACGCTGCCTTGAGCCACCGTGTGAAGTCCAGGTACCCTTCTGGAGAAATCTTGCAGAGAGAGAGATCACTGCCTGGCCAGTCTCCAGCTCTTCCCGCCATCTCAGCAGAGACACCAGGACTTGTGAGCAAAGCCATCTGCAATTTCTAGCCCCAGGTGGATCTCTAGATGACTACAACCTCATGAATGGGCCCAGGTAAACCCAGCCCAGATTGCAGGATTGTGAGCAAATATATGACTATTGTTTAAGCCACTAAATTTTGGGTCCACTGTTATGCAGTAATAGATTGTGGAAACATGGAGTATTTGGGATACAGTGAGTCTTCCAATAAGTATGTGTTTAATTAAATTTAATTGTAGGAGCCTGGGTGGGTAAAATTAGTCTAGATGACCCTCATGGTCCTTTTTAGCACTGAGNAAATATATGACTATTGTTTAAGCCACTAAATTTTGGGTCCATTGTTATGCAGTAATAGATTATGGAAACATGGAGTATTTGGGATACACTGAGTCTTCCAATAAGTATGTGTTTAATTAAATTTAATTGTAGGAGCCTGGATGGGTAAAATTAGTCTAGATGACCCTCATGGTCCTTTTTAGCACTGAGATTCTATGATCTCAAGATTATTATGCTACCATGGATTATAGATTTTGCCATTACTTCCTGTATTTCTAGTGATAAATGAGCACTGAATCTAGATGTAGTATAGTTAAGTCCTTGGGCATGTTAGTCCATTTGGGCTGCTATAACAAAATACAATAGAATGCTGCTGCTGCTAAGTCACTTCAGTTGTGTCCAACTCTGTGCAACCCCGTAGACGGCAGCCCACACAATAGAATGAATGGCTTATAAATAACAGAAATTTATTTCCCACAGTTTTGGAGGCTGGAAAGTCCAAGATCAAAGTGCTGGCAGGTTAGGTCTGGTGGAAACCCACTTCCTAGCTCATAGATGGCTGTTTCCTTGCTGTGTTCTCATATAGTGGGAGGAGGGATCTCTCTGAGGCCTCTTATATAAGGCCAGTAATCGCATAAATAATTATAAGGGTGACCTAATTACCTCCCAAAGGCCCCATCTCCTAACACCATTATCTTGGGGATTAGGATTTCAACATATGAATTTGGGACAACACATTTAGACCATAGCATTCCATCTCTGGCTCCCCAAACTTCATGACCTTCTCACATAGCAGCAACTCAAAGGTCTAAGTGCAAAGTCTCATCTAAACATCATCTAAATAAGAAATGGGTAAGATCAAGTTACAATCCATTGGGCTTTGTGATGTTTAATGGATTTAAAGACAGCTACCTAGGGCCAACTATTCTGACCAATTTTTTTTCCCAAACCTACTTTCCTACAGTTCTATTGATTTCACTTAGTTTTTAATATGTATTAATATAAATCATACCCCTATAATCCATTTACTGTAGAACATAGCCACTTTGAGGTCTTTTTTTTTCTCAGTGAAAGTGAAAAAAGTCATTCAGTCGTGTCCAACTCTTTGTGACCCCATGGACTATACAGTCTATAGAATTCTCCAGGCCAGAATACTGGTATGGGTAGCCTTTCCCTTCTCCAGGGGATCTTCCCAACCCAGGGATCGAATCGGGGTCTCCTGCATTGCAGGCAGATTCTTTAACTGAGCCATCAGGGATTTGTGCTAAAATAATTATACTGTCAGATCTGGCCTATACCAGTTTTTTTGGCTTGAGAATTTTTCTCCAATTTCCCATGATAGACATAAAATCTGCAATGATGACCATGCAATGAAAAGTGAGCCAACCAATCCAGACCATGGCATTTTGTAAAGTTTGAAATGTCAGAATTTCAGGTGACCTGCATTTTGGAAGAAGACTCAGCCTTTGAATTGTTGCTCACTTTATTCTTTCTTTAATGCTGAACTATTTACAATCAGTTGACCATTTTTATTCTTATTTTGGGTGGGGATGGATGCTCTGGGTTTATAGAGAATGTTCTTTAAAGATAGACTGTAGTCCAAGCATCAGGTTGGTCTTTCTAAGGTCATGCATGAAAGTCAATTTTTAGCTATGTTGCAGTTATAACAGAAAGGACCAAAGTCTAAACTCTACCAGTGTCAGAAGCCACTGGTTCTGTGTTGAAAGACCTTCCTCTGATGGAAATGTGGCCATGAAAGGGAGCTGGAATGAGAGGGCGGCCATTCAAAGAAACCGGGCTCTCCATGCACTTCCGAGTCTCCTGTTTCAAATGTGAAATGTTTTCTTGGTTTTGAAACATTTCTGTGCCTGTTCCTGCCACAGTTCAATGTTCCTGACAGTTCATTCCTGGTCTGACCTAGTTTCTGGTTGAACCCTTGGGGCCATGGTAATTACCCTGAGGCTCCACCTGTGGGTGTCCCTGAGTGCCCAGCTTCTGTACTTACCCACAGTCACCACTCTTGGTCACCCATCTGGTTCTGCTTTCCTAGCAGTCATTGGGCTCTGCTTTAAGTCTCTTTCTTATTCATCAGACACAAGGCCGCATGCCATCATCATAGAAAGTTTCTTTTGACACCCAAGATAGGTGCAGGTCCTCCTGAGGTTATGCCCTCTGGGTTTCTGGCATTTTACCTTCAAAGTACTTATCACAATTTATTTTTGTCATCTATCCTGCTTGTTTTCTGTCTTCAGCACTTGGGATGATGGGTGGCACATAGTAGGAGTTCAGTAAATGTGCTGAATAACCAGGAACAAATGAAGCTTGTGACTTGGGCTCCCACCACTTTTAAGGTTATCTATGATTGTGTATGACCTCGGGCTAGTTACAAAACCTATGTCTCGCTTTATACATGTGTCAAGTAGGGAGGGATATTACTATTTTACTTACCCCACAGTTTGGGGTGCTGTAGCAGATGCTTAGCAAATGTCTGCAGAATGAGCAAATGCACCTGCTAGCTCTGTGATGAGACACACTTTAACAAGTATTTCTTTCATCTAACAGGTGAGAGAAGTTGATTGTCTAAGCAAGGGGAATCTCCTTTACTGAGTGGGAAATAAAATTCAGTATTCCATATGCCTTTGTCCAGGAGATGATATTTCTCTTCAGGTTGTACCTTAATACTAGAATTTTTCAATGGAGGAAGGGAAATTTTCTTTAATGAATTTGGACCAAACTAGTGACTTGATTGACTTTCCCCATTCCTAAGGAGTTTATGTCTGTCACAGATTTTAACTAAATTTGGCCCACTGACAGTACAGATTCTAGATTGCCTGTATCTTAAAAATCTGTAAGAAAGAAGTGATGGTGAAGGTAATCTGAAGACCACGGGGAGTTGTATAGAGCTAACATTCACATCAGGTGGTCCAGTTTATTGGCCTTCTGAAACTGTCAAGATCCTGACCTTGGAGTGATGGCAAAACTGCTTTCAGCTTAACAGTTCTTTGTACTACAGACCTTCACAGACTGGCCCAACTTAACCTGCCTATTTTCCCCAGTACAGTGGAGACAGTAGAGTGTCAGTCTCTCAGTCGTGTCTGATCCTCTGTCTGTGGAATGCTCCAGCAAGAATACTGGAGTGGATTGCCATTTCCTACTCCAAGGGATCTTCCCAACCCAGAGATTGCAGGTGGATTCTTTCACATCTGCGCCACCAGGGAAGCCACAGTGGAGATAACTTACATATAAAGTACAGATGCTATGCAGTTTTTCTTTTTGCTCCTTTCTTCCCCACGTCTACCTACTTCTGGACTTTCTTCCACCTGACATTTTCTTCGGCATACAGAATTCAGAGAAGAGAGAAGATGCAGGAAGGGTCCAGATATAACTAGAGCTATGTATTTTATTTGAGCCTCATCTCTTTGGAGGAAGGGGAACAGAGATGAAGGGAATAAGTTAGAGGTGGTCTGAAAAAAAATCTCAAGGGTGAGGGGTATGAAGAAGGAAGTCCTTCAGTGGAACATCCAGTGGTGAGATGAAGTGAGCCTGGATGAGGAATTCAGAGATAATTCTTGGTTAGCATTGTGATCTGGGAGTGCAATCCCAGGGCTGAGCAAGGAAGGAGGCCAGCAGGTGGAGGAGTCGCCAAGCAAGTACTGCTAGTTTGTAACTAGCCTGCATCTCCGGACCAAGTGGCCCCCTTTGGGTGGGGAGGATTTGCCAAGAAATGTGATGCCTTACTCCTGGATCTCCAAGGTATCCTCACTGGTGTCAGCCTTGGATGTATATGGTTTCACATTTTGATGCCTCCTGTCTGCTGACTGTGTCCTAGCCTGAGTGTGAGTTGGGGATCTGGGAATTATAGCCCTAAACAGAGACCAGTACTTCGGCCTAGTCGGCTTGTGACTGGCCTCTGGCTCAGCCTCGAGCTCTGTCTCTTGATCCAGCTCAGATTCAGGCTCCAGCTCCGACTCAGGCCCCACCTCATGTATATGGTTTCACATTTTGATGCCTCCTGTCTGCTGACTGTGTCCTAGCCTGAGTGTGAGTTGGGGATCTGGGAATTATAGCCCTAAACAGAGACCAGTACTTCTGCCTAGTCGGCTTGTGACTGGCCTCTGGCTCAGCCTCGAGCTCTGTCTCTTGATCCAGCTCAGATTCAGGCTCCAGCTCCGACTCAGGCTCCACCTCACGATCCAGGTCTAGGTCCAGATCCAGCCCGTGGTCTTTAGACATCTGTATCGTGGAATACAGATCCAAATCTGATTCCTCCTCCATCTCTGGGTCTGGGAGTAATGAGAAGGCTGGACTTTTACTTCTGGGGGCTTCTATAAGACTTCTGCTTGTTTTATGTCTTGATTCTTCTTTCTGAAATACACACAGTTAGATGGGTTAAAACTTCCCACGTTCACTTAATTTTTGAACAGTCAAGGAATTTCAGAATATAGTAGGACTTAATGGTACCAGAAAGCATGGGTTCCTGGCAAAGTAGAAAATATTTCTGGCCTAAATTTGCTTTTCATCTTCTTGGCACTCTCTAGTTTCCCAGTTACTTACTATGCTTCAGGCTCCATTAATCCATAACTTCCAACTTCTCTAGTTTTTCTAGGCCAGCCTGGATTTCATGATCATCCATTTAAACAACAATGGTCTTGTCAGCATTCCTGAATGTCTTGTCTTCTTGATTTTACTTGTCTTTCCAACCCCCTAATGTATAGTATGTCCCCTACATACAAACCTTCAAGTTGCGAGCTTTGAAAGATGTGAACGTGCATCTGGTTCCAGCAAGGAACCAGAATCTCTGCCGTCAATGTCAGGCGTGAGTGACATTGCAGCTTGCCCTGCATCTCCTATTGCTGACGATCCTTCAGCTCTACCATCTCCACCTCTTTTCCCCCACTCCAGTCAGTAACATCCTGAATGACATGCAGATGTCATGGCAGTGTGGGAACCTGGGGACCAGGTTGACTGCTCTTTACCAACTGGTAAGGGAACCCTTCAGCATCTCACATTCTGGGACAGCCACACTCAAACCTTCCCTGCGCATTGCTCATCTCTCTCTAATTAGACGTTCCTCCTACCTGCCCCCCACCACCCCCATTGCCTCACATCATCCAACCTTGTCTGTCTCTGAGAAGGTTTCCTGTATGACGGCCTCTGATTCGTCCACACTTAACTCGGAGGCCTCTGGCAGCTTCCTTGACAAAGCAAATAGCACAGCATCGTGGAGGGTGAGGAACAGCTGGGCCTTAGTGATGCCAGCGTCAAAGAAATCATTCTTCTCAAGTGACCTGACCACAAAAGCTGCAAACCAAACCAGGAACACACACAGGGTCAGACACCTGGGGAGGTGAGGATCCCGGATTCAAAACGCAGCCCTCTGCATGGGAGGAAGGATACTCACAGTGACACCCTGCAACGAGCACCAGGATGTTGGCGTTTTGGAAAGCACTGAACATCTGTGGGGAGAGAGTAAACCAGTGATAGAGGTCTTCACGCTCAGGAGAGGACAGGGCCCTTGAATTCACAGAATTTTTGAGTCGCTTTGGTCATTCACTTGTCTGGGGTATATGTACCTCATACCCATTCAGCTCTGTAAACATCTGATGAGCAAACTGCAATAGGCCAGGAAATGGCCAAAGTGCCAGGAACACAGAAGAGAATCAGATGGTCTCGGGTGGGGTGGGGAGTGAGAGGGAGGGTTGTCTGTGATCTGAAGTGTCTGGGAAACAGTTCACATAAAGAGACAATGTTCAAGTGAAGACGGTGCTAGGCTAGCCATGGGCACAGGCGTGACAGGGACACACTGGACCGTCCTCACAAACAACCACAACTTGCAGGTATTGCTTAGTGTTTGCACGTGACTCCCTTCTCTCTGGAATTCACTAGACAGAGGGGGCAAGTTGTGGCCCAAAGACGGTCAAGTGACACAGTTGGGAACGGTATTCAGGAACCCTAAGGGTCATATTCAGAACTGCTCTGCAAACCTGTATTTGAATTTAGTAAAACATCAGATATTTAACTTCAGATTAATAAACATCAAATACTGACCTCAAGTATACATTTCAGCCTGTGCACACACACACACACACACACACACACACATACATATATACAGATATATGCTCTGGGACTATAAATTTTAACGTTCAACTCAAAACAAGTCACCACGAACCTTAATACTCTAAGACTCAACAGGTTCTAACCCTGGGGTCTAAGTTGAAGTGTCAAAAGAAACAAAATAGACAGACTCTACTTCTTTCACTACCAGGAAGAAATAAGAAAGTCATTCTTGATCAAACGGTACATCACAAAGTGGTTTGGTAAAGAGCCACCATAGACAGACTCTAAATGACAAGCAGTGGGAGACTCAGATCTCATGAATGTAGCTGAGGAATTCCCTGGTGATCCAGTGATTAAGAATCTGCCTCGCAGTGCAGGGGACATGGGTTTGATCCTTGGTTCAGGAAGATCCTACGTGCTGTGGGGCAACACGTGCCACAGCTACTGAGCCCGAGCTCCGGAGCCTGTGAGCCGTGTCTACTGACCCCGTGTGCCTAGAGCCCGTGCATGCTCTGCAACAAGAAAAGCCACTGCAGTGGCTTTTAAGTTCTAGCACTGAAAGTGCTTTGCACTTGTTGAGGCCCTTGCACCTCAGTAAAGAGTAGCCCCTGCCCACCACAACTGAAGAAAGCCTAAGCTCAGCAGTGAAGACTCAGTGTGGCCAAAAGTAAACAAATAAAAGTTTTTTTTAAAAAAGAAGCTTAAGTGGAGTAATTATCTCTAATAAGACCAACCACTGGGATTTTTCTTAGTGAGTGTAAGTTAATAGTTATGAAGTAAACAAAGCAATGATTTCCTCCAACAGAGCAGTATAGAGCAAAACCAGCAGCACAGGGTCAGGGAGGATAAAGAACTGCTGGGCCTTGGTGATGCTAGCATCAATGACATCACTCCTCTCAAATGCCCTGACGGAAGAAGCGACAAACCAAACTGGAAACAAACACAGGGTCAGACCCCTGGGGAGTAACTTTTTAAAGTGTGAGAGTGCGCGCTGAGCCTCTGACAGCTGCAAAGTTAAGGTGCCAGACATGACCTGGGGCAGAGAGTCATCAACATAGGCCAGGTGTGGAAGGGTCATGCCAAGGACCAGAACATATGGTCCCTCCACAAAAATGAAAGACGAGAGAGAGAGGGAGGAGAGGGTGGCACAGCTACAGGACAGGGGGAAGAGTGATATAAAGTCAGAGGCTTTAAGTTCCAGTGCTGGACGGGTCCCTTCCTGGCTGTGAGCCCAGGACTCTCAGGGAGAAATACGGCTTATCTCTCAGGGCTGTTATGAGAACTAAATGAAACAGTGTATATACATGTGCTCAACTTAGGCTGGTAAGAGACATTCAATAATGTAAGGTCAATGAGATCTGAAGTTACAACTACAGTGTAAGACTGGGAGAAGAGAACATAGCCCAGTACTACAACCTAAGACGGGGAAGTCCCAAAGATAAGATACAATCAAGTATATCTGAGTCTACAAACGGAGTTAAGGGGCCGGGGGGAAAGGGTCTCATGGATGGGAAAACCCTTAACGTAAACCTCTTCTCAGCCTCTCATTTCATAGATGAGGAAACCAAGACCCAATGCAAATTTAATAAGTTACCTTGGGTCCAATGGACAGGGGGTGGCAGTCAAGCCAGGACAGAGCACACATCCACAGACCACTTTCTGCTATGACAAGCTTCCTATTACCTTAGACCGAAGAAGAGCTGGATTCACTTAAAACAGAATCATATTTGCTTGGGAATAAGAAATAGGATAAAATGTTTACAAATATTTTGTTACATAGACTTTGAGCATAAAAGAAGGAAAGTCAGCTGAAGGAGCAGCTCTCAAAAAAAAAAAAGGTGGGTGCAGTCAGAGCCAGGAAGCGAGTGGATTCAGGATATGTGAAAATGAGCCAGCAGGAGCAATAGCGAGAGACAATGAAAAGAGAAAAGCTGCCTGAGGAAAAGATACTTATGAGATTTAAAAATTGGAATATGATTGCTTTACAACGTCGCATTAGTTTCTGCTGCACAGTGAGGTGAATCAGCTATGCGTCTAATACAGCTCCTCTCTCTTGGACCTCCCTTCTCCGCTCCCTGCACCCCACCCCTCTAGGTCATCACAGGGCACCGAGCTGAGCTCCCTGTGCTTTACTGGCAGCTTCCCACTAGCAGCTTCCTGTGCTTGCCGTGTGCGGTGCTTAGTTGCTCAGTCGTGTCCGACTCTTGCGACCCCATGGACTGTAGCCTGCCAGGCTCCTCTGTCCATGGGGATTCTCCAGGCAAGAATACTGGAGTGGGTTGCCATGCCCGTCTCCAGGGGATCTTCCCAACCCAGGGATCAAACCCAGGTATCCTGCACTGCAGGCGGATTGCTTACCATCTGAGCAACCAGGAAAGCCCATTTTGTGCTTATGAGACATTAAACAATAAAAACAGTATGGTTGGTTGTGCCCCTAAACTGTCCATATTTGTACAAGAAAGAGAGAAATGAAAACTGTCTGAGAAACCAGAAGGTGGGAGAGGAATCAGGACTCAGGGAACACTGCTTTTGAAGGAAAAATCTTTCCTGCCTTTTTCACCCAAAGAGGCAGGCAATGAAGAGGGAACCGGGGAAGATCCTTATGGGTCTGGACTTGGGTACTGGGCTGGGCAACCTCACACTTGATGTGTCAATCATCACAACTTCTGCAAACCTCCTGAGTGCCTTTTAGAGCAGCTGAATAGTAAGAATTCTGTGTGAACTTTTTTCTGTAGCATTTGAGCCTATTCCTTGAAATTTTTTGTAGCTAACTCCCAGGATGTGCCGAGAGTTGCTGGGCATGGCACAGATTGTTGTTTCAATGGTGTTAAGAGTTTTCTGACTTTTAGTCCTTGAGAAACAACATGCCATGCTTAGGGAACCAACTCTTGTTCAGTAAATCAGAGTTGCTTCATTTCGTTTTTATTCTGGCTGACCTTAAACTGTCTTTGGTATGCAAGTTTCTCGTGGCCTAGGAGTCACAGAGCAGCTGATCAGTGACTAGCAGGATTCAGGCAGGGATCAGAGCTCTTGTGAACACCTCCTTAGTACTTACCTGTCTTAATATGACCAAAGCCTGGGCGTCCACAAGATGTACCATGGAGAAGTCCAAGATGATGGTGTGGACGCTGGGTAGAACAGTTGAAGTTGAGTAAGGCAGGAGTTTTGTAGCCCTGACCTGAGCGTCAGAAGCCTCAGGGAGTGTGATCGTCATGCTCCTGGAGGGGTCATCAGAAAGCCAAACTTTCTCCACCTCCTCATAGTTTGGGTTTCTCTGAGATGAGGAAGAGGTTATGTACGGTACTTGGTCTTCAGACATACTTTGGGCTGTGTCCATGCTCTCGAAACGTGAGCAGCGGACTAGGTTAATGAAGGAGGACTCTCGGCCCCGTTGAACTTCATATCGTTCTGTGTAGATAACCTGGGATAACAGAGTTAGGGGAGGACTATGATAAGACTCCAAAAAGACTGGAAGTATTTGCAACTGTGCTGTTTCTATCTACTAATTCACTTCCCTTGCTCTTGGAAAACTTCACAGACCACGCACTATACCTTTCTCCTTAGATATTTCATTGTCACTTCTAGCTTGTGACTAAAACCATGTTGATCCTTTTCTTAATTGGAGGATAACTGCTTTACAATATTATATTGGCTTCTGTCATACAACAACGTGAATCAGCCACAAGTGGTATACACATCCCCTCCCTCTTGAATCTCCCCACCCCCAATCCCTCCCATCCCTCTAGGTTGTCACAGAGCACAGAGCTGAGCTCCCTGTGCTATCCAGCAGCTTCCCATTAGCCATCTGCTTACGCATGGGCTTTCCTGGTGGCTCAGTGGTAAAGAATCTGCCTGCCAAGCAGGAGATGCAAGTTCGATCCCTGGGTTGCGAAGATCCCCTGGAGAAGGGAATGGCTACCCACTCCAGTGTTCTTGCCTGGGAAATCCCATGGACAGAGGAGCCTGATGGGCTACAATCTATGGGGTCACAAGATTGGGACACAACTTAGCTACTAAACAACAACAATGTCTATAAAGCCGCATTCATCTTCCCTGATCCTCACCACTCACAGCACCCCCCTCCCCCCACCAACTTCCCCCACATGCATCAGTGACATTATCATTGTCCTAGTGAGCCAGACTTTAAATCATCTTTGATTTATTCTTTGCCCTCATCCCTGGGTTCTAATTAGTCTCCAGCACCTACTATAACTTCGAAGTATTGGATTATAACTGCTTATGGAAAAGTTGAACAAACTTTTTGGCCAAGCCAGTATTTCTTCCGTCAGTCCCTTTTCTCAACCCTCCTTTTTTAATCAGTGAAACTGTTGTCTGTCAAACTTCCTCAAGAAGACAGAAGTTCCTAAAGCATGGTTGTATTTACCTTCCATTCCTCTTACCCTCCTAATGGGCCTGGGGTGCTTGGCATTGCCTAAGGACAGAATCAAGCCTCAGGAATACAATGGTAAGAAAGAGGTGAATGTTGACTCTGTGGTCATGGCAGCCAGATTCTACCTGGGGAGAGGGCACATGTCCATTTAAAGGATGAGTAAAAACCTATAAAGGAAATCAACCCTGAATATTGGAAGGACTGATGCTGAAGCTGAAGCTCCAATACATTGGCCCACCTGATGCAAACAGCTGACTCGTTGGGGAAAAAAAACCCTGATGCTTGGAAAGATTGAAGGCAGAAGGAAAAGAGGGCAACAGAAGATGGGATGGTTGGATGGCATCACCAATGCAATGGACATGAACTTGGGCCAACTCCAGGAGATGGTGAGGAACATGGAAGCTTGGCGTGCTGCAGTCCATGGGGTCTTGAAGAGTTGGACACAATTTGGTGACTGAGCAAAAACAGCAACCTATATGGACAAGAACTGGAAGGCATGTGGGAAAATGAAGAATTTGTTTGCTACAGAAGTATACGTTGGGATGATGTTTCTTCAAGAAAAATCTGTTCTAGTAAACTGCTTGTGAAATAAACTTTAAAAATAGAGGAAAATGTAAAGATAATTATACATGATAGTGTATACTGTATTGCTAAAAATGGTGTGGACAAGTGATAATATTACAGTTCAAAGAAGAGAGATGTTCCCCAAGTCTTGACAGTCACTGAGGCCAGGCCTTGCGGGGACAGCTGATGGTGGGGTTCAGTGGTGGGGAGATTCAAGGTTCTCCAGGCAGAATAAACCTCTGAGGGACTTCCTGGGTGGTCCAGTGGCTAACACTCCACTCTCCCAATGCAGGGGCCCTGGGTTCTATCCTTGGTCAGGGAACTAGATCCCACATGCTGCAACTAAGAGTTTGCATGTTGCAATGAAGACCCAGTGCAGCCAAATAAATACATAAAAATAAATACTAAAAAACAAACCTCCGAGAGCCTCCCCTTTCTCTCCAACTGCTCCACACTCTTTCAAGAGCTTTCACAATCCACTCCCTCTGGGCCTGCCTGAGCTTACTGCCCAGGCCAAGCCTCTTACTGTGACGTGCTTGTGACCAGTAGTTCAGCCGTGTCTGACTCTTTGTGATCCTTTGGACTGTAGCCTGCCAGGTGGCTTTGTCCATGAGATTTCTCAGGCCAAAAAGAAAAACCCAAAAAAGTGGAGTGTTTGGACATCATCCTGACCCAGAGATTGAACCCATGTCTCCTGCATTTCAAGAGGATTCTCTACTGCTGAGCCTTTGGGGAAGCCCTTACTCTGACAACCCTGTGCTCACTTTTAGCTCAGTGTCTCTGCCCAAGCCTACTCATGGACTGGGAGTCCTCTTTTTCCCTACCTGACGTAAATCCAATTTTCTCTCTCCTGCCCGGCTTAAGTCCATTACTAACGTGATGTTTCCCTGCCTTTTTGAGCTCATGCCCATCTTTCTTCACCTGAAGTCTTAGAGTTGTGAGAATATAGACACACAATTTAGAACACAGCAATATGCTGCATGGTGTGCTTCACCACCCTATTTTCATCTCCATTACTTTTTGTGCCATCAAGAAAGAAATAAAACACTGCATTAAACTATAATACTGCCACTGATTATATATCTAAATTTCAGTGATGGGAAATAATGTATACTTTTGGATGGATAAAATACAATAATAACCTTAAATGTCACATTAATAGAGTGTTGTCTCTCCAGTTTGTTTGTTTCTTTTTTTGGCCATGTAGCACAGCTTAGATCCCTGATCAGGGATTGAACCTGGGCCCGCAGCAGTGAAAGTACAGAGTCCTAGCCACTGGACCGCCAGGGAATTCCCTCAATTGACTTAAAATTCCAGAATTGCTTCAAAATAATCCTGTGATTTTGATGGGTTATAGGTGGGTAGGGGTATTGATGAAATGATTGAATATGATGTGATAAATCTTAACGTGGTTAGTGGGAACATAGAGGCTCGTTATACTTGTTTCTACTTTTGTATCTGTTCAGATTTTTCCATGAAAAACTTTTAAAATAAAAAACAACCCAAATGAACCTTGAGGACATTATGCTAAATGGAATAAGCCAGTTGCAAAAAGACAAATACTGTATAAGTCCACTTATATGAGGTATCTGGAATAGTCAAATTCATAGAAGCAGAAAGTCTAATGGTGGTTGCCAGGGGCTGGAAAGGAGAGGAAATGTCAAGTTGTATAATGGGTCAGAGTTCCAGTTTTTAGAGATGAAAAAGTTCTGGAGATATATGGTGGTAATGATTACACAACAATGTGAATGTATTTAACACTACTGAACTGTACACTGAAAAATGGTTCAGATGCTAGATTTTATGTTATCTGCTTTATACCACAATTAAGAAGAAAGACCTAGAGGCAGAGGCCCCTAAACACTTGGTTTTCTTTTTTATAGTGTCATAGTTCTGGGGTACCTAGTATAAGCCCAACAAATATTAGATGATTGTACCCTACTCTACATTCCCTGATTCTCTATAAACACTCTCTACCATATTCAGTGCAATGAGGATGCAAAATGAAAATCAGAGACAGTGTTAATTCTACTAGTAGAGTTAGTCCTCTTGGCAGGGAAGTTGGTAGTTTCCAGGAGCTCAGGAGAAGTATGCTCCATTCAGCTGTATGGGAATGCAAATGGGCTTCCGCGGGTGGCTCAGTATCCACCTGCCAAAGCAGGAGACGCAGGAGATGTGGGTTCAATTTCCGGAATGGGAAGATCCCCTGGAGAAGGAAATGGCAACCCACTCGAGTATTCTTGCCTAGAAAATCCAATGGACAGAGGAGCCTGATAGGCTACAGTCCATGCTGCGTCTCACACACACACACGCGCATGCTCTCTATTTGTCGGTGCCCATGTGAAGAGGGGGATGGGAAATGTGTGTGTGTGCATGTATGTGTGTGTGTGTAGATACAGGGGCTGCTCCAGGGTATAGGTACACATGAAGTCCTCAAAGATGGAAATGAACAGCCCTGCTCTGGGGAAAGGGAATATTTAGACCAAGTCTGAGTTGGAAATGAATGAGCACTTTAACTCTGCCTCTAGAATAATCTTCTGAAGCCTGTCTTCTCTGCCCTCCCCACCACATCATCATTTCCCTGGTCACAGGGTGCTATCAGGAGACCCTGACAGACCCCTGGGAACCCCAGCCAGCTTGACTCTGCTGCAAATTAGAAAACAATCTTTCAGTCACTTGTTCTCAGAAATCCACAGCCAAGGAGCTAAGATTAAAGTCAAGGAAAACAGGGACCACCAGGGAACTAGTGACAGTCCCCACAAGCAGACTGTGCTCTGAGCCCAGATAAGTCACCGGTCGTAGAGAAGGGAGTCAGAACTTGAGACATCTCCTCCCGCCTCCTACTCTCAGGGAAAGATCCTGAAAGGGAACCTCTGTCTCCATTTCTGAGTAGAAACGGAGATTTCTGATTATTCATGGTACATCTATGAGTTAAAATCCCTGGAGGGGTTTAGATTTTCTTTTCTCTCTTTTTTTAGAAAACTATTAGTGCAGGGCTTCCCTGGTGGTACAGTGGATAAGAATCCGCCTGCCAATGCAGGGGGCACCGGTTCGATCACTGGTCCGGGAAGATCCCACCTGCCGCAGGGCAGCTAAGCCCATGTGCCACATCTGCTGAAGCCCGTGTACCCTAAAGTCTGTGGTGGTGGTGGTGTAGTCGCTAAGCAGTGTCCGACTCTTGCAGTCCCATGGACTGTAGTCCACCAGGCTGCTCTGTCCATGGGATTCTCCAGGCAAGAACACTAGAGTCTGTGCTCCACCACAAAAGAAATCACTGCCACGAGAAGCCTGTGTGCTAGAGAGTAGCTGCTTGCTGCAACTAGAGGAAGTCTGCTCACAGCAACGAAGACCCAGTGCAACGATACAAACAAACAGATAAATAATTAAAAAAAAAAAAACTACTAGTGCATTTCTTTATAAAATGTAGGAGAAAAGAAGAGGTTTTTCTAACCCTGGGCGATGGCTCTGGTTCATCACAGTTGCAGTAAAACCGACAAATCTTTCCTCGCTGTGCGCCCTCTTCATTTTGACTGAAGAGGGTATAAATTTCCTCTTCCGTAAGGGGGATCTTTACCATTTCAACCTGAAAGACATATGCTGGGTCTAATTCGAGCGGTGAGTAGGGGAGGGGAGAACACTCTGGGACTGAGAGGGAAGCCGGCGGGGAGAAGCAGAGGGCAGCCCTCACCTCCTCTAACACCTTGCGCTTGAGGTAGTGAACATTGACAAATGTGATGGCATTGCAGCATTGGAAGATCTTCACCCCTGGAATGTTTGCAACCTGCAAGACAAATAAATGTGCACTCGAGGGCAGTTTTTCAGCTCTTTTATGGATAAAGGGGGAAGAAATCCTTAGAACATCCTGGAGAATCTGTGTTCTTTATAAGCATCAAGAACGAACAAATTCCTCCCTCTGGTTTTCACCCCCTGCTTTCTTCTTTTCCCCTCTTATTTCTTCACACCTCTCTTTTTTCTTGGCCGTCCTCCCTCTGAAGTACATTTAAAATTATCCTTAACTGGCTGCATCACTTTCCCCGCCTTTGTAAATGCGTATCTGCAGTGCAGCAGAGAGGAACAAAGGCGCTTAGGTTTGTTTTTTTTTTTTTTTGGTAGAAAAACTAAGCAGCAGGCTTGGTCCATCCCATCCTTTGGGCAAAGGATGGGACTCATTTGGATTCTTACCTCCCGATAGTCTTGGAAGCTTCTATAAATGTTGGTGTTAGGGATCTGACCCAGGAGGAGAATCTTAGTTCTGTAAGGAAATGCATTTGCCTTTAGGTCACAGTTGCCTCACCTTGACATGGCCCACCTTCTATTACCCCAGACAAAGTACCTGTGTGACTGAACAGTGATGATGAAGAAGGTAAAAGTTACTGCAACAACTAGTCCAACATCCAGTCCCAGTAAAATTGCAGACATGAACGTCACCATCCAAATGAGCTTATGGAAAAGAGGAAGGAGGAGAAAGGGAGACTGTGACAACAAGCAGAACTGAGAAAATCACAAGTCCTCTTCCTCAATTCACCTTTACTTTTTCTCTCCCAACACCTAGCATTTAGAGAACAAATTCCACAGCCACATGGACTGATGCTGTCACAAATGACTGGGCCCCAGGGCTGCCTAGCAATTCTTTTATGCGTTCTTGGTCACATCTCTCTTTAATTTTCTCTTAAAACACCAGTTTCCGCTTGTGAAAAACTGGGGATAATAATATCTGCTTTATAGAATTTATTGAGATTAGAAATACTGTTTGGAAAGCAACCCAGAACACTCACCAAATTACTAGTTGCTATTTTAAGACCCATGAAAATCACTAGGAATCTTTAATATCCCTTTCAAGCCCCTGTCCCACCACCTACTGCATCTCTCAGCAGGTGATATGACTTTCATTTTCATAAAGAAGGTAGGCTGAGGGGGAGGGATGAATTGGAAGGTTGGGACTGACATTTGTATGCGACTGTGTATATGGGGAAAGAGTTTTTTAAAGGAGTGGATATATGTTCACGTATAATTGACTTGCTTTGCTGTNATACTGTATAAGTCCACTTATATGAGGTATCTGGAATAGTCAAATTCATAGAAGCAGAAAGTCTAATGGTGGTTGCCAGGGGCTGGAAAGGAGAGGAAATGTCAAGTTGTATAATGGGTCAGAGTTCCAGTTTTTAGAGATGAAAAAGTTCTGGAGATATATGGTGGTAATGATTACACAACAATGTGAATGTATTTAACACTACTGAACTGTACACTGAAAAATGGTTCAGATGCTAGATTTTATGTTATCTGCTTTATACCACAATTAAGAAGAAAGACCTAGAGGCAGAGGCCCCTAAACACTTGGTTTTCTTTTTTATAGTGTCATAGTTCTGGGGTACCTAGTATAAGCCCAACAAATATTAGATGATTGTACCCTACTCTACATTCCCTGATTCTCTATAAACACTCTCTACCATATTCAGTGCAATGAGGATGCAAAATGAAAATCAGAGACAGTGTTAATTCTACTAGTAGAGTTAGTCCTCTTGGCAGGGAAGTTGGTAGTTTCCAGGAGCTCAGGAGAAGTATGCTCCATTCAGCTGTATGGGAATGCAAATGGGCTTCCGCGGGTGGCTCAGTATCCACCTGCCAAAGCAGGAGACGCAGGAGATGTGGGTTCAATTTCCGGAATGGGAAGATCCCCTGGAGAAGGAAATGGCAACCCACTCGAGTATTCTTGCCTAGAAAATCCAATGGACAGAGGAGCCTGATAGGCTACAGTCCATGCTGCGTCTCACACACACACACGCGCATGCTCTCTATTTGTCGGTGCCCATGTGAAGAGGGGGATGGGAAATGTGTGTGTGTGCATGTATGTGTGTGTGTGTAGATACAGGGGCTGCTCCAGGGTATAGGTACACATGAAGTCCTCAAAGATGGAAATGAACAGCCCTGCTCTGGGGAAAGGGAATATTTAGACCAAGTCTGAGTTGGAAATGAATGAGCACTTTAACTCTGCCTCTAGAATAATCTTCTGAAGCCTGTCTTCTTCTCTGCCCTCCCCACCACATCATCATTTCCCTGGTCACAGGGTGCTATCAGGAGACCCTGACAGACCCCTGGGAACCCCAGCCAGCTTGACTCTGCTGCAAATTAGAAAACAATCTTTCAGTCACTTGTTCTCAGAAATCCACAGCCAAGGAGCTAAGATTAAAGTCAAGGAAAACAGGGACCACCAGGGAACTAGTGACAGTCCCCACAAGCAGACTGTGCTCTGAGCCCAGATAAGTCACCAGTCGTAGAGAAGGGAGTCAGAACTTGAGACATCTCCTCCCGCCTCCTACTCTCAGGGAAAGATCCTGAAAGGGAACCTCTGTCTCCATTTCTGAGTAGAAACGGAGATTTCTGATTATTCATGGTACATCTATGAGTTAAAATCCCTGGAGGGGTTTAGATTTTCTTTTCTCTCTTTTTTTAGAAAACTATTAGTGCAGGGCTTCCCTGGTGGTACAGTGGATAAGAATCCGCCTGCCAATGCAGGGGGCACCGGTTCGATCACTGGTCCGGGAAGATCCCACCTGCCGCAGGGCAGCTAAGCCCATGTGCCACATCTGCTGAAGCCCGTGTACCCTAAAGTCTGTGGTGGTGGTGGTGTAGTCGCTAAGCAGTGTCCGACTCTTGCAGTCCCATGGACTGTAGTCCACCAGGCTGCTCTGTCCATGGGATTCTCCAGGCAAGAACACTAGAGTCTGTGCTCCACCACAAAAGAAATCACTGCCACGAGAAGCCTGTGTGCTAGAGAGTAGCTGCTTGCTGCAACTAGAGGAAGTCTGCTCACAGCAACGAAGACCCAGTGCAACGATACAAACAAACAGATAAATAATTAAAAAAAAAAAACTACTAGTGCATTTCTTTATAAAATGTAGGAGAAAAGAAGAGGTTTTTCTAACCCTGGGCGATGGCTCTGGTTCATCACAGTTGCAGTAAAACCGACAAATCTTTCCTCGCTGTGCGCCCTCTTCATTTTGACTGAAGAGGGTATAAATTTCCTCTTCCGTAAGGGGGATCTTTACCATTTCAACCTGAAAGACATATGCTGGGTCTAATTCGAGCGGTGAGTAGGGGAGGGGAGAACACTCTGGGACTGAGAGGGAAGCCGGCGGGGAGAAGCAGAGGGCAGCCCTCACCTCCTCTAACACCTTGCGCTTGAGGTAGTGAACATTGACAAATGTGATGGCATTGCAGCATTGGAAGATCTTCACCCCTGGAATGTTTGCAACCTGCAAGACAAATAAATGTGCACTCGAGGGCAGTTTTTCAGCTCTTTTATGGATAAAGGGGGAAGAAATCCTTAGAACATCCTGGAGAATCTGTGTTCTTTATAAGCATCAAGAACGAACAAATTCCTCCCTCTGGTTTTCACCCCCTGCTTTCTTCTTTTCCCCTCTTATTTCTTCACACCTCTCTTTTTTCTTGGCCGTCCTCCCTCTGAAGTACATTTAAAATTATCCTTAACTGGCTGCATCACTTTCCCCGCCTTTGTAAATGCGTATGTGCAGTGCAGCAGAGAGGAACAAAGGCGCTTAGGTTTGTTTTTTTTTTTTTGGTAGAAAAACTAAGCAGCAGGCTTGGTCCATCCCATCCTTTGGGCAAAGGATGGGACTCATTTGGATTCTTACCTCCCGATAGTCTTGGAAGCTTCTATAAATGTTGGTGTTAGGGATCTGACCCAGGAGGAGAATCTTAGTTCTGTAAGGAAATGCATTTGCCTTTAGGTCACAGTTGCCTCACCTTGACATGGCCCACCTTCTATTACCCCAGACAAAGTACCTGTGTGACTGAACAGTGATGATGAAGAAGGTAAAAGTTACTGCAACAACTAGTCCAACATCCAGTCCCAGTAAAATTGCAGACATGAACGTCACCATCCAAATGAGCTTATGGAAAAGAAGAAGGAGGAGAAAGGGAGACTGTGACAACAAGCAGAACTGAGAAAATCACAAGTCCTCTTCCTCAATTCACCTTTACTTTTTCTCTCCCAACACCTAGCATTTAGAGAACAAATTCCACAGCCACATGGACTGATGCTGTCACAAATGACTGGGCCCCAGGGCTGCCTAGCAATTCTTTTATGCGTTCTTGGTCACACCTCTCTTTAATTTTCTCTTAAAACACCAGTTTCCGCTTGTGAAAAACTGGGGATAATAATATCTGCTTTATAGAATTTATTGAGATTAGAAATACTGTTTGGAAAGCAACCCAGAACACTCACCAAATTACTAGCTGCTATTTTAAGACCCATGAAAGTCACTAGGAATCTTTAATATCCCTTTCAAGCCCCTGTCCCACCACCTACTGCATCTCTCAGCAGGTGATATGACTTTCATTTTCATAAAGAAGGTAGGCTGAGGGGGAGGGATGAATTGGAAGGTTGGGACTGACATTTGTATGCGACTGTGTATATGGGGAAAGAGTTTTTTAAAGGAGTGGATATATGTTCACGTATAATTGACTTGCTTTGCTGTACACCTGAAAGTAGCGCAACATTGTGAATCAACAATGCCCCAATAAACAATTTTTTTAAAAAAAGAACATGGGTTGAAAATCCCTAACTGTTTACTCCACCTGCCATCTGTTTGTTAGTCTCTGCACTTAACCTTCCCTTGTTCTCTCCAGGGCTGTTGGAAGTGCTGTCTCCATTCCAAAGACCAGAAGCTCTAACTGTACACTGGACCACATTTCCCTCTTAACTTCTCAGGGAACTGGATCCAAAAATGATCTCTTTCCTCTTCAGGATTCCTCTCCTCTCACTGCATCATCATCCCTTATCTTTCATTTCTTGCTATTTCCCCTATCTGTCCTCTAGTTTTCTTCTCTAGAGAAAAGGGGAGCAGTCCCATCGGTTACTCTTCCTGGCAAGACGCCTTCTTCTCTTGTTAGGATTTGTTTCCCCTCTCCTGGAATGTAGTTCTATTAACCGGATTAAAAGCCATTCAAATGTGCCATGTATGATGAACCCTTTTTATTAGATCTTTGTGTAACTGCAGCTGCTTAATTACTTCTGTTTTATCGAACTTCATATAGTTGGAATAGGGTCTCAGTATTTCTGTGCACCAAATAACCTTGACTCCTGTTTTTGGAGCAACAGCAGAGACGTATCAGATAGTGGGTTCACGCTGAGCACTTTTGTTTGTTCACTTCCTCTCTCTGCAGACATCCCCTCCGTCCTTCCCAACCTCCCCAGTACATCTACACTCACACAGTCATACTGGTTCTGCCTCCACAGACTGGGTAGGGTGTAAACCACTTCAAGGTAGGGTAGGACGTTACTCAGGATAATACCAGCCACTATAGCCTGTGGGGAAAAAATAAACCCTGCTTCATTTTCCCTTCAGGAGTAAAGCTTCCAAATTGCCACAAAGGAACCACAGAGACTTGGTCAGCCTTTCCACACAGAGGTATTCTGCACTAATATTTCATACAAATACCAGGTCTGTGCTGCAACTCACTGTCCAATCAAATAAGTACTCTCCTCCTTTGTCTCTGCTCACCTTTATAATTTGTCAAACACACACGACGCAGCAAGGCCATGTGACTCATTTGGCCAGTGACAGCTCTCAAAAGCCCCTTTTATTGTAGAGTTTTTTGAATGTGGACCATTTTAAAAATCTTTATTGAATTTGTTACAATATTGCTTCTGTTTTATGTTTTGTTTTTTTATGGCTGCAAAACATGTGGAATCTTAGCTCCCGGACCAGGGATTGAACTCGTACCCCACTGGATTGGAAGGCGAAGTTTTAACCACTGGGCCACAAGGGAAGGTCCCACATGCCCCTTTTAGGGTCAGATCACTGGTTCCTTACACAGACAGTGAGAGGAAGAGTAGCCACAGGTCATGATCATCTAGTCCCTTCTGTTTCCATGTTGTCACTTTTGGTATAAGGATGAGGCAAGACCCACAGGAAGGCTGCCACCTTTGGCCATTTGTCCTATTCTCTGCTTATTTGACCTTGCTTTGTCTAGTTTGCTTGACATCACCTATGTGACTTAGAAACCATTCTCAGATGGGATGACAAATTAAGAGAATTTCCACTCACAGAAATTCTGAAATAGTTTCAATTTGGTGTTGTTTATTTATCCCAAGCCTAATCATGATGTACTATGATTATTTCAACAGTGAGATACCACTGTTTTGGTTCACCAAATTATATTACCAAATTTAAAACACTGAGGACATTCCATTAAAAATGGGTATTGCCCTTTTGAAAAATAATTTGGCAATAGAGTAAGAAATACTAGGGCTTCCCAGGGGGGCAGAACCCGGCTATCAATGCAGGAGACTTAAAATATGCAGATTTGACCCCTGGGTTAGGAAGATTCCCTAGAGAAGGACATGGCAACCCTCTCCAGTATATGCCTGGAGAAGCCCATGGACAGAGGAGCCTGGCAGGCTACAGTTCATAGGGTCGCAAATACTTGGACATGACTGAAGCAATCGAGCAAGAAATACTGATTGATATGCTTTCATACAGAACTTTTGTTTTCCCCTTAGAAATCTATCCTAAATATAGAAAAGGGTAGATGTACAAAATTGCTCATTGTTGTGTTATTTATTAAAAAAAAAACCGCAGATAAACTAATTTAAACTGATTAATAAGTGATAGTAAGAGTATGAAGTTAACAAGAATGCCAGATTGTGTGTACAGTTAGATCACAATTACGCAACATAAAGGCTGCTTCCCTGGTGGCTCAGCGGTAAAGAATCTGCCTGCCAATACAGGATACGCAGGTTTGATCCTTGTGGTTGGGAAGATCCCCTGGAGAAGGAAATGGCAACCCACTCCAATGTTCTTGTCTGGGAAATCCCATGGACAGAGGAGCCTGGCAGGCTACAGTTCACGGGTTGCAAAGAGTCAGACACGATCTAGTTACTAAACAACAGCAGCATACAAAGTAAATGCTGTCTGTTTATAGAGAATAATATTGGTTAGGTATATGCCACAATGTTAATAGTGGTTTATTTGTGATTGTGGCTTCAGGGACTGCCACCTCAGTGTGTGACCAATCTATCTAAAAAATAGATTTTTATCTATTATGAATTTTCCAAAGTTTAAAAAGTAAGCATGTCTCCTTTCGTAATGGAAAGACAGTGTCTTAAATATAAGAAAATGAAGATCAACATTCATTGGGGTATAAAACCATCAGGGCCTCAAAGTAGAATCTAAGAAACTTTAAGAAACATTTCTCATCCTTTTCTTAGCCATCTAGCCAATTAGAACTGATCCCACTCTCGGAAGTGACTTGGATCCAGGCTTACTCTGGTTTTCTGAGGTTACTCAGTAACCAGTTGGATGCAACAAGTCAGTAGAGGGGGAAGAAACAAAAATGAAGTCAGCAGAAATTACTTGTTTTCCAGCTTCATCTTCTTACTAGTCAAGAATCTCCCCAAATTTCTGCAGGTAGCAGGGAGATGTGGTAGGAAAGATAAGAAATTCAACTTCAACTTTACAAGACTTTTGGCTTGAGGTATGAAGTATGAGGGCTCCCAAGGTATCTCAGTGGTAAAGAATCCACCTGCCAATGCAGGAGACACTGGAGATGTGAGTCTGATACTTGGGTCAGGAAGATTCCCTGGAGGAGAAAATGGCAACCGTTCCAGTATTCTTGCCTGGGGAATTCCATGGTCAGAGGAGCCTGGTGGGCTACAGTTCATGGGGTCATAAAGAGTTGGACAGGACTGAAAGACTGAGTACACACACAGAGTATGACAGGGAAACAAATCTTTTTCATGAAATATACAATAAAAAATTTACCTTTCTGAATATTAAGATAAAACTTGCTCATGTGCAAAGAAGAACTGAATTTATATATATTTTCCATCACACAAGAGATAAATTTTGGTATAGCCTATGTATTTTTTTCCACACAAAATTGGAACGATATTGAATACACTATTTGTATTACATTAAAAAAAATATGTATATTGGGTCCCTTGCTCACTAGTTGAGATCCTTGCCAGGATGCTCTACCAATTACTCTCCCAAGGATTTTGCAACAAACTACTCATAGTCATTCGAAGAAAGAAGGATAGGGGCTTCCTAGAGGGGTGGAATGGGAGGGGAAGCTCAACAGGGAGGGAACATATGTATACATATGGCTGATTCACGATGTTGTACTGCAGAAACTAACAGAACATTGTAAAGCAATTATACTCCAATAAAATCAAGAAGGAATCATTCATAGTTTAATCCTCATAGAGAGCCATGGTTATAGAAATTCAGTTATTCCACTGATCAGATTGTGTTCGCATTTTCTCACCCAGCAACATCCTAACTAGATGATGTAAAAATAACGTGCTAGAACATGGTTGGCCAAAGGCAAGGGCTGTTCTATCCCCAACATATTTATAGTAAGGAAGGGCTTATCTGCTTTTATCACTGTGCATGCATCCATGCATGCTCAATCATGTGTGACTCTTTGGAACCCCACTGTAACCCACCTCTGTAAGGTGGATGGTACCCCACCTCTGTCCATGGGATTTTCGAGGCAAGAATACCGGAGCGGGTTGCAATCTCCTTCTCCAGGGGATCTTCCCAACCCAGGGATCGAACCCATATCTCCTGCATCTGCTGACTTGGCAGGAAGATTCTTTACGACTGAACCATCTGGGAAGCCTCACTTTTATCACTACCCTGCAGTGAATTCGGACAGATTTTTGAGATTTTTTAAAAAATTCTGATTCTTCAGGCTATAAAGGAAAAATATCACTGTCCAAAGTAAATTAGTAAGTGGCCCACCAAAAATAGACTCCCAAGAGTTATAGCTCCAAAGATGCTGCATAAGCTCCATTCTGGAGATGACTTCTGCTGGGAATCGGAGGACAGCTTGTGTGATAAACATAAGCTTAATCCCACCCACCATGCATATATTCCATGGCTGGTTTCCATGATCCCTGAATCACAAGAACCAAAGGCAGCAACAGCCTTAAGATGGTCCTGTTCTACTGACACGTGATATTCACTAAGTGGAAATGTTGTTTAGTTGATAAGTCGTGTCCAGCTCTTTTGTAACCCTATGGACTGTAGCTTTCCAGGCTCCTCTGTCCATGGGATTTCTCAGGCAAGAATGCCGGGCTGGAGTGGGTTGTCATTTCCTTCTCCAGGGCATCTTCCTGACTCAGGGATTGAACCTGTGTCTCCTGCTTGTCAGGCAAATTCTTTACCACTGAACCACCAGGGAAGTCCCAAACATGTTCAAAAGGATGGGTATAATATTTACAACCACTCCAGCTTAGAGACTGCTACATCAGTGGGTGACCAAGCTGCTGGACCAGGAATAAAATCTCCTCCCTCGCTGCTGCTGCTGCTTAGCCACTTCCGTCACGTCCAGCGCTGTGCGACCCTATGGACTGTAGCCCGCCAGGTTCCTCCGTCCGTGTGATTCTCCAGGCAAGAGGATTGGAGTGGGTTGCCATGTCCTTCCTTCAGGGGATCTTCCCAAGCCAGGGATTGAACCCAGGGATTGAATCTGCGTTGCAGGCAGATTCTTTACCACTGAGCTACCAGGGAAGCCCTACCTCCCCATCTCAGGACTATCTAAAAATGACTAAAGGGAACCCGGAGGATATTTGAAAAGAAATCACAGACACTGGGCATTGACCTATACTGTAACTTAGAACAAATTGATTATAGTCAGTAATTAATGCAACTGGCATCTCTAAATGTAAAGTCATCATTCATTTCACACAAAGGGAAGAAATGGCATGTAAGTAGATAGAGGCATTCTAGCTGAATACAGAATTAAAACTCAACTTTTAGTGTTATAAACTGACCAAAAGGCAGGGTGGGAGCGGTAGGGGGATTAAGTTCACATGAATGCAGAACAAGGACTTCTGGAAACTGTTTAGGAAAACAGATGGCATGAATGCACAATGAGTTTCCAAGCCTGTGTTGGTAATGGGCGTTCTGGCATCTGAAGTCTATTTTGGTCATATTTAACTGAATCCTTACTTCTAAAAGCTTACTTTATAGCTAAAGCAATTTTTAAAAAAAGATTAATGAGGATGAGAAGAATCACAATTGTTTCTTGAGCGCTTATGATTAGCTCAAAACTGTTCTCTCTACCTTATACATATTATCGTGTTTAACTCCTAGTCCTGTGAGGGGCTTAGTCACTCAGTTGTGTCCAACTCTTTGTGATCCTGTCCATGGGGATTCTCCAGGCAAGAATACTGGAGTGTCGAGGTTTGACAGAAAACAACAAAAATCTGTAAAGCAATTATCCTTCAGTGAATAAATAAAATAATACTGGAGTGGGTTGCCATGCCCTCCCACAGGGATCTTCCTAACCCACAGATCAAACCTAGGTCTCCTGCATTGCAGGTGGATTCTTTACCGTCTGAGCCACCAGGGAAATCCTGTATGGTAGAGGCAGTTATTTTAAAGGAAAGGAACCAGAAACAGCCTGGGGCAACCACGGGAGATGAGCAGAATGCAGTTCCCCTCCAAGATGCCCCCACCAAGATGTGACCTGACTCAGGCACCTGATCAGGTCTACTTACGTTTGGCAGTTTGTAGAAGAAGCGTGCCATCTTCATCATCAGGAGCAGCATGATGCCTGCGCCTACCAGAGATGCAAACTGGGGAGACAGAGCCAGTTGGAGAGAGGCCATCAGGAACGGGCTGGTCCCTGTCTGCAACCCAGGCCTTCTGCTTGCTGACAAGCACATCATTTCTGTTTTTTTCTTAGAAGGGGCTGTGTACGTATAACCAGCTAACATCAGTGCGTTTTCAGTGAGCTGACACTGTCAGTTCTTGTCACAATCCTCAATACACACCAGGAACTCAATAAATACTCACTGACTGCACGTATCAAGGTTTCCTGAAAAGTTCCAGATGGGCTTGGATATCTGAATCTGTTTTGCCATTGCTTTGTGCTGTGAATCTGAAGTCTCCTAAAATCTGGCCTTCATTTCCTCTGAACTTCAACCTTCTTTGAATAGTTTTGAAAAGCCCTGGTAGACCCATCACTGCAAGCCCTAAAATCCCAACTGTGCCACCTCACTTTTTTGGGGTTTGGATAGCTTCCCATCTAATAGCTTCAGTGGTGCCTCATCTTAATACCGTGATATTCACTTTCGATTTTCCTACTTTTGCTTCTCTTTGCCTCAATGCCATTTAAAAAAAAAAAGAAAAAAAAAGTTTAACGAACACGAGTCAGGGCTGTTGATAGCAGCTCTGGATCCTGTTCCAGCTGGGTTGACTTCTCTGGGTTCGTACTACTTGGGAAGCAGTGATTCAGATTGTCAAATACAGGTAGAAAGCTAAAAAAAACATAGTTCCCTTTATAATCTTAAGGCTCCCTGGACATAATCTTGAACTCATTATATCCGCTGTTGATAAACTTCCATTGGTTAAGTCCCTACTTAAACAGAAAAAAATCATACAAAGCAGTATAATTTCCCATGGTGATAAGGGTGGAGGGGGGGATAAAACTGTAGCCACAAATCAAAACAATAGCATATATTAGCACAAACAAGCAACTTTAAATCTAAACCATTAAATGACCATTCGGCAATGATTGTCTAATTTTTTTCCTCTTTTTTATTAGGTGTGAGAAAGCCTTCCTACTGGGTTCTCTCTCACTGCTCACTGCTACTTGCCATAGAAACATGTCACTGAAAATAACTGCAATGAAATCAATGTTCTGCTTCCTTTTTTTCCCACCCCAACTGATACACAGCTATGGGACCAACCCAATGTGGAAAAGCTGAACCCTGAGAGAAGAATGTAGGCAGAAGGATTCAGGAAAATGGATCACTGTAAATGAAACTCAGGAAGTTCTAATGGCAAACATTTTATACACTGTGGAACTGAAAGAGGTAACTGAAGCCATAAGCTTCTCCAGCCAGTGTATATCTCAGCCTGTTGCCACACTGAATTTTAGGGTCTAGCTTCAGGTGGTCTCGCACTATAGAAGAAACTGCTTTGCTTAGCACAGGAAAACATATCAGGACTTCTCCTTCTTACTATTCCTTTCCTCCAAAGTTCTTTGGATTATTTTTAGGGGAACAAAGACATACAGACACCAAAATCAGCTGTATAAAACCTAGTTTAAAATGACAATAAACCAAACACGGAAATCCCATAAATCTGGCTGCTCAGGGAGGCCTGCCAATAATTGTCCGTCCCCCAAGGCTGCTTCCCTGATAGCTCAGGTGGTAAAGAATCCGCCTGCAATGCAGGAGACCTGGGTTCAATCCTGGGTTGGGAAGATCCTCTGGAGAAGGGAAAGGCTACCCACTCCAGTATTCTGGCCTGGAGAATTCCATGGACTGCATAGTCCACGGGGTCACAAAGAGTCAGACACGACTGAGTGACTTTCACTTTCACAGCTGCACACGAGAGGAGTGGGCTTTGGGATCAGAGGGCCATCCTTGGTGGCGTTGTGGCTTAGGAGGATGCACGGTGAGTCTCAGAATCCCAGACTCAGCGCATGAATGGGGCCTAGAGGCAGCAAGCATATGTGAATACAACTTGACATCTCACACATGTTTTGCCTTTTCCACTCTGATTTTCCATCACTTTTTCAGGCTTTCTTGAACCAAGACGGACCCTACCTTCTTCCCGGAGACTCAACGCAATGCGAGTTCTCATAAAGCACAGCCACTAGTGACGTGAAGAGCCTCAGACAACAACTGCGCCACAAGCAGTGGACAGAACATTACCATACGCCAACCAGCACACTAGGGACCTGGGGTAGAAGCCCTGCTGTCATCCAGTTTAATTCTCACAACTGAACGGTTATCCTTATCTCCATCTTGTATATGAGGACTAGAGCCCCAGGAAGTGAAGGTAACTTCCCAAGGTCACACATCTAGGAACTACAGGGTCAGGTTTCAATCCACCTGACCAACTGACTCCAAAATCCAGGCTCCCTCCACTGCCCCATTTGCTTTATCTAAAGAGAATGCAACTCATTTCCTTTTGTGATGATTTCCTTCTTCTCTTTTTTAAAAATAATAACTCATTTTTAAAAGCAGTTCTGGGAGTGAAGTAAGTCAGAAAGAGAAAAACAAATGCATAAGTGCATACATGTGGAATCTAGAAAAATGGTACAGATGAGCCTATCTGCAGGGCAGGAGTAAAGACACAGGCGTAGAGAATGGACACGTACGTGGACACAGGCCCGGAAGAGGAGGGTGGGACGAACTGGGAGAGTAGGACTGGCATATGCTATATACATACTGGATGAAAAATAGTTAGTGGGGAGCTGCTCTGTAGCACAGGGAGCTTGGCTCGGTGCTTTGTGATGACCTGGGGTTGGGGAGAGGGTTGGGGATGATCCATGTGTATACATAAAACAGACTCATGGCAGTACAGCAGAAACTAACGCAACATTGTAAAGCTCCAACTTAAAAAAAAAAAAGGAATAGGGTAAAGCGGTTCTGGGAGCCTGGGGACAAGGCAAGAAGGCTCATCTTTGGAAAGCAGGGAACAAGGAAAGGAACACAATCATAGAGAAGAGGGAAACACAGGATCAGAACTGGATCAGCTAGAAGAGGGAGGGCAGTTCGGCTGGCCTGTCATCACTTAAGGTTCAGGCGAGGGCTGGGAGGGCTGATAGGTTTTGCTGCAACCAGTGGAGACAAGTTTCTAGACAGGGAGAAATTAAAGTGAAAGCCAGACGCATTTTACACAGTGTTTATGTATGTCAGACATACATACACACACACGTAAGTGGCTCTTGGTGGCCGGTCATGTCAAATAGGTTCAGAGCCAGCCCCTGAGCTTCTCTTTCCTGCAGTCCTGGGGAGCTTTGAAAAAATGAGGGTGTTCTCAGGCAGGCTGAATTAAAAAGTCCCCAGAGGAGGAGGGGAGAGAGAAGAACCCCTGCTAGGGGATGAAGACGGCTGAGTGAGTCCAGATCAGAAACTCAGATTGGAGGTGGGGAAGCTCAAATGTGGAGGGTAAGGGGCCAGGGGTGTTCTCTGCTTGAACTGACGATTTGCCCTGGGCAAGTCGGGGTCTTGGGGAAGAGCTTATCAGCATCCTGAGGGACATGCTTCCTTGTGAAGGGCCGAAGAGAGAGATGTCTTTGGCAGGAGAGAATGAAGCCACAGCAGAAAACAGGACGAGTCACTTTGCCCAACAGGCTAAAGGCAACGCCAAAGCGGAACTGAAGCCCATCTTCCTTCCTTCCATCTACACATATTCCAAACCTCTTATGGGGATCCAGAAAAGTCCCACTTCCTCCATCATTCTCCTTCCAGAAGCATTTATGGCACTTTAACATTTATTGTGTTTATTCTGCACTTAATTTTACTTGCATTGTGACTGATTTTTTCTGACCATGTACATCTTTTCTCCCCAAATTTGTTATGCTTGTATACTAAATAAACAAAGCATGTGGTGACAAGTTAAAGGGAACTGATGTCTGGAAAAGCTATTCCCATTTCTTCTTATCATAAAATCCTCTTATTTTGACTTCACTTGCATAGAACATCATTGTTTTTTAACAAAACTCATCTTCCTTCTCTGATCAGACAGTAGTGCAGAAGAGCTACCCCTTAAAGGCCAGTGTGTTCGGTAGAAGCTCTCTGACAACAAAACTCAGTCCACATAAAATTATACAGTCTTACTCTAGACCCACGCTCTCATCACTGCCCAATCTTCTTTTATTAGCTTTCACCTGATATTTCACCCGTAAACTGTGACACTTTCTCTTTCCCCATTTGAGTTTTGTGTCCATTCTTCTGACACTTTAAGATTTTTTTTTAATGTGGTCCACTTTTGAAGTCTTTATTGAATTTGTTACAATATTGCTTCTGCTTTATGTTTTGGTTTTTTGGCCCCAAGATATGTGTGGGATTTTAGCTTCCCAGCCAGAGGACTGATCCCACACCCCCTGCACTGGAAGGCAGAGGCTCAGCCACTGGATCCCCAGGGGAGGCCCTGACACTTTCCCTTCTGACCACAGTGACGCCTCCCCCTGCTGTGCTGCTGTGGCTCCAGCTTGTCTTGGGCTTCTGCCTCCCTGCCTCCTGAGCCCTGACTCAGTCCATGGGCTTATTCCACGTTCAGTTCTGATAGTTCTTTGACACTTATTCATGCTACGTAACTGAGATGGGATACCTCTCACGTTGTAAACTGAAACTTTTATCTGGTCAGCCTAAAACGCATGAATATTGGACTTAGAAAATCTCATGCCAGAAAACTGGACAGACAGCTTGCCTTTAAAACTTTGCCACCATTCTTCTGTCCCTCTTTCCTTCCATATCCCCGTATATTTAGTTTACTAATTCAGGATACCTGAAGAGGATCTGACCGAGACAATTTTCTCTTACACAAAGGTAGAATGAACGTAAATTCCACAAGCTCACCTAGACAAACACTAGAGCCTCCTGTCATGTCCTTTGAGGAGTTAGAAAAGTTTCTAGTCCTGCTGTCAAGAAGGCGAGAGTTGTCTTACTACTTTCACAGACTAGGACTGAGCATATATCTCCCCATAGAAAAAAAAATGTTAATAGGTGATAGTTGCTGCTGCTGCTGCTAAGTCGCTTCAGTCGTGTCCGACTCTCTGCGACCCCAGAGATGGCAGCCCACCAGGCTCCCCCGTCCCTGGGATTCTCCAGGCAAGAACACTGGAGTGGGTTGCCATTCCTTCTCCAAGGTGATAGTTGGTTTACCTGAAATATTATCCTTTAGCTTTGCNAGGACTGAGCATATATCTCCCCATAGAAAAAAAAATGTTAATAGGTGATAGTTGCTGCTGCTGCTGCTAAGTCGCTTCAGTCGTGTCCGACTCTCTGCGACCCCAGAGATGGCAGCCCACCAGGCTCCCCCGTCCCTGGGATTCTCCAGGCAAGAACACTGGAGTGGGTTGCCATTCCTTCTCCAAGGTGATAGTTGGTTTACCTGAAATATTATCTTTTAGCTTTGCTACATGGAAAGTAGCTTCTTGTGGACTAATATATAGAAGCCTTTAACAATAATATTTTTACAGAAGATGATCTTCAAATTCCTCATTGACAAATAGCTTTTAAGACAAAAGCTAAGCAAAAATTAAGCCAAGCATGAGATCCAACAAGCATAATACAAATCCCTCCCAACAAGCATAACTGTAAAACAGCAGTATGGTTAAACTAACATATAATTCCCTTCTGTGAGTATACATATAAATAGATATAATTATTTCTGTACATTAGAGATCAAATTCTATTGCACACACCTGCTGTCTTCCTCCAGTTTTATCCTGAATAATGGTCCTGGCAACAGCACCAGTAAACACGTAAGATCTGAAAAATGAACTGACGACATTGCAAAGGCCAATGGCTATTAAATCCTGTAAAGAAATGGCAAATACTTTAGGCCCACTATTTGTTGAAGAAGGGTGACTTGAGTTTGCACTAAAATTACACTGTTCTTTCTTGTATATGAAGATAGGGTTGTTCATATCACTTCAGATAACACTGAAAGATTATTGGAAAGAACTGAAGGATGGCAAATCTGATTTCTTCGCTTTAGCTGAAGATCACAAGGAAAGCCCTCAAAGTGAGAAAATGAGACTTTTGCCTTATTATTCTCTTTCACATGATCACTAGGATGACAGACATAAAGTACTATTTTCTTGCTTCTTTTTATACTATCCTAAAGACAAAGCAGGACACCAGTTGAACCTGGGCCTTGGAGTGAAAGCCTGGGATCCTAACCACGAGGCACCAGGCCAAGCCAAGGGGCTTGTGCAATCTTAGCTCCCTGACCAGGGACTGAACCTTGGGCCACAGCAGTGAAAGCACCAAATCCTAACCACTGAACCGCCAGGAAGTCCCCATGTTTCCTTTTTGATTTCTAGGGAATGGGCCAAACTCAGAATGGCTGGAGACTTTTTTAAAAAAGTGACAATGACTATTTCTGGGAGACCAGCTGAATTATGTTATTAGCCTAGTTTTGACATTCCATTGTATTTCTTGTTGTGCCTTGGTATGTGGTTGACTTCTAAGGACTTGGTGGAAAGGAAGCTAAAAAGAGAGGAGAAGAACCCTGCCAACTTAACAACATATGCCTCCCTACCCCATATCTAGAGACACAATATGCATATTAATTCAGGTAGCTTCAGAGTTAAGGATGTCACACTTCTCCCTTGTTTAATTGCAGCTCAAATAGTGGTCCAAGTGAATCTCTGGTACAGTCTTCATTTTAGCAGAAGGCTCAGGTTAGAGGAGAAAGATCAAAGGGTCCGAGAAAGTAATAGAAAGGCTTGTCCTCTCACCTGGTTGGAATTGACGTCATAGTTATGGAAACTGGCGATCTTCTTGCCCAGAAATACGAGCAAAGATGAGCTCACTAAAGCTAAGGAGAATGATTCTACAAGAACTTCAGTAAGATTGCTCATATCTGGCGTTACAGGAAATAGGAAGCTGGAATAAAAGGGTGGAATTATTCCTAGATAGCAGGAGTCATTATGGGCACCTCCCCCACTCTATTCTTAGCATACCTTTATCATCCATATCAAAAGGCCTGACACTTTTTAAACATACTGATGTATTTATTTTTGGCTGCTCTAGGTTATCGTTGCTGCATGTGGGCTTTCTCGAGTTGCGAGTGGGAGCTGCTCTCTAGTGTGGTGCATGCGCCTCTCACTGTGCGGCTCCCCTTGTCGCAGAACTCAGGCTTTAGGCGTAGGAGCTTTAGCAGTTGTGGCTCTCTGGCTCTAGAGCACTGGTTTGGTAGTCGTGGCCCATGGGCATAGTCGGCCTGCCACATGTGGGATCTTCCTAGACCAGGGATCGAAACGGTATCCCCTGCATTGGCAGGTGGATTTTTCTTTTTTTAACTTTTAATTTTATATTGAGGTATAGCCAATTACGGGCTTCCCCGGGTGGCTCAATGGTAAAGAATCTGCCTGCCAAGCAAGAGATTTGGGTTGGGTTTCTGGGTTGGGAAGATCCCCTGGAGTAGGAAATGGCAGCCCACTCCAGTATTCTTGTCTGGGAAATCCCATGGACAGAGGAGCCTGGCAGGCTACAGCCCACGGAGTGGTAAAGAGTTGGACACGACTGAGCGACTGAACACCAGCAAATAGCCAGTTACGAATGTTGTTACAGTTTCAGGTGAACAGCGAAGGGACTCGGCCGTACAAGGATTCCCTCCTCCCTCAAGGATTCCCAGATGGCTCAGTGGCAACAAATCCACCTGCCCATGCAGGAGATGAGGACTTGATCTCTAGGTTGGGACGATCCCTTGGAATAGGAAATGACAACCCACTCCAGTATTCTTGCCTGGGAAATCCCAAGGACAGAGAAGCCTGGTGGGCTATAGTCCGTGGGGGTCACAGAATTGGACATGAATGAGCACTCACGCACTTCTCCCCCAAACTGCCCTCCCATCCAGGCTAGAAGGCGGATTCTTAACTGGTGGATCACCAGGGAAGTCCCAGGCCTGAATTTTTTTTCAAAAAATTAAGAGATAAGAAACTGAGGCAGCAGCTTGCCAAAACTGCCAGCAAATCAAGCCCAGTTACAAAGGCCATTAAGAGAACATGATGTGCTTATCTTCCAGTTTGAGGTTTCTGCTAAGTGCCAGTGGCAACAAATAGAGCAGGCAAAACCACGAAACTTGATGAGAAATGGTTTATTCACACTCTAAGCCATAGACAGATATCATATCCAAGATGGTTTAGAGCTGAAACCTCAATGTATTCCTTTCCGGTCAGACTCAAATCTTTCCGATTATAATTTTAGTCATTGTCCTTTACAAAAATTGTTCTGGTTCTTATCCAGTTTTTTAAAAAACTGGGTAAAATCCTCATAACATGAAATTTACCATTTCACCCACTTTTAAATGTATAGGTCAGTGGTTTTTAAATACATTAGTAATATGCAACCACTACCACCATCTACTCCATAGTTCCTTCATCTTGTAAAACTGAAACTCTATACTTATTAATCAATAACTCTCCATTTCCCTCCTCCCTCCAGCCCTGACAAAAACTTCTGACTTTCAGTCTTTGTGATTTTGACTACTAAATACCCCAGATAAGTGGGCTCAAATAGTAATTGCTTTTTGTGATTGGCTTATTTCACTTAGAATAATGCCCTTGAGGTTCATCTATGTTGTAATTAAAGCCAGAATTTCCTTCCTTTTCAAGATTCAATAATATTCTATTGGATGGGTATAACACATTCTGTTTATTCATTCATCCATTGATGGACACTTACTGTTTCTTCCACATTTTAGCCATTGTGAGTAGCGCTGTTATGAATATAGGTGCAAAAATATCTCTTCAAGATACTGCTCTTGGGGGGAGTATAATTTGGGGGAAGTATATTTCCAGAAGTAGAATTGCTGGGTCATATGCAGGTCAGAAAGCAACAGTTAGAACTGGGCATGGAACAACACACTGGTTCCAAATAGGAAAAGGAGTATGTCAAGGCTGTGTATTGTCACCCTGCTTATTTAACTTATATGCAGAGTACATCATGAGAAACGCTGGGCTGGATGAAGCACAAGCTGGAATCAAGTTTGCCGGGAGAAATATCAATAACCTCAGATGTGCAGATGACACCTCCCTTATGGCAGAAAGTGAAGAGGAACTAAAAAGCCTCTTGATGAAAGTGAAAGAAGAGAGTGAAAAAGTTGGCTTAAAACTCAACATTCAGAAAACGAAGGTCATGGCATCTGTTCCCATCACTTCATGGGAAGTAGATGGGTAAACAGTGGAAACAGTGTCAGACTTTATTTTGGGGGGCTCCAAAATCACTGCAGATGGTGACTGCAGCCATGAAATTAAAAGATGCTTACTCCTTGGAAGAAAAGTTATGACCAACCTAGATAGCATATTGAAAAGCAGAGACATTACTCTGCCAACAAAGGTCCATTTAGTGCTATGGTTTTTCCTGTGGTCATGTATGGATGTCAAAGTTGGATTATGAAGAAGGCTGAGCGCCGAAGAATTGATGCTTTTGAACTGTGGTGTTGGAGAAGACTCTTGAGAGTCCCTTGGACTGCAAGGAGATCCAACCAGTCCATTCTAAAGGAGATCAGCCCTGGAATTTCTTTGGAAGGAATGATGCTAAAGCTGAAACTCCAGTACTTTGGCCACCTCATGAGAAGAGTTGACTCATTGGAAAAGACTCTGATACTGGGAGGGACTGGGGGCAGGAGGAGCAGGGGACGACAGAGGATGAGATGGCTGGATGGCATCACGGACTCGATGGACGTGAGTCTGAGTGAACTCCGGGAGTTGGTGATGGACCGGGAGGCCTGGCGTGCTGCGATTCATGGGGTTGCAAAGAGTCGGACACGACTGAGTGACTGAACTGAACTGATGGCAATTCTATTTTTAATTTTTTGAGGAATCAGCATACTACTTTCCACAGTGGCTGTACATTTCACACTCCCACTAACAGTGCACACGGGTTCCATTTTCCCCACATCCCCATCAAATATTTGTTATTTTCTGTCTTTTTTTAAAACAGTAGCCATCCTAATGAGTATGGGGTGGTATCTCACAGTAGTTTTGATTTGCCTTCCCCAAACGATTAGTGATGTTGAGCATCTTATGTGCTCATTGGCCATTTGTATATTATCCTTGGGAAAACGTGTTTTCAAATTCCTTCCCCACTTTTTGAGTCAGGTTGTTTGTTTTCTGTTGTGTTTGAGGAGTTCTCTATGCATTTTGGATATTAATTCTTTATCATACATAATTTGCAAATATTTTCTCCTATTCTATGAGTTTTCTTTTTTCTCTGTTGATAGTGTCTCATTCTACACAAGAGATTTTAATTTTCATGAATTTATTGCCCAAGTCTGTGTCAGTAAACCTTAACTATTTAGTATGATAACGTTAATAGTACAAACCTACTGCTTTTTCCTTCCTGGTGTTCTCTGTACATTCAGTTCGTCGTTAGCTATTTAGTTAAAAAGGGACGTGGATGTGGAAAGAACTAACATGAATTATTCAGTTTGCCTAATCTCTAGCAACCTTGGACAGATAAGCAATGCTGCTGCTGCTGCTAAGCCGCTTCAGTCGTGTCCAACTCTGTGTGACCTCACAGACAGCAGCCCACCAGGCTCCCCCATCCCTGGGATTCTCCAGGCAAGAACACTGGAGTGGGTTGCCATTTCCTTCTCCAATGCATGAAAGTGAAAAGTGAGAGTGAAGTCACTCAGTCGTGTCCGACTCTTCGCAACTCCATGGACTGCAGCCTACCAGGCTCCTCCGTCCATGGGGTTTTCCAGGCAAGAGTACTGGAGTGGGGTGCCATTGCCTTCTCCGAGATAAGCAGTAAAGAGAGGTTAAAAGCAATACCTAAAATTAAATTTCTGAAATGTTTTTTCTCTATCTATACATTTGAATCTTAAGATAAAATATAAGCAGAGGTTAACTGTGTGGTTTTTGAAGTCATTAATAACAGCAGCAATACTGAGTAAGTATAGTAGAGGGATTATTATACTAGATTTTGGAATTAAATAGAAATGGGTTCAGAAAGTAGCTCTGAGGCTGACCAGCTGTGTGAGCGTAGATGAATAATTTAAACTTGGTAACTCTTAGTTTCCTCAGCCAAAAAAAGAATATCTTGTAGTAATACTACAAGGAATGAATGAAATAATATAATTATGTAAAGCATCAATCTCATTGTTGCCCTTGTCATTTTTCCCCAGAGGGCAGAGACTTATTTACCATAGCATTTCTTGGTACCTAGGATGTCTGCTCACAGTTTAAAAAAAAAACTGAGCAATATTTTATATGTATTTAATCATCACCAGATTTTACTGAGAAGTGGTAGTATATGAGATTATCTGGCTGCATCAAAGTAGCGTCTGTTTTGTATGCTGAAGGTTAAGCGGTATCACTGACTCGTTGCTATATTCTCTGTTGAAGAGCATGAAGAAGTGAACAATGCTCCTCGAAAACCTTCTCATGAGCCAAGAAACTGTGTTATGTTGCCTTTCTTAGCTAAAATGATTCATCTGGTCAAGGTTAAAGAAATAATTCCCTAACAGAAGCAAGAGTGAGGCCCCATAGTCACTGGTAGGAACCATAATGTAAAGTAATTGCAAGTCCTTAAGAATTCTGTAATGCCAGACTACTTGGAGAAGGCTTTCCACTGAAAGTGATAAAGTAATGTCACTCAAGGACACGGAGTCAGCCGAAGTAGGTGAAGACAGAAGGGATGCTAAACACTGAACCCCAGGAGAGAGGCTTGAAAACAGAGCTATGTCTTCTCCCATCCCTGAGGGTAATCAGACAGGTTTAGAGGTTGAGAAGGTTCATAATGCGCTGCGAGAAAAATACAGGAGTCTCCCTGGTTTTCGAGTTTACTTGGGTTAGGGAATTGGCTCAACCATGGGAAGAGAGTCAAAGGCTGTCCAGAGAAGAAACACAGGCTTGTCTTAGCCATTGTCCCTTAGGACCTCTGTTCTAAAGTGAACTTGAGTCCATGACCCAAATTTGCCTGTGGCCAGAGACTGTTACCTGAGAAATTTTTTTTTTTTTTAAGTTAATACGTAGAAACTAATTAGGTAGAGTTGGAGACCAGCAGGGGGAGCACTCACACTCTGGGACCACTGCAGAGCCCAACAGAAAGAAGAAAGACTCCTTCCGGGCAAAGGACTCAGCTAATGAAAAGCCATAGACTCTGTTTACCATGGCAAACCCTCCCTCCCCAATCTTATTTTTCCTTCTATAAAAAACTTCTTCCCCTGTTGTAGGAGACTTGCATGTGACTTGCCGTGCTTGCACACCCCAAACTGCAATTCTCTGTTGATCTCAAGTAAACCCATCTCTGCTGGAGAAATAACTGGCATGCTATTGATTTTGGTCAATGATATAAATCAGGCTATGTGGTCAGAGGCTAAGAGGAGGTAACAGGAAGGAGAAAGTAGTCTTGAAAAGTGGAATTACCAACCTATAAGGTATCATCTCAATAAGCATCAGGCTGTTTTCTGTGGCCAAGTTTATCTTGTTTGAAAATGCAGCAAAGCCAAGAATCTGTAGGAGTTCAAAAAGAAAAGGCATGTGATCACCTAAATATTATGTAAAGCAGAGGTGCCCATAGTCTCTGGCAGGACAGGGCAATATATGGCAGTGCCTATGCATGAAGGCTGGAGAAAGAAGCAGGGCCAGTTCAGTGGAGCAACAAATGCAGAAGTCCTTCCTGACTCTTTTGGCTCCCTGAGCTCTTTTTAGCAACATAACCAGAAAGAAAACCAACTGCACGTTTGACATATTATTAGTAATGGGAACAAATGGATGGCCTGGACTTCTCTTTCCTCACCAACTTTAAACATCTGGACCAAGTATAAACATGCTTTCAGGTAATAGCTGTGCCAAGGCTTCAATTTTAAAAGTTCTAAAATCTAGGTACACTGTCTTAATATAAATAAGTCCTTTGGGGGACTGTTGACATGTATTGATAATCATTAATAACTGTCAATACAGTGGCAGCATTTGATAGCACATACAAAAAAATTGCTTTAGCAAAGCAATTACTTGCTTGCTTTTTCCTCTCTGTTCATTTCCTTCTGAAATGCCAAGTGTCCCTTCCATTTCATCTAGAATGAAAACAGGCAACCTAGAAGCTGTTACACCTTATAAAGATCTCACACCAGAGCAAATTAAAGCAGAGACAAAAGAAGTCAGTGTCCCAGTTTTAAAATAATAATTATATAGTTGCTTTACCTTGTTCCCCCTACTAACACATAAATCTCTTCCCAGCATCTACTCTTAAGAGTTCAGCCAGATACTGACCAGGATAGCAGCTGGTTTACCTGTGATGCTCTGATCAGATGATGACCCCTAGGAAGCCTACAGATCAGAATGGAAGGAAGATCTGAACCAACAGAGAAGCTCTGTGATCTTTATATATATAGCTAAGGGACAAGAAGTGTGGCAAGTGGCCAAGAAACTCTTTTATTCCCAGTATAAAGGTTACTCTTGCTCATAAAGGAAAATAGAGAAAATATGAAAAGTTTAAAAACAGAAATACATCACCCAAAGACAACTAGCAGTGGTGCTGTTTTTGGTGTTTGCTATACACATATACAAATATACACATATTTGAATGTACACATATACAAATATACACATATTTGAATGTAGACATATACAAATACACGCATATTTGAATATACACATATACAAATACACATATTTGAGTATACACATATACAAATACACACATATACATTAATTATGAATATACAGTCTATACAATTTCTCATATCTGTGGGACTCTTGAGTTGTCAGGTTTTGTTATTTTTTTTTTAACCTGGATCTCAAATATTGCCTTGAAATTTTCCCTTAATATTTGAGACTACCATCTGAAGGACAGCTTGCAGGGTATGTACAGTTTCCTCCAGCACATCTGAGCAGTTTCTGAGGGGGTGCTGTGAGCTTTTCACCACCTACAGCACAGCAGCTCTCATCCTCTGTCCTGAACTTCCCTCATTTCCAGGGGAAACATGGAGGTCTTGTCTTTTTCCAGTTTTAAATCCCTGCTATGTAGCAGAAAATGTTCCCTGTCACTTGACACGTGTATAAATAATGTTGTTGTTTAGTTGCTAAGTCGCGTCCGACTCTTTTGCGATCCCATGGACTGTAGCCCTCCAGGCTCCTCTGTCCATGGGATTTCCCAGGCAAGAATACTGGAGCGGGCTGCCATTCCCTTCATCCAGGAGATCTTCCCCACCCAGGGACTGAACCCATGTGTCCTGCATTGGCAGGCAGATTCTTTACCACTGAGCCATCAAGGAAGCACAGTAATGTAGTGCAGGCTTCAATAACCTTCAAGTATAAATCAGGTCACAACAAAGTTTGATGCCTAAATTGCAATAATTCAAAGTCTCCACCAACATTTAGGTCTTCTGGTGGCTCAGACAGTAAAGCGTCTGTCTACAATGCAGGAGACCCGGGTTCGATCCCTGGGTCAGGAAGATCACCTGGAGAAGGAAATGGCAATCCACTCCAGTACTATTGCCTGGGAAATCCCATGGACAGAGGAGCCTGGTAGGCTACAGTCCATGGGGTTGCAAAGAGTCAGACATGACTGAGCGACTTCACTTCACCAACATTTATGGCTGGAGCTCAGTTTATTCCCCCACTTTACTTCATGGTGCATCCTAATTATTTATAGCATTCCCCAAAGAAACATCTTAACTGTGGCTCACAAACCAGTCTGTGAGCCGTAGTCAACCTACAGCATCCTCTATCCACTTACTTCTCTCCTTTCCTAATACCCTGATTCATGGGATCACAAAGAGTTGGACACGACTGAGCGACTGAACTGAACTGAACTGAATGTTAACATTAAAGCCTTTGAGGTTGGTTAAAGGGACATCACTATGATCCCTGCTGTTTATGTCTCTTAAAAAAGGGTTGATTTAGGAAAATGTGGATAGACCTTAAGGGCATTATGATAGAGAGAGACAAATACTGCATGGAATCACTTATGCTGTTGCTGCTGCTGTTGCTAAGTCGCTTCAGTCGTGTCCGACTCTGTGGGACCCCATAGATGGCAGCCCACCAGGCTCCGCTGTCCTTGGGATTCTCCAGGCAAGAACACTGGAGTGGGTTCCCATTTCCTTCTCTAATGCATGAAAATGAAAAGTGAAAGTGAAGTAGCTCAGTGTGCAATTAAAAAAAAAAAGCAGCTGGACTGATACCAACAAAGAGCAGAAAAATGGTTGCTAGTGACTGGGAGGTGAGGGCATTAAGAAAGTTGAAGAAACAGTGCAAACTTTCAGCTGCTGCTGCTACTGCTGCTAAGTTACTTCAGTCATGTCCGACTCTGTGTGACCCCATAGACGGCAGCCCACCAGGCTCCCCCATCCCTGGGATTCTCCAGGCAAGAATACCGGAGTGGGCTGCCATTTCCTTCTCCAGTGCATGAAAGAGAAAAGTGAAAGTGAAGTCGCTCAGTCTGTCCGACTGTTAGCGACCCCATGGACTGCAGCCCACCAGGTTCCTCCGTCCATTGGATTTTCCAGGCAAGAGTATTGGGGTGGGGTGCCATTGCCTTCCCCGAACTTTCAGCTATAGGATGAATAAGATCTAAGGATCTGACATAAAACATGGTGACTATTGCTGATAACATTGTATTATACACTTAAAATTTGCCAAGAGAAAAAAAGGATCAATACATGAGGTATGGCTGTGTTAATTCACTACATGGAAGACATCCTTTCATAGTGTATACGTACATCATATCATCATGATGCACACGTCAAATATCTTACAATTTTATACCTAAATAAAGCTGGCGAGAAAGAGGGATGTTGAAACAGAGACAGAGAGAGTGCACTGACGCCTGTGTCACAGATGCCATCTGCTGGTCACTCCGAAGCCTCAGCTTCCCAAGACGCAGGAGCTGGTCTGGGTTCCATGAGAAGGAGAGGCTGCCCCTGCCTCCACTCCCCAAACTCCACATGCACATTGTCCCTGGATTCTCGGGCTCCACTATTTGTGTACAGTGTTTTGGAAGGTCTTTTGTAAAAGCAGCCATTCACCTTTGGCCTTTATTAACTGATAGCTTTTTAACTATTTCAAGGAAGAAAGAATGTACACCTACAAGAAGTAGACAACAGTTGTGAGACAGAGCTTGGTGTCCGTTTCCAAAGCAATTCCCATACTCTTTCAATCATGGAGAGTGTGGATCTGGATTAGTTAGCATAGAATAGGTTATACTGTGGCAATATACAGACCACGGGATCTTAGTGCCCTAACACGTGAAAGTTATTTTTTTGCCCATGAGAAGTCCATTGTGGGTCAATGTCTCTTCAGGGCAGCTTCTTTGCAAAGAGTCCCTTGGAGATCCAGGCTAATTCCCCCTGGAGACTCTATCATCTCAACGTATAGCCCCTACGATTACTACAGCAGGAGAAGAAAGAACACTGGGGACTCATACCCGTTTTCGTATGCTTTGGCCCCAAAGTCACATGGTCCTGCCTAACTACAAGGGCATCTGGAAAATACAGGGGAGCACATGGTGAATTCTAAATATCTCTGTCACAGAACACTTCTTAAAGGGAAAATAATTCTCATGGATGCCCAAAGATTCAGCGATCCTTGTAAGAAATGCTGGCTTTAAAAACCTGAGCTTTATTTATGAAAATGGCTTTACTATTGTGAAAATGTTAAATATAACTGCACAAGATAAATTTTAAAAAGAAAATTTTTCTTTTTTCGGCCATGCCACATAGCTTGTGGGATCTCAGTTCCCCGGACCAGGGATTGAACCTGCATCATCCATAGTGAAAGCGAGGCATCCTAGTCAGCAGACTGCCAGGGAAATCCCCTAGATTTCTTAAAAGAAACAGGAAATGTTATCATTTAGACAACATTAAAAAAAATTCTCAAAAAGAAAAGAGCCATATTTATCCAGTGGTGCAACGGATAACGCGTCTGACCACGGACAGATTAGAAGGTTCCAGGTTTGACTCCTGGCTGGCTCATTGTGCACATTTTAGGCTTCCCTGGTGGCTCAGGCAGTAAAGAATCTGCCTGCATTGCGGGAGAGCTGGGTTTGATGCCTGGGTTGGGAAGATCCCCTAGAGAAGGGAATGGCAACCCGCTCCAGTGTCCTTGCATGAGAAATCCCATGGACAGAGAAGCTTGGCGGATTACAGTCCATGGGGCCACAAAAGAGTTGGACATGACTGAGTGACTAACACTACTAACCTGATCTAAAAAAACAAAAGATGTCAAAAAACCCTAGTACATACACATAAGCGCACACCGTCACCAGGAACGCTTCCTCCCTGAACCCAGCTCTGCCACTTAGTGACATGGATTCACTTAACATCTCATCTCCCTCAATTTCTTTATTGGAGCAGAATGAGAGTGAAAGGAGGCTGAATAAGAGTGTGGTTGCTGCTACACTAAAATAGAAATGAAACCTCTACATAGAAGAACAC